>ML776985.1:522841-598425 GCA_009831015.1 Picea engelmannii
TGATTATTTCTTGGCCTCCTTAGTCGTATGTGTCTAGACTTAATTTGGAAATTTGCAGTCTGTGAAGGATTATTACTTGACTGTATCATTCTTTGTTGTGGGAAGTATTTATTCCTTTGAAATATTAATTTCTCATGTATAAGTCTTAAGGAGCAATTTACAGCTTTGTGACCAAAGTTAGAACAGTAGAAACAACAGCCATAGAAAAATTCTTTGTACCTGGAAAATGGTTGTCTTCTTTGAGCAAATCGATTTCTTTCTTGCTGATGATGTCTTTTAGCAGAGAGCGCATTGTTTCTTCATTCTACAGATTCAGTCCTAGCACCTTTTTATTTACTCATCCTGGACGGCTAATTGTCTTCCTTTGTTTCTGCAGGTTTGTTATTGTCATTGGTTGTACTTTTGACAAACTTGATGGGTTCTTCATCTCCTAGCTTCCCACTGCTTGATCCCTCTTCATAAACCAAACCATTTTTCAGCTTTGGATTCCTTTGTTGATTTAGAATGGTGGCTAATCCTTCTGAGGCTTTGATACTTGACATATTCTAATTATACAAGGCTTGGAACTTCTCCATTTCTTTCCTTGTTTTCACTACTTCTTGTTCTAATGCTTCACATCTTGCCTTCTTTTTTGATAGTTGTTGTTTCAGAATCTCTTCGATTTTCTTTTCCTCTTCCAATTCTACTTTTAGTAGGAAAAGGTCTTCATCAGGTTCTTTACTATCTTTCTCGAACCGTATCAACAATTGTCTTTATTTTCTGTTCTTGATTCTTAGTCTGTCAATCTCTTCCAATGCACTGATCAGTTCTCCTTCCATGTCAACCACAACTTCTTCTTCATTAACATCACTCCTTGTGCTATTATTGTCATAGTCCTCTTTGGCCATAAGTATGAATTCATTTAGTTGATCTTCAATATATGAATCCTTGTCTTCATCATCTTAAGGATCATCATCATTGTTTACGCAAAGACTTTTTTTCTTAAAGTTATTCTCTTTAAAAAAAAATCTGTGTTTGTATTTCTCCTCATCATCACAAGTCTGATATTTTCCTTTGTGGGGAAATTTATTTGCAAAATGACCTATCCTACCACATTTAAAGCATTTGAAAGGCAGTTTAACTTTGTATTTGCCTGATCCCTTCTTCAGTCTCTTCACAAATTTTTCTTCAATTTCATCGAGCTCAGAATCCTCATTCTTGTCTGATTTAAATGGTGCTTCTCTGGAGGTGGGTTTATCTTTAACTATTCTCATTTCATATGCAGTCAATGTTCCTAGAATTTGACCAAACTACAAGGTTTTTAGATCATTAAGTTCTTCTATAGCAGAGACCTTTGGGTTGAACCTATCTAGGAGAGATCTCAAGATTTTCTGAACTAAAGAAGGTTCCCCAATTGTTTCACCAAGTGCCTTCATTGCATTTTCCATTTCTTCTACTCTTAGAAAGTATTTTCCAATAGTTTCATCTTCCTTCATCTTCAGTTGTTCAAACTGTATTCTATAGGTTTGAATCTTTGCATCCTTTACCTTCTCATTACCCTCATAACTACTAATGAGTTTGTCCCACATTTCTTTGGCAGTTCCTAGGTGCATAACTTTTATGAATTCTTCTTCTGCAAGCCCACTCAAGATAGCATTCATAGCCTTAGCATTGAAGCTAAATTCTAGTTTTTCATCCTTATTATCTAGCACAACTAGCTTTACATAACCAATATCTACCACATCCCAGACATCTACACCTAAAGCCATTAAGTAGGTTCTCATTCTAACTTTCCAGAAGGCAAAGTTTGTTCCATTGAACAGAGGGGCCTTATTGGTTGAATTTCCTTCATGGCTTGACATGTTTAAGCTCTAGGATCTACCCTTAGATAAAATGGGGTGGCTTTGATACCAATTTTTGGACAACTGAGAGGGGGGGGGGGGTGAATCAGTTGTTACCATTCTTAAACAATTATGCTTATTTTAAAAAAATTTACAAGGCACTCAATGATGATGACAATAATTCAAGGAAATAAACAAAGGCACATTCATCATCAGTCACATATATGAGAAACACATAGACAGATATTTTTCGAGGAAATCCATACAGGGTAAAAACCTCTTTTTATTTATATGATAAGTAATAGTTACATTCTTTACATTATCATACATATGAGCACCAACTCATAATGAGGCTACAACCTCAGTCTTGCAAAATGCTACTTGCTGAGAGAACCAACTCTTTGTTTTCTCTAGCACCCACTAGAAGGAAGCACCAACTCCCTGATTTCTCTAGAACCAACTAGAAGGAAGCACCAGCTCCCTGTGTTCAAGCACCCACTTGAACCTATGAGGACACCAGTCCTCCCTAACACCTCCCAACCACCCTGAATTATAAATTATTTGTTACTAAAACTTATTACAGTGATATAAAGTTATTCAATGGATTACCAGCCTTGTCGTTGTTCTGTTACACTGCTCTGGCCTATCTGCATCAGTGTCTTCTCCACACCCCTTTCATTTCTCGTTCTTCTACATTTTATGCTCTTTGTGCCATATCCTTTCAATGCAACATTCCTCTACTGTGCATTTCTGCTCTTACGCTCTGCCTCCTTGCACACCCTTTGAATTCTCCTCCACAACGACAAACCTTATCTCTTCTTTGTTCAACATTCTTATAGTCTTTGTTGTCTTTGTGTATGTAATATTCGCAATGCCTCTGCATGCTTATTTCGCACCAAATTCCTCCACAACTCGAGTGCTCTGTCTGATCATCATCGTGACTCTTCAGCTTCTCTGGCCGTTTTCCACTCGTTCAACATCACTGTATGTTATACTGAGATTCCTTAGCCTCTCTGGAAGTTTGAGACTCTTCGTCTTCTCTGTGACAATCGAGCTCACCTTCTCTATTCCAATTACAGGCCTCAATGCTCATCTAGTTGTAAATCGCCTCCACGAACATCTTCATACCTCTTAAATATTCCCAGAGACTCTTCACCTCCTCTGTCAATCACCCTGAAGTGTCTTCAAGTCCTCTGGCAGAAACCATCAGTGGTTTCTGGAAGCTACACTATGTCGTGCTACAGTAGCCCTCCGATCTTGTTAAAATTCACCTGCACCATTGGATTGGCTCCATGGGATCTTGCATTCATTTCGGCATTTCAACATTTGGCAATTCGGCATTCATGTGACCATGTGTCTTAACATTCCTAATCGCGATCCCCGAAAAGGAGCTTTGTTTCTCTAGATCTTTCCTCCATCTCTCGCCGATGTGACCAAGGGCTGTGACCATATCCTTATGCATAAATCGCTTTCGCAATTTTGCGTTTCATGAATCTAGAGATGAGGCATCTCGAATCTCCAAGTCGCGATATCCAAAACCCTGAAATGGAGCTTATATGGACTGACTCCTTCCCTTCGCATGACCACCGACGGTGACCATAGACTGTGCCAAAAAGGTGCTTCATATTTCGTGAGTTTCCACACCATGCTCCCTTGACCCCTAGTCAACAAAATTTCAATTGCTTGCCACTTGTCCTATGATTCGACAGTTCAGATCTGATCTTGATTTGATGGCTACGATTAACTCGTGATTTCGCATCTCACGAGTTCTTCGATGGAGGTTCTTGTCACTCTGACTTGCGATAGGTGATATTTCGAAATAAAGTTGGATTGATAGTCCAGATCACACCTTGATCTGACGGCTGCGATTAACTCACGATATCGCATCTCACGAGTTCTTCGATGGAGGTTCTTGTCACTCCAAGTTGCGATAGCCGAGACTCCAAGATGGAGCTCAGATCAATGTTCCTCATTCTTGGTGATCTGACGGTCCTGATATTTTTGTGATCTCACATCTCGCTGATCCTAGGATGGAGATTCTCGTCACTCCAAGTCGCGATACACGAAACCCCGAAATGGAGTCTTTGAAATGCTCTGATCTTCTGCCATGTGTCCCTCTTGGATCAACGATCAAGTTCTTATCGTGATTTCTCATATCATGATTTCGACATTCCTGTGGTATTGTTTCTTGACTCTCCAAGTTGTGAGTCACGAAACCCCAAAGTGATGTAAGCCTGCTAACGTCACACGTGGATTGACACATGTTGAATAACTACCACGTGTCACTCTGATTCATGACTTACATGTGTCTGAAATGTCGAATTAGTTTGACACTTGTCATTTCCTGGTTGTGCCACATGTTCTTAGCTGACGTGGTTTGCTGACGTGAGTCGGATCGACGGTCCAGATGTAATCTTGATTCAACGGCTCAGATCATATCACGATTTCGCATATCGTGATTTTAACAGTCCTGTGGTATTATTTCTTGCCTCTCCAAGTCGCGATTCACGAAATTCCAAGATAGATCTAATATCAATGGTCCACGATCTCGATGAATCTACTGTCCATATTTCATCGTGAATTCACATATCACGATTTCGCCACTTCGCGATTTCGTCTGCCTTGCGATTTCATCACTTCGCGATTTTGTTGTTTTTTCCATCGTTGTTCTTTGCCATCACTGATCTTTTCCATCGTTGTTCTTTTCCATCACTGATATTTTCCATCGTTGTTCTTTTTCATCATTGATCTTTTCCATCACTGTTCTTGCCATCAATGACAAGCTTACTCCCAACTGTAAACCTTCCAACACAACTTCCACCCCTACAAATTGAAGAAAACTTAATATATTATGAGAATCACATACAAAATCTAACCTCCCTTATAGTGGAAAAACTATGGCCAAACTCCTCCAACAATCCTCCTTGGCACAGATGGAAAACTACTTCCTGGGATCTCCACACGGTAGTAGAATGTGACTTGCAACATTGGAAACAAATGACAAATCAAAGGAGAATCTATATAAGCACAGACCCGGACATTCTCCAATGGGTTCATAACCCACATGGAAACTTCACACACAAAGAAGGCTACATTTTGCAGGAAAAATTCCAAAACATGCAAAAAGATCACATATGGGCAATAATATGGAAATCAAAATTTTGGCCAACAATATCCACTTTTCTCTGGCTTCTGGTTCAGAAAAAAATCCTAACTTGGGACAATCTCAGGAAATGGGGATTCATAGGTGCCTCAATGTGCCACCTTTTCCACCAACAGGAAGAAACCATGGAGCATCTCCTAAATAACTTCCCATTCAGTGAGGAAATCTGGAATCAGGCTACCCAAAACATGAGAAGAACCAAAAGAGAGAACAACAACATCATCAACCCAATCATAAATTGGGGGCTTGGTTCCTATAAAATTACAATCCTAAATAGAACCTAGCAAATCCTACCAAGATTCATTGTCTGGCAATTATGGAAAGAGAGAAAAAGGAGAATCTTCCACTCCCAGGCCTCCCCTCCCCCTCACTTCTGGACCGCAATCCTCGTGCATCTTCAAGAAACCCTCTAGATCCACAATTGGACCCAAGAATATTATCCCACCGATTCAAGAAACTCTTCGTCCTGAATTCTTAGGGATTCTCCCTGACCCTCTCCTCCCCCCCTACAGTTTCTCCTAAAAGAAACAAATTCTAACCCATCTACCTATCTCCCCCCCCCGTTTGGCTTTCACAAAGTCAATTTTGATGGTGACTCTGAGGGAAATCCAGGAAAATCAGGATATGGAGCAGTCATAAGGAACAACACAGGCCAAATTCTATTTCTCATGGAAGAAAATCTAGGGTATGACACCAATAATTCAGTAGAAATCTAGGGTCTCATCAAACAAATCCAAATGGAACTTGACCACAATCTCACTCACCTAATCATAGAAGGAGTCTCCAGAGTTATCATTGATCTATCTACCAAAGTCATAAATGGAAAAGACCTAAAACAAAATCATCCCTAGCTGGTGTCTCCTAGCCCCCCTCAATAGTCTAAAATCTCTTCTCGGGCCTTCTCTCACTATCACAACCTCACACATAAGGTGACATGAAAAAAAGGTGGCAGACAGATTAGACAATGCAGGTGTTGACTCTACTCAGAGGTCATTTTAATCAGCACAAGTCAGTCCCTGAGTTCGCATCTATGGATCCAATGCATGGAGTTGTCCCGCTAGGACTGAACTCCCCCAGATGGGGTAACATCTGGACAATGTCAGAAGACAGATGGAACAGGGTGGAAATAGGAGTTATTAACCCTGATCGTCATCTCTCCTCCCATTACTACAGAATGTACCGCACTCAGCGAAGAGTAATGGTAGTGCACCTTGACATCCTTGCAGGTTTAATGGCCCCCCGCGTAAGCCATACTAGACATACCATGCTAGGAACCAGGCCTAGGGAATCTGTCACCTCAACTCTCATGGATAGCCTATCCATCAATTCGAGCTTCACTAAGAGGGAAATCGCCCTAGTGAATTCATTCATTCCTCCTCTACATTTACTCTTGTTCCTTGGCTCTTTTGGGAAAATTATCTCTTTTTCCCTCTACAATTGCATTTTCTCCCTATATCTATCAGGAAAATTCACTCTTTTTCCCTTTGCAATTCTACTCCTTCCCCTCGGATCTCTCAAGAGAATTCTCTGCATTTCCCTTTGCAATTTCTCCTGCTCTTCATCTCTTTCAGGCTCTACCGGGATCTTTCCACCAACCCCTCTGCCCTCTGCCTTCATTCCACTACATACCATCCTCCGCATTCTCTCCTCCATGCCAAGAGAAAGGGGGAAGTCCAGGAGATTCTATTTGTATTATAGCTCCCTCTCTGGGTGTGGCAGACTCACCCCCTCCCAATTGGCTCTCATTGCAATTTGCACCTATGGCCCCAAGCTTAATAGCTAGGGGATGCCATAGCTTCCATTGTCACCCCCTCACTCCATCCATGGAAACCTCTCGGTCAAAGAGGAAACACCAACTTTGAAAGAGAGCACTCCTCTTCTCATTAATCCTCTTGCACCCCCCATAATCCATCCACAAGACTCGGTGTTTGGCACAGGCAGTTGCATGGTGGAGGAAGAAATTCCCCCAAGTTGGTAGGTGGAGGAGCATATGATGAGCGTTGGCAAGGACAAGGAGGCAGAGCCACCTCTTCTCTATGCAAATCGACTCTTGGAGGAGCACTTCCAACTCATTTTCAAAATTCGATAAAAGCAATACGACCAGTTGCACTCATAGTGCATCCTCGACCAAAGAATGGTCATTTTGTTCGATGCATTGGAGGATGCTCCTACGTAGACTCATTGCCCAATATGTGGCCAGAAGTACATCCCTGTCTACAACATCCATGGTCTCCCAATCTTGTGCAAGGAGTGGTGTCTCTAGGTTTCTATCTTGTGTTTTCTCTCATCGAAGGCTAGATGGTCATGGCAACTAGTTTCATTTTGTTCATACAGTTTGGTCATGGCGATTAAATTATTTTGTTCAAACGGTTTTATTTACGCGGTGACGCATCAAACTCTAAGTTTTTAATGGCAAGCACCTATTTTGGTTTCCCTTTTGTGGCAGAACAGGTGGCTAATAGATGGCGTTGTACAAACATTAGCAGAAATTAATACAAGGATCTTACTTTGTTTACAAAAAAAGAAAAAATTGATAGTTTTATTTTCACCATGTTCAAATATAGGAATAATACTTTAAAGACTATTTAATTTAACTCCTAATAAATATTATTAGTTTTAAGAGATGGTAAACATCATATCATCATCATTCAAATTAAATAAATTATCTGTTAAATATAATTTAGTAATTAATTATATAAATAATTTAACTATAAAATTTTAAAATAAATGTATACTAATCAATCTTGACATTTATTTATAATAATATAAAATTAAAATTCATAATTTTCCTTAATAACACATGTTCACAACATTTTTTCTCCATATAATTGTTTTCCATGGATTTATTATTATTATTATTATTAAAACAAACAAAAATACATGGTCAAATGCCCATGGAATTCAATAGTTTATTTAATCCCATGTATTGGCATTCTTGTGTCCTATTCTCCTTCAACCAAAAACTGAAATCTATATCTAGAAAGTTACATCTGTTTCTTTTCTTCTTAAAACATAAAATGATATCAAAAAGTTACATCAACCATCCAAACCAAAGTCCTAAAAATGTCCATTATTTTTACACAAGAATTTAATAGAAACTGAGAATTAAAATGCTATATCCAAATTTCATAGGTATATTCAGTTGAGTGTCCATTCTAGACTGAAATGATTCTGGTTCCTTGTTCCAATTTGGCTCCATCTTTTGAAATTCCATTTGCAAGTTTGTTTATGTCTCTAGAAATGTGAGTCAAAGATATATATGAGAATATTTTTAGAAGATTTATAACTTCATCATACAAAGGTTGTAAGACAAAATTCCTTAGAGAAATCTCTTTGCGCATCCATTTTATAAATAACATTGAGTCACAAAATATTTGAAGATGAGTTACACCAAATTCCTATGCTAGCCATACAACCCATTTTAGAGCCATCATTTCACAGAGGTTATTGGTTTCTTGACCAATTCCAGCTTTTAAGGAAATTATAATATTTGAAGATAAGTATAAAATCCCTCTTGAACCTCCCTTTGGAGGGTTCCCATGTGATTCACCATCAAAAAGTGCCCAAGGGACATGTATGTTTATTTCCTAATATACCTAAGAATGTGTCATTGAGTTTTCTTGCATTTGTGGGTAGGAATTTAATATTTAGGGCCTGGACTGCACATTTGATAGGTAAAGTTTCATTATCTTCAAACACCTTTAGGTTTTTGGCAAGCCATACTTCTCAAGAAATGTTAAAAAACAATTCTATGATATTTAATGTCTCCTTTTTGGAACACAGGTTTTTGAAGGATTCTTCAATAATTTCACCTTCCCAAAGGTTTCTCATCCTTATCATTCTTTCCACCTCTTTCCATACCTCATTGGTATATGTGTATTCCAAGATGATGTGATATAGAGTTTCTTCTTCTTGATGACATTGACTAAACCATCCTAGTGCAATGAAATTCATTTTTTGAAGGGCCTCCCATGTGGTTTCCTTATTGTGTAATATCATCCGCATGAAGATATTGTTTTTTGTAGGGAATTTTAATTTCCAAATAGGTTTCCACCACCAAGTGCTTTGTAACCAATTCTAGGAACATAAGCCCCAATAGGATTTAGGGACAAAATTATTTTATACTCCTCTTATTTGAGTCTAATATTACAATATTTCATAATGTTTGTTTACCTTTCCCATAATTAAACATATTCTTCCCCCAAACCTATCTCTTCCTAGGATAGGCATGGTTAATACCAATTAGGAGTCCTTTCCCATTTTGCAACATGTTGTAGTGTATAGTACCATTTATTTCTTAACTCATGTATCATTTGGAAAGTTAGTCTATGCATACTTGTTATCCCTATACATGGGTCAAGGCCAACTTGAAATGAGATAAAAACGAAAATATAGTAGAGAACACAAAAATATAGTGAAACCCAACTTTTATCAATGAATAAAATAACAAAATACTCTAGAACACAAACTGGCTAGAATGGTGGTAGCTTATTTATGAAGATTAAGAGATGCCATCTACACTCATTCGCAAAAATATCCTACAATGGGCCACATTTAACATAAATAAAGAACCATAAAGGTCCAAAATCCTCTAGGAGGTGAAGCACCAAAAGGTTTGTGGGCCTTGAGGTGGTTAGTTTATGCGTCAACTTCCCATGGGTGAAAATTTTGCATACAATCTCCATTTGGGGTGTTTAGTAGCTCGTTGGAAACATATAATTGAAAAGTACAATTATTGGTAGGGATTAGGAATTCCATGTAAGACCCAGGTCCCCTAAATGGCCAAAAAACATCATTTAGGTCCTCAAAACGACATTAGAAGTTTAGGACCTAAAATGATAACAAAATCAACCAATATATAGAATCGTGATGAGTCTGTAGAAGAGGTGGGTGGCCACCAATATCCACCCAGATCAATCATGCCCCCTTATGAATCAATTTTTCCCATTGTGTCAAGTTCCCTCGGGAGATGGGGAAACTTTTTTTGAATCTGAACCTTGCTGATCCAGTTACCTTATTGAAATAGTTGTCCTTCTTTGACAACCCCACATAGTTGTATGTTTTGTTGGCAGGTGCCCTTCATCCTAGTGTCTGTTATCCAATCCACTAGATCTCGTTCAATCCATTTAGGATTGATTTGTGTAGGGGGAAATTTCTCATCCACCTTCGAGGTGTCCAATAAAGGTGGGAAATATGGTAAAAGTAACTCCACATAAATACTAGGTGAAATCCAATGTAATATTCCATATATAAAAACTATGCATAACATAAATACATATCTAGAAATGGAAGATGAAAAACAATATAACCAAAACAACACCATAAGAATACCAAAATTATACCATAATAATACCATAAACAACACTTTGATTACTGAGAGAAACACTCACTTTCCTCTTTGAGGTGGTACCCTCCAGTAGAGTAGAGCTCTATTACAATAATATATGTAGCACATCTATTACAGGAGAAGAGTAGGGGCTCATACTAGTGGGGATAACACCTGCGTTGAGCAGTTCTTGAACCATTTTCTCAATTTCATTTTTTTGGGAAAAGGGGTGACAATAGGAATGGATATTGGGAGGAAGGATTCTTGGGACAAGGGGAATGAAATTATAATGAACACCATGGGAAGGAGGGAGTCGCTGGGGAGTGGAAAAAAACCACTTGATGTTTAGAGAGGATGGATTGGAGGTCTTGCGGCACATAGGGTGTCTCAGTTTCTTATATGGCATGGAGTTGGGAAATAATGTCAGAATGACCTTTTTTGAGAATCTTTTCCATGCAATGGGAACTAATGATCTCCGAGGAACTGACGATGATGCCTTGGAACTTATATTGTTGGCCCTCCTGGTCGAATTGCATGGTTAATTCCTTAAAATCCATGAGAATGGGACCCAAAGTTCATAGCCATTATGTGCCCAACACAATGTCACAACCACCCATGTTGATTGAAAACACATGATATTTCAGTTGGTATCCACCAATTTGGAGACACACATTTTCAAAACTCCCTCCACATTTCATGGACCCACCATTGGCAATCATGATTTGGAAATTATTGACTGCACGGATATAGGAATTAGTTTCTTGGGCAATGTGGCGATGAATAAAATTATGGGTGCTTCCACTATCAACAAGAATGATGACCTTCCTATGCTTTATGTAACCAATTAGCTTGATGGTTTGGGGAGCAAAGAACCCAATGAGAGAATTTAGGGAAATGATTGGTTCTACTTCGGGAGGGTTTGAGGGATGGGTTATGTCAGTGGATTCAGGTGACACAGACATAAGGGGAGCCTCAACATCCTCTTTTGAAACATCCTCCGAGATGGCCATAAAAATATTTTGTTCCTTGCACTTGTGTTCCGGAAAATATTTGTCATCACAATTATAACAAAGGATTTTGAGTTGGCGTTCAACCATTTCGGCCCTGGTCAATTTATGGATCTTTAGTGGAGTAGAAGGAGGAGTGGGAGTTACTGATTTAGTGGGAGGAATAAAGGAGGGTTTTTTGTTTTGAGAAGAGACAACTTGTTGTGCTTCCTTAGATATTCTAGTAGCATCCACCCAACTCTGAGGATGATCCATGAGGACATGAGCACAAATATCATCCTTGAGGCCACTGATAAAACATTCTCGATTAAAAACATCAAACATACCCTCTATACGAAAATACAGTCTCTCAAAAGTAGCTATAAAGTCTTCCACATTGCCAGTTTTTTTCAACTTTTTCAAACGACCTAAATGGTTGGTGTTAGTGTCAAAGTGTTCACAAAGCTCTACCACAAAGTGTTTCCAAGACACATACCCTTGGTGGGAATTTTTTCTCCATTGCCACCTTTGCCAACATTCTTGATCTAGATGGAGAACACCATCCCAGAGTTTGGAAAACTAATCCATAATGCCATACAAATAAAAATAATGTTCCATTTGAGTTACCCAGCGAGTGGGATCCGATCCATAAAATTTGGTCACATCCACATGCGGAAGGCATAGGTCATGCCGAAAGTGATGGGGATGAAAATTCTAATAATGAGAGGAATTTTCACCTTCGGTATGCAAAGGTGGGTTAGATAAGGGAAGATATACAGGGATATGAAACTTGGCACAGATCATCATAGTGATAGATTCAAGTTGGGTAGTAATTTATTGTTTGATCCTTTGTTTGAGTTCCATGATTGAGGTGACAATGGAAGAATGCATATTTTGATTGATGGTGGAAATATTGGCACTGAGCTATCGTGCTTCTTGTTGGATTTGTATGAAATTAGAGTGCGAGGTAATGAAGCGATCTTCCAAGTCTTGGCTATGGGTATGGGCCATGATGACGAGGGAACATGAAAAGGGGCAGGTGGGACCACACAAAAAATGGGTTATAGGTGAAGTGTATCACAACGATCAAGCCGACAAGTGGAATCCAATGGGGTAAATCCCAAATACGGGTGTTGGAAGGGGGTCGGGTCCACAAGAAAAAAACATTTGCTGAAAGATGATAGGTATGACTGTGATAAGGACGAAGAGATAGGTCTCAAATAATGGTGCCAAAAGGATATGAAGAATACTGCAGTGATGAAATTCCCAAATTCTTAATAGGAAGAAATGTGTAGTAATTTTAGAACTTGAATGTAGGAGATACAGTTGCACCGCAATAGATCTTGTATGTTCTGTTTTTGTTTCCATCCCAAGGGTTAGCTATTCAAGGGTTATACAGAAAAGGTTTTTCCTTGTGAAATATCTCTCTAATATACGTGTAGGTTCTAACAGTAGTACTCGGCCCAATATCTCAGGGCACCAACTAAGGAGGCTAGACCGCGCCCTTATCCGTACTACCCGACTACCCAGGTACTAGAGAGTATCTTCATGTGTGTTGTTCTCGGTGGAAATATAGAAATAATGTGGACGATCCATTTATCTATGGAGTGCTTCAAAAGATCTAGGTCGATCCATATACATTTGTTGTCTGATGTACTGCCACTCGAAGGGGTACCAACAGGGGTTACAAGGGTGGCCAACAGATGTGTGCTTAAGTACCACTTTTATTTCCAATGTGTATGAATCCCCGACCGTGAGTTTATGTGTGTAACGACAGATCTCTGAAGCAAAAAGACGTTGGAATACGTATCTGCCCTGAAAAATGATTAACCCACAATTTTCTACTGAGGAAGATTCTCTGATACCACTTGTAATATTCTAGATATAAAAAGTATGCAGAACAAAAATAAATAGCTAGAAATGGTAGATGAACAACAATATAACCAAAACAACACCACAATAATACCAAAATGATACCAATATAATACCATAAATAACACTTTGATTACTGAGAGAAATGTTCACTTTCCCCTTTGAGGGGGAAACCTCCAACAGAGAAGATCTCTATTACAATAATATCCAAGACAAAAGTTCTCATACCCTTGACTCCTATTTATACTAAATATGTTTATCAAAAGAACCATCTAGAGGAATATCCTTCTAGAAGTGGAAGCTTCTATTAGGTATTCTTGAATTTGACTTATTCTTCCTTATTTCTAGGCATTTTTAATATTGACCTTTATTACATGGAAATATATTATTCTACCTACGTGAGGGGTTAGGTCTCTAACAACCAAGAAAAGGAGGAATACTCAATTCAAAATCATTTTCACCCACAACCTTGGTGATGGTGTCAGGTCCATATCAAAGTGGTCTAAGCTACTTGTTGGGACCTATGAGCTGCTCTTTTTTCAAATGAAACCACACATTATCACCAACTTGAAACTTGTGAGGAACTTGATGCTATCCATTCCATTGAATAAACTTTGCATTGTCCTTATCCAAGAGATCATGGACCTTTTGTTGGAGGTGATAGATCCTTTCAATAAATTTGGCCACTATGTATGCCTTGGTTTGAGTGTGGGAGGAATCTATCAAGGAAGTTGGAAAAACTAGAGATATATAAATGGGGGCCAATGGATAGAACCCCAAGCACACTTGAAAAGGGTTATGGCCAATAGATCTATGGAGGGATTTGTTATATCTATTTTGAACATATGTGTTATACGTAACATTTTCACACTACCTAGTGTCGCACTTATGTCATGTTTTCATTAAGTGTCGCACTTATGTACAGTTTTTTCGTTGAGTGTTTTAATTCCAAAACGACACTTTATTAGGTGTCACATTTATGTTTCATCACTCTAACACCTTGGAAAAACACTTTGTCATTATCCCTAGCCATTGGAGAGAAGAAAAACCCATTTTGGAGGTCGAAAACATGACTTTTTCCTTCAATTTTTTGCTTAGTTGGAAGAAGGACACCCCCCTTTCATGCATAGGGATCATAAACCCCTCATGGATGAATCTTGGTAGACCATTTGGGAGAATCCAAGACATATTGTCTAGCACTCTAGGGGACTGTCCTTCCTTTTAGGATAGTTTCAACCAATTCCTCATTTTTATGTAGGATAAATTATGAGGATCTTTAGGTTGTTATGGTTTGGGGTGACTCATGAGCTCGATATATTATAATTTTGGCATTCAATCCTAACATAAGGAGGAAGAATATTAAATTTATGAACCTAAACCTAAACCATTCCCTTGATTCCCTATGTTGGTTAAGCCTCCCAAGCTCCTTTATAAACTAGGCCTCTCAAGGTTGAAGGGGGTTCATGAAAGATACCAAACTTTTGATATCATACCTCAAGAGTATTTTGGTAGTTCACATAAGGGGATAGAAAGGAGAAGTGTGGATGAATAATTGCAACACATCATGGTTGTAAGTTATTCATGTTTCTTATATCAATAAACTTAGCCTATTTCCATACATATATCTTATTCATTCTTTCTTGCATGTGCCTACTTGTGTTTCAAGTAGGATTGTTATCATATGACATTAGGTAGTAGTGGTAGATAATTTTCCTATCATGTTTTCATATTCATCTTCATGTTTGAGGTGTGGATATGGAGCTCAAGCTTTGGAATAGTGAGGATAGACTACAATAAAAGGTACCATTCCTCTTTATTTTCTCTTTTTCTCTCAAGTAAAGAAATATAATAGATGGAGTTTGGAATATTAGTGTATCTTTGTTATAATTTTCTTAGTTGAAGAAAACCCAACTAAGGAGATCTCAACCTATTTGCAGGGTGAGATTTCCCTTAAAACTTTTTGGAAAATCTCACCCTATAGATAGGTTGAGCTCTCCTTAGCTGGGTTTTCTTCAACTAAGGCAATTCTAACAAATAGACACTAATATTCCAAACTACGCCATATATTATATTTATTTACTTGCAGAGAGAGGTAGAGAAAAGAAAGAGGAATAGTACCTTTTTCCCGTAGTCTTTCCCCGTTGTTCCAAATATTAATCCCTAGATCCACACCTCGAACATGAATATGAACCCACAAAAATGATAGACAAACTCTCTACCACTACTACCTAATGTCATATGATAACAATCATACTTGAAACACAAGTAGACACATGAAATAAAGAATGGATAAGATAGATGTATGGAAATAGGATAAGTTTATTGATATAATAAGCATGAAAACATTACAACCATTATGTGTTGAAAGTATTCCTCCATGCTTCTCCTTTCCAAACCATTATGTGCACTGCCAAAATACTCCTAACTTTTGAGATCAAAATTTTGGTATCTTTCATGAACCCCCTTCAATATTGAGAGGCCTAGTTTATATAGGAGCTTGGGAGGCTTAACCAACATAGGGAATCAAGGGAATGGTTGAGGATTAGGTGAATAAGTTTAATATTATTCCTCCTTAGGTTAGGATTGAATTCCCAAATTAGAATATATCAAGTTCATGATTCACCCCAAACCATAAAAACCCAAAGATCCTCGGAACTTATCCCACAAAAAAATGAGGAATTGGTTAAAACTATCCTAACAGGAAGGAATCTCCCCTAGAGTGGTAGATAGGGCATCCTAGACACTCCCAAATGGTCTACCAAGGGGAATCCATAAGGGGGGTATGCTCCCTATGCATGATAATAGGGGGTATCCTTCTTCCAACTAAGCAAAAAATTGAAGGAAAAAGTCATGTTTTCGACCTCCAAAATGAGTTTTTCTTCTCTCCAATGACTAGGGATGATGACAAAGTGTTGTTCCAAGGTGTCAAAGTGATGAAACATAAATGTGACACCTAGGAAAGTTTCGTTTTGGAATTAATAAACTCAACAATGAAATTGTACATA
Source organism: Picea engelmannii (assembly GCA_009831015.1). NCBI lineage: Eukaryota > Viridiplantae > Streptophyta > Pinopsida > Pinales > Pinaceae > Picea > Picea engelmannii. The sequence goes on from ML776985.1 coordinate 539,014, forward strand.
AGTGTGACACTTAATGAAACGTGATATAAGTGAGACACTTTGTACGACACTGGGCAATGTGCAAATTTTACATATAACAGATTGCCCCCTAAAATGAGAGGTCAGAAGAAACATATTACACATGAAAGGGGTGATGGAATAGGATATTTGGATGGAATATACAAACAAACTTCAAACAATATATATATATATAAATCATCTCAAGGTAGGAATAACCATGCTATCTATAATCTATGCAATCTCTTGCTTATACTTTTCCATTATCTGTGAAATCTTTTGTATCTTCTCTTATGTTGTTACCTCCTCTTCCTTGGCATAGTCTGGTATGCTACTGTATTCTTCTGCAAGTTTCTTCTCCAGGTTATCTACATGCTTCTTCTCATCCTCTTTGACCAACATTATTTGTTCACAAATCATCTGCAAAATCTCCTTGACTTCTCAGTCGAGTGTTAGGTTGGTGGCATCCACCCTAGCTCTAGACTGAACCTCCTGCATTATGCTTGCTTGTAACCCATATATTTCCTTTGTGGTTCTGTGTTGTGTTTTCATCTACTGCCAACATATCTTGTGTGACCTTGAACCTTTCACCGCTCATTACAACTATCTTCATTGTCTCTTATTCTTCTTCCTGTGTTGATGCTTCCTATTTTTTTAGTTTATGTTGCATTGTTGGGTGATGAATTATATTTAGTTGTATCCTCTGTAGGTTGTCATGTAATTCTACTAATTTCTCCATAATTTCTTCTCTTTGTGCTTCTGTTGCACATACAACATCCTCCCCTCTATCTTGGACTTTGTCTACAACGAACTATGCATCGTATTCTATAATAGTGATGGTTAGAGGGTTCTTATGATACTTCATGTTCTTCCTTATTTCTCCCTCCCATGTTCCAGTCATCTTCTTCGGTGGGGTTGAGGATTGTGCCTCAATTTTCTTCTTTTATGCTTCCTCATCCTATACTTATTTTGGATGAGATTTATCCCCCTTATTTCCATCCCCTTTTACTTCTACCCTCGACACAGTGTATTTCTTCCTAAGCTTCTTGCTTGCTGTGCCACTTCCTAAGGCTAGACTGCACTCTGCAACCTTCCTTGTATTATCTATTGGACTGTTTCTCTTCTTTGATATTCCTACTTCTACTTGTTCCTTAGGCTTTGTTACTTTCTTCTATGTGACTGGAACCTTCCACTGCATAGGCCAATCCTTCACGATCCAATATACTTCCTCGCATGATGTACAATACCTCATTTCTAGGCACTTTTTATTTGGATCTCTGATGGATTGAATCCACAAGTGGTGTCATGAAGCCTTGAAATTAGCAATCCATTCATTTTCTTGAACTACTTCAATTGGGATCCTCCATACATCGGTTATCTTCTGCTGCATATCTTCCAAGAACATGGCAAATACTGCGTTGTTTTCCTACTGGTTCTTAGGGTCCTTTGCTTGCCACAAAGTTTCATAGTGTGTTGCACAACATTTCTCTTTTCTATCCCAAAAGGATGAAAATTTGGGCTCTTGCCAGCCCACCAAATCTATCAGTATTAACAACTAGTAATAGTGGAATTTTGTTCCATTATCTTGTGCATCTCTGCAATATATTAAAAACTAGTTCAACAAATATGGCGCCCAGGTGAATACTACACCCTTTCCACACTGCGCTGCTATTTCTATAACTCTTGCGGGGATTATTCCTTTATACACTTCCTCAAAATTTTGCAATCCATCAACTTTGTGGAAAACTTCATTGCAGGGCCATTGATTTCCTTTATGATTATTCCCCTATTTCCCTTGTTTGTCCCAAACTATGCTTTAATTTCTTCTGCAATTTCTTCATCCATAGCCTTGTTCTCCAAGTAGTCTTATGGTTTTACACCATTGGTAGGAAACCCTATAATCTTGGCTATGAGATATACATCTATAGGTCCGTACTAGCCTATCCATCTACAATATTCCTCCATGTACCCTGGGCATCAGTTCCTTCACACAAAGGCATACATTTTTACCGCGCCAAAAATGTGGCATGTCTAGAAAATTCATAAGGTTCAAGTTATATAGACCTATGATCCATTGTGTGGGATCCAAAATGGGTTTCCCTAAAGGTCCTACCTCCCTCCTATTCTCCGAGTAAATTTTCTATGAAAGGTTAGGAAACTTTTTTGTATCTGTTACATTGTGATATTCATATTTTAACTTTGGCACCTTTCCTAGAATGTCTTCCACTACAACTATGGTGTCTCGAAGATACGATAAAGTGATTTATATTGCGCTTGGTGATTTCCTCTTCTATATCGCAATTGGGTTTTCCTCTACAGCTTCATCCTCGACTTCTTCTTCTACTTCTCCCTCTATATCTTGTTGTCCTATGATATCTTCGACCAATACTTCCTCTGCGACAACCTTTTTTTTTGTTTCTCCATTTCCTCCACTTCTGTAGTGTTTTTGGGATTATGGTTTGTCCCGTCGTTAGGTTTTTCCGCGCTCTAACCCACTTGCACCTATTCTGTAGTTTATATTTCTTCCTTTATCCTTGTAGGAATGATAGATTCAGTTTCTGATTTTGAAACATCCTCTATCTCTAAGAAACTTTCTGGCTCTGTCATTCTTTCCTTCTTACTTCCTGACTGTCGGGTAACTCTTACAAATAGACCTAGCGCTCCAACCTTCGGGGGTGCCATCTAACTTGAATTGCACACAATCTATTGTCACTCTTTATCAATCAAGTTTTCTTCATTCTCTACAGTTCTCTATTTCTAAAAACAATCTCTAAGTTTAGAACTTGTTCGTTCTTTTCCTTTTTATAAACCATGTTTATTAATGTTATGACTTGTTTTTCGCTTTTCTAGTTATTTCTTCATTCCGTCAAGTGGTGTATAATTTTCTTGTTCAAAATATTCTAAATTATGTTGCACCAATTTCTGTTTGTTGCACATTGTCACCCTTAATTATCTGTCTATCACTTATTCCTCCTAATTCATTATTTTTAGCATTTTCTTCATTTTTTTGTTTTATCTTTTTTTCTTATTTTACCTCCTACTATTTACAATATGTACAAGTCTACTTTATGCACTGAAACTACTAATATGTGGTGGTTTGATTGTCCCTATACAGTTTTATTCTACTTCCATTCACCATTCCTTGGACTTCCTTTCCTGCTAAGTCTTGCAGTTGTACAACACCTCCATCTGTGACTGTCTTTTTCTGATATGTCCCTAGCCAATGCATTTTGAGTTTCCATGGGTGCTGCAAACATTTACTGTCATAGAGGAGAACCATATCTCCTTAAAATTATTTTTCTTGATATGCATGTCATTCCATGCCTTATCTTTTTCTCTCAGTACCTCTTGATGAAATCATGTTATGAATCTATCCTCTTCCAATTCCATTAATTGGGAAAATATTTCCTATGTTGTGGCTCTTTTTGTTATATCTATGATTACTGCTATGCACAAAATTTGTATCAAATAATCTAAAGGAACTATTTTTTCCTTTCCATACACCATCCTAAAGGGTTTCTTCCCTATTAGCTTCTTGTAGGTAGTCCTATACACCAAAAGTAATACTGGTGTTATCGGACTAATCGGTAGGTGCGGACACTAACTGATCTCCCTAGATCCACCTAGATCTAGAACAAAACACACTCGAACATGACGCTTTCCTTAAGTTTTAGATATTGAATTTACTAGCTAAAGAGGGATGAGTGACATACCATTTAAATGTCGCTTCCTCTTGCCATCACCATCCTAGCTCCGTTCCAACGCTCATACAATGATGAACCTGCAAAAGAACACAACCAATCAAAGTGATAGTAATAGCATAAACTCAATATAAACCTATGTATGTGATCAAGGAATCATACAATAAAACACAACAAGCTTTATAGGAATGAATCATATTAATGTATCATATTGAATGTGAAAGAGAGATTACAACCATGGCCTTGATGTCGTAAGGTCCCTTCCAACTGTCCTTCATTCCCCACACACTTCTTGCTCCAAGGATTCTGAGACCATGGATCTAATAGCTACTCACAATCTATCTTGACAAAGAAAATCTCAAATCCACTCTAACCAAGCTAATAATTCCAAGCCAACCAAAGCTAACCAAAGATAAGCTAACTTTCTCCATGAGAGTGCCTCTCCTTTTATAAGATGAAAATGATAAGGTGAGGATCTTAGGATGATCCCACTAAATCATGAAAGCGAGTAAGATCCAAACCATTCAGATACCACCTCACCATAGAAGTTTCTCCTTCTAGAAGATTCGAGAAAACACTTGTTTTTCCCATGTGTAGGCATTCTTGCACCCTGCCTATAAAGCAACCTGTGAACATCTCACACCCTAGCTATGGTGCAGCCTGCGAGAATCATGCATTCTCACACCCTGCCTATATAGTAACCTGCGAACTTCCTTTTTTACAAGGTTTTTACAAGGGAAAATGCAACTTCTTTTCTCAGGAAAAGTTCTTCTCCCTTCTCTCTTCAAGAACTCAGGCCACTGACCCCTCTGAAGGAAACAAATAGGTTTTCATCATTAACGGTCTTAGGGATGATGAAAATAAAGTGTAACAGAGAGCCCCCCAAAGTATGAATTTAGAACAGAGTGATAGATGAAATACTTTGTCGAGTGTGTGTAGGGAACAAGGAACAGTCGGTTGGAAACCTGCCAACAAACAAGGAAATACAGTACAATAATATATCATCACTGAGGTAGGCATTCCCATACTCAAAATGCAAATGAATCAAAGCATAAATGCCGACATGCGGAGATCCATGTCAAGTAAGACAGGTCATGGCCACCAAACATACACTGTGGATCCATGCCAATATGACTCAAATCTGAACATAGCCACCAAAAATACACTGTGGATATATGTGTTAAAGACTCAAATTTGAACATATCCACCAGACATACAATGTGGATCTATGCAACAATACACTGAATATACTCTAACACAACCTGAATCTATCAGAAAAGATCCAGGGTCTTCATCTCCACCACTCTATAGTACGAATCTAACCATGTGAATACATGTGTCGAATCTGAACATGGTAGAAACCACTTGATTACAAGTCATTAGTGTATATCATTAACAAGCGTGAGGGAAATCACCATTAATGTCAATGACTCCCAAGGTACACTGGTACAATCCAACGAATGTGAATTAATGAGATGAAGTCGAACACTCGGTGAAATCTCCCGATCAGAGGTCAATAATGAAAACCCACTGTCAAAAGTGAGGAAACTTGCCATTGAGGCATGCAAGTTCCAAGGTACCAATTAGTTTCTAAGTCTAATTCCTGGATAATGAGTTGAAGTCGACAGGAAAAGAATCGTCACAGGAGGGCCTTAATGTATCCCACATCAATGACATGAAACAAGTAACAAGATTTGATATAGATCAGAGTAACATATGATTCAGGACTGACTTAGGGATGGCCAACGCAATAGAAGGCTTAAAGACTGCAGAAATGGTTGACGCAATAGAAGGCTTTTCGGGTTGAACTTCATTTTTGAAAATATTGACGACACGACAATTGTCTTGGAAATACCGACTCAACAACAGGGATCACAGACCAATTTGTAATCTTATAGGAGTATGATCAGGAGACAAGTGGATTTTCCAACCTAGACACAAGGCGAGAAAGGGTGTCATGTTCAAAAGTGACTCTTTCATGGAATACAGGTTTAGACACAATTCTTTCCAAATTCCCCCCCCACCATTTCTGGCGAGTACCTCTTTATTTTTACACAAGCTTGAGGAGGATAACATATGCTTGTCAATTTAAGCTCATCCTTTGGATGAGTCCCTCGGAGTATGTTTAATGAACCCTAGGAAGGAGTGGTTCGGTCCCATTGTGGGTCTTTCAATGTTTATTTAACGAGTCCAAAAAAAGAAAACTCATGGGTTTTTCATTTATTTAGAGAGTCTGAAAAACACTTAAAAGATAACTCTCTCAGTTCCTTTTTCGTAAAATAGTATGATGAGACCAAAAAAGAGATAAACTATCACTCAACAGACGTTTTCTTCAAATACTTTAACGAGCATGAAAAGAACAAGGTCGCTCGACAATCTTTTCATGTTTAGAGAGTCTGAAAAGAGCTTAAAGGGAACTCTAGGGGGTTCCTTTTTCGTATAACCTTTACGAGGCCGAAAAAGTGATAAACGTATACTCGGTTATATTCTCACTTATTTACGAGCACGAGAAAGAACAAAGACTAAGCTCGGTAACTTATTCTCATGTATTTATGAGCATGAGAAAGAACAAAGACTAAGCTTGGTAACTTATTCTCATGTATTTACGAGCATGATAAAGAAAAAAGACTAAGCTCGGTAACTTATTCTCATGTATTTACGAGCATGAGAAAGAACAAATACTAAGCTCGAGATTGTTTTCATTTTTATGCAAGCTTTTAAAACAAAACAAAATTATGCTTGGGATAGATTTTAATTTTTACACAAGCTTAAAAACTAAACAAAATTATGCTTGGACCTGGTTTCATTTTTACACAAGCTTGAACCATAGGAAACTATGGTTGAGGTAGGTGGTTTCATTTTTACACAAGCTTGAGCCATAGAAAACTATGCTTGCAACTTCCCAACACATAACACATGGATGGTTGGTACTTAGCCCCCAGCTTAAGAAACTAGCGGCTCAACTTCAGCATCAAGTCCAGAGGTTGAGGTAAATGCCCCCCAAGATTTGTTTCATACAACTGCAAAGGAGAATGAAATGAAGCTTCAAATACTAGATCAAGGACTTGACTCAAATAGAGAGGAGGAAAACTATTTCATTTTTTAACGAGCTTGACATAGAAACAAGAACTATGCTCGTAACCTCTGTTTCATTTTTTAACGAGGTTCCTACAGAGACGCAAAAACTATCATCAAGTGGTTTCATTTTTTAATGAGCTTGAAATCAAAAAACCATGCTCAAATACCTTTGTTTCATTTTTTAACGAGGTTGCCTCAGAGACACAAAAACTATCCTCAAAACCTCTATTTCATTTTTTAACGAGGTTGTTACAGAGACGCAAAAACTATCCTCGAAAGTGGTTTCTTGATCATGGATTCCAAGAGGACAATGCTCCGGAATGACACCATGTCAAGGGACAAAACTTGGTCATGGCTTCCAAGAGGTCTTCACTGGAAGGAAGAAACACACTCTGGAAGGACACCATGTCGAGGGTCGCGACAGGAGTAAAGAGATCAGGCTCTAACAACCCTATCGAAGAGATCACCATGTCAACTACTGGATCTAAGTCATCAAAATTCGAAGCCATGGGAGACAACTCCACATAATTGACCTGTGCCATGGGTGATACTGTCTGCATATAAGAACCATTCAGGGAGGCAATACAGGTGGGGTCAATGAATGAAAGTTGATCAACAGTCACAACTCGTCCATCGTGGAGGAAATATATCACACGAAAAAGAGTAGACACAATATATTTCATGGCATAGACATAATCTCGCCCAAGGAGTAAAGCAAAATCCAAGGGGTCTTGGACTACCATGACATCGATAAAGACAGTTTTCCCTCCCAAAGTTACAGGAAACTGAGGAAGGGTCCCTAAAGGTTGACTGGTTCTTCTGTTAAAAGCTAACAGATTCTACGTAACCGATGCAAGTGGAGGAAAACCCAAAGCTTTCCAAGCAATAGAGGACAAAATACTAACAGACGAACCTTCATCTATCAATGTCTGAGGAACATCTCGACCACAAACCTGTACTGTAATCTGGAAAGGAATGTAAGAGGGAAGACAAGGTCCAGTTAGCACACCCCAATCAAAATGGATGGCCTCATTACTTGGAGGGGGTCGTACAGGAGAAGGAGGAATACCCCCTGACACAGCAGAGTCTGTATCAACGATAAAAACATGGGCAGTATCAGGTTTACTCTCTAGTGGGAGAGTAGGATAGACCGATGATGAGATCAAATCGACCACATGGGTTTCATTCTCCAAGGGGAGAATGGGGTCGACAGGTGTAAACGGATCGACCACTTGGGTGACACTCCCTAACGGTAGAGAGGGATCGACTGAGGATGGGATCAAATTGACCTCTTTAGTTTCGCTCTCTGAGGGGAGAACGATATTGACCAAGGATGGTATCAGATCAACCACTTTGTCAACTATTTCAACTAAGGACATGACCAGATTGACCACATGATCAATCGGATTGACCGGTGAAGGGACCGGAGTGATCATTCCATAACCTACAGGTGGGTTGAGAGAAATCTTGTGATAAGCGACTGGGATTTGAGGCTATGAAATAGTCATGTCTTCTAGTAATTTCGAGGCTTTGTCCATATGAGGGCAAAGATGAGTTAGATGACTCCCTTTGCATAACATACATAGGAACTTGAATCTACTTTTCTTCTTCCCAACCGTATCATGACTAGTTGATGGGAGGTCATCAGTATGTTGTTCATAGGATGATGACATGGGTTGGTTAGAGTGTGTAGACCATACTTCTATAACCTTGGATAGACCAGGGAAATCCTTAAGAAGATGGCTACCCTTACAAAGCCTGCAAGGGTACTTGGGCTTATGGGTTGTTTGGGTGATCTTGACATCATCAACACTCCCATCACGAGTAACAATAACTGGTTGTTTTCCAACATGTTTGACGGTGGTTGGAGGTTTTGACCCTTTTTTATCTTTCTTCTTCTTAATCTTTCTTTTCTTCTTCTTCTTATTCACCGGGTTACTAACTTCAAAACTTTCACTCGACGAAGAAGATGAAATGGAAGGAAACATTGCAAGTGAAGAAGGCGAAGAAGACCTTACTGGTGAAGACAGTGAAGGATCAACATGAGGTTGATGCTCTTGGGGGGAAGCACTTACGACCGAAGCACTTACTGCATTCGGGAGTACCTGAGTGGAAAACAACCATACTGGTAATCCAATTGTGAGACCTGGAAGGCTCAAAGTAGTGAGGTGAGGAGGACCAATGTTTCCATAAGAAGGAAAAACAAAAGGTTCCCCTGGAGCAGAGGTTCCTTCATTGGTCATTCCAGGAACTGATGCCATTAAATAAATCCAACCTAGAGTCTTCTAGGGAAAACAAACAGCACAAGCTAAAAATCTAGTAAGCAAGCAAGCAAACAAAACCTTCTCACAATGAACTCACTAGTTGGTGATGAAATCCAACATCACGGGAACAAAGTAAGAAGGGGTTGAGATAGAGCAGGTGGAAAAGTTACGTTGACGACCTGCTTAACGGACTTACACCTTGGTGCAAGATCCCACACATAATTGTGGGTATACCCTCCAAGGAGCTCGAGTGATTTTGGCCAACGTCGATTCCAGGTACCATGAAGACTTTCCCCTCCACAGTCACCTTGTGTAAAGACCCTAAATATATAGGCCATTAAGGTTACCAATCACTACAGTGATGCCTGGGGAAACAGTCGACAGTCAGATCCATGTGCAAGGGCAGGGTATCTAGCCCGAAATCAACTTGAAAGGATTCCACTCATCAGTGTGGGTATACCTCTCAAGAGACCCCCATAATACACGTAATCTCTACACCAAGACCAACAAAGCAGGGTGAGTAACTCTACTAGTCTCAATGCAACCTTGTGATTGACCCTTGTGTTAGAAGGGCTTCCCAGGACAAAATGTAATAAGTGGATTTAATCACTCCCTAACTCAAGATTCTATGTTTGTTTGCAGCTATGTAAAGTTATCTATCTCACCTATTCCAAAGCCCTACGACTGATCTAATGTAGGTTTGCTACCAGAAAAGATAAAAATTTCTAATCAATTTTTATAAGCGCTTTATTATTAAGGCTATTGTTACTCAAAAGGAAGATGGCATGGACAATATGGTGTTTTGACCGACTCGAAAATTATGCAAAGATATGAAGATGTAATATTTTCATTTCGATGAAAGATATGCTACGAGAAGGAGAAAACATTTATCATTCCCATATGCACGATGTCCCAAAATATATTAAACTCATCAATATCAAGATTGTCAAGAAATGAGAAAAAGGTACTGAACACCAATGCATGATTCATGCCCGCCCTGGCCATGAGGGGGAATTTTTTTCATAATTTAAGATAAAAAAACGTCAAGAATCATGAAATTTCGCTACTTCAAATGCAAGGATGCCCCCAATCTAATATAAATCAAGAAATTAAATATTTTTGTTTCAAAAATTTCACTAAAAGCAATAATGAACTTTCTTAAAACAAAGAAACCTAAACTAAAAGTTCTCTTTTAAAGCGAACTATTCAGAAGAAATCTAATCTTTCCCTAAACAATTCTAAAGAAAACACACGCTTTGTAATTGAAATACACTCAAAGCAAGAGACTAATCCTTCAAAACCAAACAAAGAAAAGATGGATAAAAGAAACTCAAAGAATGTCAAGAATACTGTAAATGATCAATATAGGCTCCAAAAGTTCAATCCAGCTGATCAAAGAAAAACTGGGTATCAGAAGACTTAATCCAAAATTTTCACAAGTGAGTTCACAAGCTAGCAGTGTATTACAGTGCGAGAATCAAGGATTCTAGCAGGCTGGACATAGGTTGACTGCGAGAGGTTCGCACTGGAATGAACACCAGGGTGCGAACTCAAGTGATTCTCGCAGGCTACTAAAGAGTGCAGTGCGAGAATGGTTGTAAACAAGAAAAATTTGGAAAAAGGACAAAATTTCTGAGAGAACTTTCAGATCCAGAGAATCTTGATGGATCTCCCACAGACTTAGAGACAAAAAAACAAGCAATCAAAGCAAGGGAAACTAGACTAACTAGGAAACAATATGTTCCCTAGCATGGTCACCAATTTTGTTATCGGACTAATCGGTAGGTGCGGACACTAACTGATCTCCCTAGATCCACCTAGACCTAGAACAAAACACACCAAAACATGACGCTTTCCTTAAGTTTTAGATATTGAATTTACTAACTAAAGAGGGATGAGTGACATACTATTTAAATGTCACTTCGTCTCACCATCACCATCCTAGCTCCATTCTAGCTCTCATACAATGATGAACCTGCAAAAGAACACAACCAACCAAGTGATAGTAATAGCATAAACTCAATATAAACCTATGTATGTGATCAAGGAATCATACAATAAAACACAACAAGATTTATAGGAAAGAATCATATTACTGTATCATATTGAATGTGAAAGAGAGATTACAACCATGGCCTTGATGCTGTAAGGTCCCTTCCAACTATCCTTCATTCCCCACACACTTCTTGCTCCAAGGATTCTGAGACCATGGATCTGATAGCTACTCACAATCTATCTTGACAAAGCAAATCTCAAAGCCACTCTAACCAAGCTAATAATTCCAAGCCAACCAAACCTAACCAAAGATAAGCTAATTTTCTCCATGAGAGCTCCTCTCCTTTTATAAGATGAAGAGGATAAGGTGAGGAGGTTAGAATGATCCCACTAAATCATGAAAGTGAGTAAGATCCAAACCATTCGGATGCCACCTCACCATAGAAGTTTATCCTTATAGAAGATTCAAGAAAATGCTTGTTTTTCCCACGTGTAGGCATTCTCACACCCTGTCTATAGAGAAACCTACGAACATCTCGAACCCTAGCTATGGTGCAACCTACGAGAATCAGGCATTCTTGCACCCTGCCTATATAGCAACCTGCGAACTTCCTTTTTTACAAGGTTTTTACAAGGGAAAATGCAACTTCTTTTCTCAAGAAAAGTTCTTCTCCCTTCTCTCTTCAGGAACTCAGGCCACTTACCCCTCTGAAGGAAACATATAGGTTTACATCATTAACGGTCATAGGGATGACGAAAATAATGTGTAACAACTGGTACTTTCAAATCTCAATCATCTCTATTCACATTGTATATCTTTGTCAAGGAATTCCCCAAAATCTTGTTGAAGGCTTATACTATTCCATTTACTTGAGGGTGGTAAGGAGTACTCTTTTGGTGGTATTTATTAAACTCTTCAAACATTGCCTCAATTGTAATGTTGATGATGTGACTCCCCTGATCACTCATCAATATTCTTGGGAATACAAACCTTGTCACTATATTCTCAAATAAAAAGTGTGTTTCAGTATCTATGTTGCAATCCTTCATTGGTGTTTCCTCAACCCATTTGGTCAAGTATTTTGTCATTGTAATAATATATCCGGTTCCTGATCTTCTTACTGGTGGATTAATTGGACTTACAAAATATATTTCCCATTTATGAAACACTTGTAAATTAACCTATGGTCTCAATGGAATTTCATCCCTCCTGGATGGTGTTACACCTCAAAATGACTCACTTCGATAGTGTTGCAAGTGTCGTCATTATGAGTGTTGTAAGTGTCGCATCTTGTCCGCAAGTGTCGCATCTTGACTATAAGTGTTGCAAGTGTCAAAGACATCATACATCCATCTTGCATATGTCATGCCTCTAATGACATCATGAAGACACTTAAGACACCTCAAAAGGTGGTTTGGAAGAAGAGAAATCACTTGACAAGAAGTACAACCCTTTTTCCATGGAAAAAACACTCAAAAATTGAATTTTGGAGAGGAGCACTCCCCTACCCATTGTCAGGGAGTGCTGGTGCTCCCTGAGTCTCTTTGGGGGTGTGTTTGAGCACCCTGTGCACCCTTTTGGGGGAGTGCTACCTTTTTTTTGGCAAATTATGGGTTTGTTGAGGAAAATTAGGGAAGAATCCCTCAACTCCTGAAGGTAGTTGGATTCGAATAGATGGTCAATGCATTATCTTAGGAAAGATTCTCAACTAAAGGAGAGGAATCCTCAACTGATCCCAAAGATCTCTCAAGTGGTTGGACCTCTCCAAGGTTATATAAGGAGGCCTTCTCATGGTGAAAGGTACATGAAAAGATTAGAGATGTGAAACTTATGATCTCATGAGTGAGATGTCATCAAAGAAATCAGTGGAGATTGATTGAGAAAAGGGGTTGGACAAGGAAAACTGGAAGAGGTTGTTGCACCTTCATTCAAAGGATATTAAGTACTTTTACTTGTTCTCATTAAATAATCGATGCTTGGCCTGTTTCTTTCAAACTTGTGCTTGTTCCATATGAGTTTGTCTGCAGTATATGGATTTATGATTGAGCTAATCTTAGTAGAGTAGGAAATCCATTGTATCTTTTTTTGTCTTACAGGATCTATCAAGGAGCTCAAGATCGAAGCTCAACCAGGAATTTGCAAGGAAAAACGTTGCTAATAAGGTACATATCTTTATCCTTATCTTTAATTCATTAGCTTGATAGGATCTAAGAGGAAGTCAGTGTCCATGTTAAGAAATTTTCTTTCTTGGTCTTAGGAGTCTAGAGACCAAGAGGGAATCCACTTGTTTGCAAGGGGATTCACCTACAATAGAAATTGGCGACTCCACTGGGTAGGAGCTCTGATTTTTATTTCCATTCCCAAATCTTGTTGTGGACCTTTGTCCACTGATTGGATCTTCTCCACATTGTCTTTTTATTCTTAGATTTGTTTGATTCCCTCATTATGTCATCAGGATCACTCTGATTGACTGAATTTCCTTCATTTTTTAAGTTTTTGGGATTTTTTCTTAGTTTTTGGAGCAGAGTGCTTCCCTCCTGTTGTTTTCAGAGCACTAGCACTCCCCTTTAGCCTTAAAAAGAGCACTGGAACGCTCTGGTGCCCCTTACACCAGAGCGCTACCCCATTTTTGTGAGAAATTCTCCATAATTTTCATCTTCTGAAGCTATTTTTGGGTTTTGGCATTTTCTCAGGGTCCCATACTCTCAGTCCATCTTGATATTGGCTTTCAAACACCCTTATTTCTGAGAATTCATCCTCTTTTTTTTGGGATTTTGACATCTTCTTTCCTTGCCTTGAAGCCACTCTTTGTCTTTGCTGATCTAGAGTTAACTTATTGTTTTATTCTCCTTTATCTGACTGAGTGAAAACTTTTGTGAGGAAATCCAAAGGTATGTGAACTTTTCATTTGATATTTGAGGTCAACTTTCCATCATTTCTCTTTTGTTTGAGATTTTTCGGTCTTTTTTGCAATTTGGTTATCTTTGTCCTTCTTGTCTATTTCATGACGAGAGTGTATTTTTTGTTTTGTGTGAAGTTTGCTTCTGATTGTTTAAATCTTGAAGTCTGATTGACATTTAGAAGTCTTTCATATGATTATCATTCACATATAAGCAAAAGGACATATTTTAGTGATTGATTTGGATATTAGAAGGCATTTCTGAAATTTTTAGCATTGCATCGAATTTGAGTGAGAAACAAATTGATTGAGGACATTGCATATTAGTGTTTGAGAGTGAAAAAAACTTTATCTCTTTCCCTGAAATAGCCATTCATTGAAAGAAATGATTGCTTATCATTTTATTCTGCATATATTTTGGGAATTGAGTCATCATACCATCAGTTTCATTGTCATACACTCTTTGAGTAAAGAACATCCATAAAATCAATGCTAATTAAAAATTATCTAGAACATTTTTGTTTTTAGGACCTTGCACCAAGATTAGACTAGGATTATCACTTTGGATTAGGCTATGAGTACAACTCTCCAAAGTTTTCAAAACAAACATTAGAATCCTGAGATAGGGAGAGTCAAATCCAATTGTCGTATAGGCTTTCTGGGATCCCCCTCTCACACAAGGGTTACACACAAGGTCGCATTCAGGTGAGTTATGGAGATTATCCCTCTGTGGTTCAACTGTTTGTATTGGTCGGATCGTATATTGGGGGTCACTTGAAGGTATACCCATGGTTATGTGTGGGAGCCTATCAAGTTGATTTTGGACTTGTTATCCTTCCCATACGTTTAGATCAGATTGTCGACTGTACCTACCCAAGGGCTAACTATGAGTTGGTGTCCGTAGTTGCCATAATCCTTAGGTACTTACATGAGGTGACAGTGAAGGGAAGTCTCACTGTACCTGGGACAGACATTGGTCAAACTCACTCGAGCTCCTTGGAGGGTAAATCCACAGTTACTGTGTGGAAGCTTGCACCAAGGTGAAAGTCCATTAAGAAGGTCACCATTGTAACTATTCCACCATATACTAGCCCCTTCTTGACTTGATCACGCGACATTGGATTTCATCACCAACTAGTATGATCATCGAGAGAAGTTTTGTTTGCTTGGTTTTGATTCCTAGATTTTATTAGCGTATGTTGTTTCTTTTTGTTAGTTGGCCCTAGATTTTTCAGCGTGTACTATTATTCTCCAAAATTGATCGTGTAGACGATAAAGGTCTTCGCCGATCACGTAGGATGCAAGGGATACCTACGGAAGGCTACCAACCCTTACCTCCTAACCCTCTAGAAGACAACTATCGTGGAGAGGTAGAAAATCAATATGACGATGGAAGTGTTGTTGCTCGTCCATTAGATAACTCAAAAGTCACTTTGGTTATGGTTGAGAATCCCACTCCTCGCACTACATCTATGTCGATAACCCCTCTCAAACCACTTTTTCTTCATTTGGACTCCCTTGGGAACGTCATAGACGAAGAGGTCCCATAGTTACCCGATATAGCTTTTACCGAAACATATATGGGATCCACATAACCAATCTTTGGTGATGAGTATAGGACTCCTGTTTGTCCTACCACTACAGTAGATACAAATCCCACACCTGCTCATTCTGTATGGAGGACTTCATCAGGATGCGATCTCTATCAACATTTTGAGTCCTTTCGACAACCCTTTAATCCTCATGACCCTCCTGTTGAAAGTGGACCATCTAGTCAAACTATGAATCACCCCATCAATCAGGTCATTAACCCTATTATTGCATTAGCACAAGTCTATCCTAATGCTAGAATCATCACCTCTACTCATTCCCAAGGCACTTCGATCCCTACCCCTGCTTTTACGAACTTTCACTCTACAGCTCCACATGTTCTGCACGATCCTACTGGGACATATTTTCACCCAAGAATGCAGACTCTTTCCAACCAAATACAACCGACTGGAGGGAAACCACAATCTAGCGGAACTGTCCCTCCTAGAATACCACCATCCTATGGCAGGCCTACTCATCCCTGGGGAAAACCCCCTTTTCATGTTCTTCCCAGAGGGAAACCTCCCTTTTCCAGTCATACCCCGGTCGTTAATCCACCGCTGGCAGGGGGGCAACCTTCGTCTGCTGGAAACTCTTCACAATATTTGGGATTATCTTCCAGAGGCACATTTACCCAACCCCATGTTAGGGGGCACTCATATCATAAACCATAAGGAGGAGTATCAAATCATGTTCCTTCTGGACCATCTTATGGACAACCTTATCTGAGTGGCATCCCAAACACCACCTAGAGTCCTCAAGGACAACAACCTTATCCTCCCCATGGGTCTAATGTGTATCCGCCTCCAGGATCTACTCCTAACCCTCCTCAAGGGAACAATGTTCATCCTCTTTCTGGGAAAACATATCACCTGGCTTATAATGATCATAACCCACCAGGTTATGCAGATGTTTCTTAGCCATCATCGAATTCTATTTATCCTGGTCAGAAACAACAGTATGTAGGAGGACCTACTAGTTACAACTATCCACCTAACCTAGTTTATGGTCCTACTGGTGTTCCTATGCCACACCAATATCATCTGCAAATTAACCGACAACTACCTTTCCTTGTGACTCTAGATCTCCTAGACTTGTCTCAGTTAACTAATGATCCTACTTTTCATTGACCGGTTTGACCAATTAGTCCAGCTAAAATTCCTTCTGATATTTCAAAATTTGACGTAAAATATGGAAAAGATCCAAACAACCATGTGATGAATTTCCATTTGTGGTGTTCATCAAAGTCCCTCATGGATGATTCTATATGTTTTCATCTTTTCCAGTGAACACTTACTGGCTCTGCAGCAAAGTGGTATATTGAACTACCACGTGATTCTTTTCATGATTTCAACTCCCTTGCCATGTCTTTCCTCACACAATTTCAACTACCTATTCGCTACGAGACAGGCACTGAACTCTTGACCTCCCTTCGTCAAACTGACTCTGTGCATATATCTTACCATATTCATGAGTGGAGATGACGATGAAGGATGATCAAGGTAATCATTTCTGACATATTATTGGCAGAATGGTTTACTAAATCACTTTTACCCCCGATCGCTCACAATGTCACTATGGGTGCTGCAGTCACTGAGGAAGAAACCATTGCTCGGGCTCAGTACTTAGATTTGGTTTATTCACAATCTGGTACTTTGTATGATTTTCTTCTGAATGTTGCTCGAGCTAATACCGATCCATCCAAGCCATCATCCTCATCTCATGCGAACGGTGTTATCGATTCCGTCAAAACTCAATCTACTTCCCAGTCGACCAAACTCTCCTCTACTTACCCCTAAAATCATATCTCTGAGGTGAATGCAGTTCAATATACCCCTTCAAAACAATCCATAGGTAAGAAGAAGAAAAAAAATAAATCAAAAAATACAAATAACAATGAACAACCAAAAAATCAAGCTCATACACCTGCTACCGAAAATCAACCACAATGGAAACTAAAATTCCCGTGTATCATTTTTGGTGATGATCACTACACTCAAAACTGTACACATCGCAATGAAGTGGCCAAACTTTTCCAGGGAAATTCACAACCTACTGTGCTTACTCAACATTTTCCACAGCAACAATCCATGGTTGCTCAAACCCCCTCTCCTGGGGGAAGTTCTATCCATCCTCGTGATGAGGCCTCGACGAGTGCACATATTTATATGTTTAATGGGATTAATTTGAACACTCACTCTAAGACATATGACACACCAGGTAACCTTAACAAAGGAAAATACACTAACGGTACTGGTACTTTACCGGATCCATCACCATCCTCCATTAGTCCTCCATCAGTTAATCCTCTGTCTGGACCACTTCAGATTGAGAAACCTATGTTTGACTCTATCTTACGCCCTCCTAAGAGAACTATCCACAAAGATACATTTAATCCTAGTTCACATGCCACCCAGAACTATAACATTGTTGAAGGTTTGGCTCAAGCACCATGTGCTATGTCTTCGTTAGAAGTTCTACAACACTTCCCCAGTCAATGTAGAACACTCTTGGCTGCTATCAGCACTGTTGATCCTGAGTCTTCCAACCATATCATGTTTAACCTGGAAAATTATGCATCTCGACTCTCCCACCAACTTGCTTTCCAAGTTGATGTTGTTGTTCACAATCAACAAATCCACCGAACTATTTTGGATGAGGGAGCCACAACTTGTGTGAGGTGTTTAGCATATTGGAAAGGTTTAAAATCACTTGCACTTAACAAATACCCAACGATGTTACACGCCTTTGATGAGATAGGTTTCCATCCCCATGGGCTTTTACAGTCCCTGCCCATCCAATTGGGTGGAAAAACTGTCGCTGTTGATGTCAAGGTAGTCGATGCTCCCCTCGATTACAACTTGTTACTTGGAAGAAGTTGGTTTTATGCTATGACTGTCATTGCCTCATCGGTCTTTCGATGTGTACAATTTCCTCATCAGGGAAAAATTGTCACTGTTGATCAGTTGGATTTCTACACAACCAATGCTCGCGCTCCCGCTACCAACAATATTTCTTTCTTGGGAGACCACAAGATCACGTATGAAAGCATTGGTGTTGGCTTACTGAAATATTCTAGCCTCATGGGTACCTTCCCTACACCACTTCCACCAACTACAGATCATATTGCTACCGTCTATATGATTTCGACCGCGGCTTATCAATCTTTGGAATCATCTGACCCTTGGATTGTACCTAGTCCGTTGGAATTCGATGCACTAGGTGACACCGTTCCACTTAATCCAGCCGAAACATCATACGTTTCTATCCAATCTACTTCTCCCTCTTCGGATGACCAACATCTATTGGCACCCAACAATTACTTGATGCCATCACGATTAAGTTCCTTGTCGTCTACGATCGACTGCATTTCCCCAATTTTTCCTTCTGATGAATCTATTAAGGAAATGATAAGCATTGATGAGATACCTCGAGATGATAACCATCATTGATCCTCTTTTATTCCCCCTCGTGAAGAAATTCAGGTAGATATACACTCTATCTCCCCTCCTACTGTCGATTTTCCATCGTCTCCCATGCTTTCAACTTCTGATGATTTGGATCTAGTAGTTTACATGGTGATCTCTTTGGTAGGGCTATTGGAGCTTGATCTCCTTAGCCCTGTCACGACCCTCGACATGTGTTCCTTCCAGAGTGATTTTCTTCCATACAGTGAATATCTCTTAGAATCCATGACCGAGTTTTGTCTCTTGACATGGTGTCCTTCCAGAGCGTTATTTTCTTGGAAGCCATGATCAAGAAGAGTTCACGAGCATAGCTTCTTTTCTCTACTGCAAGCTCGTTAAAAAATGAAACAGAATCCTTGAGCATAGTTTTCCTCTCTATAGCAAGCTCATTACAAAATGAAAAAACAATCTGGGGATTGAACCCAGAGCCTTGAGCATAGTTCTTTTTATGTGTCGAGCTCATTAAAAAATGAAACAGTCACCTCTCTTGAACCTTCATTTCATCCACCCTTATCATTTTTCTCCATCTAGTAGAGAAATTGGTGACAACCTCAAAGTCGGTGAATTAATTGAAGATTGGAGGGCATGTCTCCAGTCTTTGATGATCATTCTGGAGTTAATGCCCCATATTTCAAGCTGGGGGCATACCGAGCTTAGTCTTTGTTATTTCTCGTGCTCGTAAATACATGAGAATGCAATCGGGTAGACTTTTATCTCTTTTTTGGACCTGCATAGATAAATGAAAAAGGAACCCCCTGGAATCATCTTTAATCTCTTTTCAGACTCTCTAAACATGAAAATATTTCCGAGTGATCTTGCTTCCTTTCCCACTCATTAAAAGGTTTGAAAGGGCGTCTTTCGAGTGATAATTTATCTCTTTTTCGGCCTCGCGAGACTAACATTACGAAAAAGGACAACATTGGAGTCATATTTAAGTTGTTTTCAGACTCTCTAAATATGAAAAAACACCGATTTTACCTTCTCTGGACTCATTAAACAATCATACATTGAAGGGACCATACGGGATCGAACCCTTACTTCTTCTAGTTCGTTAAACAAAGGAAGAGGGACTTATCGAAGGTGATTCATATCGAGCATGTGTTACCCTCCTTGAGATCATTAAATTAAAAAGAGGGACTCATCTATCTAGATGGGGGAAAAAATGAAAGAAGCAAGCCAAGCAGTTTTTTTGAAAACACTACCAGTCTCTCTTACGATCGCCCTTGAACACGGCACTTTGTCTTTGTACACATTTCAATCCACTGAACCTCTGCACTTAGCCAATCCTCTGAGTTTCATTTACTCCTTTGGGTCACTCGACGAAAGTCACAACATCCACTACATCATCAAGTTTTGGTCCATGTCAAGTTTCTGCTGACGTGCCTCAGTGTTCAAGGGAAGTATCTGCCTCAAGAGTCAGCCATCACAAATATCATGTTTCAATACCCGTGTCAGTCCATGTTCATTCAATCTACCAATTACATATTTGTGTCTGTTTCATGTCGTTGATGGGGGATACATCAAGGCCCTCCTTTGACGAGTCTATTCCTGTTGACTTCAACACATTATCCAGGGACTCAGACTTAGAAACCAGTTAGTACCTTGGGACCTGCATCCCTGAATGGTAGGCCTCCTCGTGTCCGACAATGGGTTTACATAATTGACCTATGATTGGATGATTCCATGGATGTTCAACTTAATCTCATCTATTCACATTCATCATAATGCACTAGAGTACCTTGAGAATCATTGACATCAATGGTGATTTCCCTCACACTTATTAATAGTTTACATCATTGACCGATAATAAGGTGGTTTCTGCCATGTTCGACATCAAGACATCTATTCACATGGTTAGATTCGTACTACATCAATATCGGTAAGAAGACCCTGGGTTGAGTCATCACTCTTATATGTACTTTTCCTAGGTTGTGAAGGAGTTCTCTTGAACTATGACACATATACTATTACATAGATCCACTTTGTATTCATCGTGGCTATGTCTTGTCATTTCATACATCCACTGTGTATTCTTCGTGGCTACAATTAGTTTAGGTCATAGGAGTATAGATCCACATTATATCTGTAGTGGCTATGCCATTTTTTCAATATAATTACGGATCCGTAGTGTATTTTATGGCGGCCATACCTAAAAAATCTTTATCACTCAAGCATAGGTATGGCTTTCCTTGGGTTTGAAACATGTCATAATATCTGTTTGATGGTTGTGTGTATCTTTTTTCGATTTCTCTACATCCAAACCCTTGCTTGAAAAATTCTACAAAGTACTTCAGTCATCATCATCTTCTAACTTCATACTTTGGGGGGAAATCCGTTACACCTCAAAAATACTCACTTCGATAGTGTCGCAAGTGTCATCATTACGAGTGTTGTAAGTGTCATATCTTGTCCGCAAGTGTCGCATATTGACTATAAGTGTTTCAAGTGTCAAAAAAATCATACTTCCATATTGCATATGTTGTGCCTCTAACGACATCATGAAGACACTCAAGACACCTCAAAAGGTGGTTTGGAAGAAGAGAAATCACTTGACAAGAAGTACAAGCCTTTTTCCATGGAAACAACACTTAACAACTGAATTTTGGAGAGGAGCGCTCCCCTACCCACTGTCAAGGAGCGTTGGCACTCCCTAATCCTCTTTGGGGGAGTGATTGAGCGCCCTGTGCACCCTTTTGGGGGAGCACTACCCTTTTTCCGGCAAATTCTAGGTTTGTTGAGGCAAATTAGGGAAGAATACCTCAACTCATGAAGGTAGTTGGATTCAAATAGATGGTCAAACCATTGTCTTAGGGAAGATACTCAACTAAAGGAGAGGAATCCTCAACTTATCCCAAATATCTCTCAAGTGGTTGGACCTCTCCAAGGTTATATAAGGAGGCCTTCTCATGGTGAAAGGTACATGGAAAAGATTAGAGATGTGAAACTTATAATCTCATGAGTGAGATGTCATCAAAGCAATCGATGGAGATTGATTGAGAAAAGGGGTTGGACAAGGAGAACTGGAAGAGGTTGTTGTAGCTTCATTCAAAGGATTGTAAGTACTTTTACTTGTTCTCATTAAATAATCAATGCTTGGCCTGTTTCTTTCAAACTTGTGCTTGTTCCATATGA
This sequence comes from Picea engelmannii, assembly GCA_009831015.1. Lineage (NCBI taxonomy): Eukaryota > Viridiplantae > Streptophyta > Pinopsida > Pinales > Pinaceae > Picea > Picea engelmannii. Next base: position 561,138 of record ML776985.1, read on the forward strand.
TTTTGTATGCAGTAGATGGATCTACGATTGAGATAATATCAATAGAGTAGGAATTCCATTGTATTTTTTTTTGTCTTACAGGATCTATCAGGGATCTCAGGATCGAAGCTCAGCTAGGACTTTGCAAGGACAAATGTCGCTAATAAGGTACATATATTTCTCCTTCTCTTTCATTCATTAGATTGATAGGATCTAAAAGGAAGTCAGTGTCCATGTTAAGCACTTTTTTGTCTTGGTCTTAGGAGTCTAGAGACCAAGAGTGAATCCACTTGTTTGCAGGGGGATTCACCTACAACAGATGGTTTCCCAACTCTTTGACAAACATCAGACTTATAACAATATTCCTTTGAATCCTTATTAATTTTTTGCCACCGTAATCCTCCATGCAATACCTTTTGTGAGACAACTTTTCTTGCGTAGCATCTTCCTGTAATCCCTCCATGCACCTCTTCCAAAATAATGGGTATTTCATGCTCCATCACACATCTCCTTAGGATGTTATCTGCTCCAAGTTTTTATAAATGACCTGCAATCAACTGATAATCTATAGCTCTAACCACCAATTTTTTCTTCTGCGAGTAGTAAATTCTCTTGGAGCAAATCATGTACTAAAAAACTCAATAATGTCAAAAAAATATTCATTTGCAACCTATAATGAAAAACATTGTGTATCGGGAAAGTTTTCTTCCAAGTTATTGGGCTCTTCTCCATTTGTTATCCTGGATAAGTGATCTAGTCCTATGTTCAATCTTCCAGGATTCACCACAACTTCAAAGTCAAATTCCTAAACTAATAATAGCCATTTGCATATCCTTCGCCCCAACATTGGCTTATTAACTAAGTATATCAAATTTGAATGATGTATAAACATATTAAATTGTTGTCACAACGAGTAATATTTATATTTTTGTAAAGCATACACCATAGCTAGAGCTTCTCTTTTTGTAGTATTGTAGTTCTTCTCTGAACTTGACAACTCCTTTATAGCAAAAGAAATAGGGTGATCTATTTCACCTTATTTTGGATGGGATAATACTACTCATAATAAAATTGCATATGCATCCACATGCACATGAAATTCCTTTAACCAATCTAGGAAAACCAGAATTGGCGCAATAACCATCGTTTCCTTTAAAATATTCAAACTCTTCTACCATTCATCAATCCACTAGTACTTAGTATCCTTCTTCAAAAAAAATTCCATTGGCACATTAATATGTGCATACCTTTTATTAATTTCCTTGATCTATGTGGTTATTGATTGCCACCCACCTTTTCCAACTAGTTCAAAATAGTTTTTTGGCAATTTTGGTAATTTACTATTTTTAGCAGTTTTTAACTTCTAGGGCCTAAATGAAGGTTTTTTGGGATCACGCTTCTCAATTATAGTTAAAAAATCTAATTAATCCCCCAAAATGAATCTCCTCAATGATACCTTTACAACGAGCTATCATGCACACTAAACATAGATCGTATGCCAAAGTTACGCCCCCGAGAAGTTGATACACCAAACTACCCAAAACAAGGTCCACAAAATCGTTGGCTTTTCATCTTCTGGGGTTAGGGTTTTGGATTTTATTTATGATAAAAATGCCTTTGGAGACTCATTGTAAAATCATATTCTTGTGAATGCGATTAGCGGACACATCTCTTCTCAGAGATAAGCTGCCACAATTCTAGCAAGTCTTTCACTCTGTATTTTTACAGTCTTTGTACATTTTTCACTCATTAATAGAAAATTGTGTATCACTGTATCTCTATGTTTATGGTTGCATCTCTGATACATTTATGTTATATTATTGGATATTATATATATATATGTACATTTCTTTATTATATCTCCTCTCTCATTTCATGCTGAAAATAATCTGGATCAGTGGTATCAGAGCAGGCTGCTCTTGATTGTTTTTCAGAGCATGTCCCCGATGAGGTTAGAGTATGGAAAGTTGGATCTCAATATTGTATCTATTGAATAAAATAACTATCGCACATCCAAGAAACCCTCCATGGAGGAATAAAATAAAAACGACAGAGCAGACGATTATATTAATTTGTTTCTTGAGAAAGCTCTCACATGACAGAGGGACGAAATGATGGAGAATTTTTCCCACATCCTTCAATGCCTCCCGATAGCAATAGGAGAATATTCATCAAGATTACACTTTGGAAGTACCTAACCTTTCAAGGTACAAGTTAATTTTTATATTCCAATATGTGAAGGACAGTTAAATGCGGATGCCTTAGAAAAGTGGTTAAATATTCTAGAAGGTTATTTCTCTGTTCATAATTTCTCCAATAGGGAAAAGATCACCTTTGAACTCCTTAAGGATCTCCCCCATGTAAAACATTGGTGGGAAACTTACTGGGAGAAACGTTACACAGACGAATCTATAATATATGGGGTTGAGCCCACCTAGGATTTTTGTGTGGATGTGGTAAAGGAATAGTATTACCTTGTTGGAAACTATGAGGACCAGTACATGAGATGGACCACACTGCGGCAAGAAAGGGGCCAAGCATTTCTGGATTTCACCAATACCTTCCATACCTTGTGCACTAATATGGGTATTAAAGACTCTAAATGAAATTTGGTTCTAAAATATTGTGGGGGTCTACACAGATACATCCAAACTAAAATGGATTTTTTGGACATCTCATCACTCGGTTCTGCTTATCGATATGGTATTAAAATTGAGAACAAGATTAAGCACCAAAAAAAATGAGAGTTCAGGTCTGAAAATCTGCAACAACCAAAGTATGATAAAGACGACCCTAACAAAAAACATCCCGAAAACTTGTCCAAGCCATAGGAAAACAAGGGTCACAGAAAGATGAAGAAGGACATTGGAAAATGGTGGGATTTCCACAAAATCCCCTGGCACAACACAGATGAATGTCGCTCAAAATAGTCATTGGTGGCCAAGATCAAATACAAGGAGATTATCCCTGATTCAGAATTTGATTATGAAAATACTGATAAAAGACATATCATTGACGCAAACCCCATTGTTATTGTCGTGACCGCAAAAATTAAACCAGAAGAACCAATAGATAATGAAGAGGGGGAGATCCTTTTTCATTCACATATGTGGGTGAAGGGGACCCCGTTGCATTGTATTGTTGATAGAGGAAGCCAGAAGAACCTCATCTCAACAGAGGTCATCAAATAGTTTGGATTTACGAAAACATCACACCCACAACCATACAACATTGGGTGGCTTCGCTAGGGATGAGATATTTGTGTCATCGAGTAGTGTCGATTGTCATACAACATCCATCCCTTCAAGAACGAGGTATTATGTGATGTTTCCCCCCTGGATTTCTATGATGTTCTCTTGGTATAGCCATATATGTGGAAGCACCATGCTATTTATGAGTCTCAACCACGTAGTATCATTGTTACTATGGGGGGTCATATCTATAGGATACCATAGGTAATTCAGACTATTTTCCCCCCTAAATAGTGTCGCAAGGTAGTATACCATACTACAAAATTTAGCTTATTCATAGTCTGTTCAAAGCGTGAACAGAAGAACACCACTGCAACCTCAGTCCAAGAACCTTCTATCCAACATAAGCAGGTCGACAATATTGCAGTGAAGTGTAAAGATTCCTTCTTCACACACGCATCTCATGTAGCCACAATGGTTAAAGAGGACCAACCCTTCCAGCCATAGGTTCATGACAACCTTCAACAAGCTAAGTAGCGCAACTTCTCCAACAAGGAAAACATCTCATCAAGATGCAAATTTAGCAAACGCTTTTCCCTCTCCCCCGCACACTCAACGAAATGGATACCATTTATTCCTAAGGATGGAGGATTGATTCAGGTGTATATTGGGTGGCCACCAACCTTTTCCTACTGGCTCAAAATAATTTTCTGGAAATTTTGGTAATTTTCTATTTTTAGCAGTTTTTAACTTCCGGGGCCATTTTGAGGGCCTAAATGAAGGTTTTTTGAGATTGAGTTTCTCAATGATATCTAAAGTATCTAATTGAATCCCCAAAATTAATCTCCTCAGAGATACCTTTCCAACGATCTATCGTGTTCCCAAAATGGAGATCATATTCCAAATTTATGCCCACGGGAAGTTGATACACCAAACTACCCAAAACGGGGTCAACAAAATTGTTGGCTTTTCATATTTCGGGGTTAGGATTTTGGATTTTATTTATGATAAAAATGCCTTTGGAGCCTCATTGTAAAATCATCTTCTTGTGAATGTGAGTAGCAAACACATCTCTTCTCGGAGATAAGATTCCACAATTCTAGCGAGTCTTTCACTCTGTATTTTTACAGTCTTTGTACATTTTCACTCATTAATAGAAAATTGTGTATCACTGTATCTTTGTGTTTATGGTTGCATCTCTGATACATTTATGTTATATTATTGGATATCTGATATATCTCTATACATTTATTTACTATATCTCTTCTCTCATATGGTGCCGAAAATAATTTGGATCAGTGGTATCAGAGCAGGCTCCTCTTGATCGCTTTTCAATGCATGTCCCCAATGAGGTACGAGTATAGAAAGTTGGGTCTCGAGATTGTCTCTTTTGAATACATTCTCTCTTGCATGTCCAAGAAACCCTCCATGGAGGAAGAAAAGAAAAATGACAGAGAAGATGATTCTATTAATATGTTTCTTGAGCAAGCTCTCACGTGACAGAGGGATGAAATGATGGATAATTTTTCCCACATCCTTCAACGTTTGTCGATAAAAAAAGGTGCCTATTTATCAAGCGTCCACTTTGGAAGTACCTCTCCTTTCAAGGTATAATTTAATTTTTATATTCCCATATTTGAAGGACAGATAGATCTCGATGCCTTATAAAAATGGTTAAATTTGCTAGAAGGTTATTTCTCTGTTCATAATTTCTCCGATAGGAAAAATATCACCTTCTCACTCCTTAAGGCTCTCCCCCATGTAAAACATTGGTGGGAAACTTTGTGTTAACAAAGTTCCACAGAGGAGTCTAGAATATATGGGGCCGAGCCCACTTGGAATTTTTTTGTGGATGCGGTAAAGGAACAATATTACCCTGTTGGAAACTATGAGGACCAGTACATGAGTTGGACCACACTGTAGAAACAAAGGGGCCAAGAAGTTCCAAATTTCACCAATACTTTCCATACCTTGTGCACCAAGTTGGGTATCAAATACTCCGAACTAAATTTGGTTACGAAATACCGTGGGGCTCTACACAGATACATCCAAACTGAAATGGATTTTCTGGGCATCTCATCACTCGGTTCTGCTTATCGATATGTTGTTAAAATCGAGCATAATTTTAAGCACTAGAACAAACATGAGTTCAGTTCTACAAATCCGCAACAACCAAAGTATTATAAACATGGCCCTAACAAACAACATCTTGAAAACTAGTCCATCCCATAGTAAAAGAAGGGCCACAAAAAGATGAAGAAGGACACTGGAAAATGGTGTGATTTCCACAAAAGACCCTAGCAAAACACCAATGAATGTCCCTCAAAACAGTCATTGGTGGTCGAGATAAAAGATAAGGAGTTGAACCCTTAATCATAATTTGATTATGAAAATACTGATATAAGACAGATCATCGACGCAGACCCCACTGTTATTTTCATGACTGCAACAATTAAACTAGAAGAACCAATAGATTATGAAGAGAACCAACACCTTTTTCATTCACAAATGTGGGTGAAGGGGACCCCACTGCATTTTATTGTTGATAGTGGAAGCTAGAAAAATCTCATCTCAGCAGAGATCGTCAAACCATTGGTACTTTCGACAACATCACACCCACAACCATAACACATCGGGTGGCTTCGCCAGGGACGAGATCTTTGTGTCAACCAACAGTTTCGATTTTCATACAATATCCATCCCTTCAAGGACACAGTATTATGTGATGTTTCCCCCCTGTATTTCTTTGATGTTCTCTTGGGCCATCCATATATGTGGAAGCACCATGATATTTATGAGTCTCGACCATGTAGTGTCATTTTTACTCTGGGGGGTCATATCTATAGGATACCATAGGTAATTCTGACTATTTTCCCACCTAAATAGTGTCACAAGGTAGTATATCATATTACAAAATTCATCTTCTTCACAGTCTATTCAAAGCATGAACAGAAGAACACCACTGCAGCCTCAGTCCAAGCACCTTCTATCCAATAGAAGCAGGTCAACAAGATTGCAAAAAAGTGTAAAGATTCCTTGTGCACACAATCATATCATGTAGACAAATTGGTTAAAAATTTCCAACACTTCCAGCGACAGGTTCCTGACAACCTTCAACAAGCTAAGTAGTGCAACTTCTCCAACAAGGAAAACAACTCATCAATATGCAGATTCAACAAACGCTTTTCCCTCTCCTCCAAGAACTCAACACAATGGAGACAATTGATTCCTAAGGAGGGAGAATTTATCGAGGTGGATATCGGTGGCCACCCACCTTTTCCAACTGGATCAAAATAGTTTTCTGGCAATTTTGGTAATTTACTATTTTTAGTCGTTTTTAACTTCCGAGGCCATTTTGAGGGCCTAAATGAAGGTTTTTTGGGTTCGAGTTTATAAATGATATCCAAAGTCTCTAATTGAGCCCCCAAAATGAATCTCATCGATGATACCTTTCCAACAAGATATTGTGCGCTCCAAACAGAGATCGTATGCCAAAGTTACTCCCTGGGAAGTTGATACACCAAACTACCCAAAATGGGGTCCAAAAAATTGTTGGCTTTTCATCTTCCGGGGTTAGGGTTTTGGATTTTCTTTATGATAGAAATGGCTTTGGAGCCTCATTGTAAAATCATCTTCTAGCGAATTCGAGTAGAGGAAAGATCTCTTCTTAGAGATAAGCGACCACCATTCTAACAAGTCTTTCACTCTGTATTTTTACAGTCTTTGTACATTTTCGTTCATTAATAGAAAATTGTGTATTATTGTATCTATGTGTTTATGGTTGCATCTCTGATACATTTTTGTTATATTATTGGATATCAAATATATCTCTATACATTTCTTTATTATATCTCTACTCTCATTTCGTGCCAAAAATAATCTGGATCATTCCTGTAATATCTCGTATGGCCCAATGTACTCTTTAACATGCACACTGACTTTGGTGGTGGTAAGTTAATTGTGACAACAATTTTAGTAGGATCAACCAACAGACCATGTTTACACACATGTCCTAAAAAAATCCCAAAAGGTGTGCTAAAAATACATTTCTTAATGTACAATGATATCTGAAACTATCTTCATCTATCCAACATTAGTGTTACTACTTCAACATGATTCTTCAACAAATTGAACATTGTCCAATCATCTAAGTAAACTTCCAAAAAATTATGACTAAAGTCCTTAAAAGCTTCTACTACTACCCTTGAAAAAATGGTTGGTCCATTATTCAATCCAAATGGCATGACTGTATGCTAAAATGATCCCCATTCTGTAGCAAGTGTTGTCTTATGTCAATCTTCTGGTGCGATCCTAATATGATGATAACCTGAAAATCCATCTGTAAACGAATAAGCTTCTTGACCCACTACATTCTCCAAAACTTCATCTATAAATGGAGTAGGAAAAGGATCATGTAGGAAAGCATCATTCAATTTTCTCAAATATACATAAATCATGATCCATCCTTGATTATTTTCATGCACCACCATAGGACTCATCCATTCTGACTCTTCTACAAGTTCTATAACACCATATTTTAGCATCTTGTCAACTTATGTCTTCACCTTCTCTTTGTATATTGGATTCAATCTATACAACCTCTGTCTGATAGGTATTTCTTATGACTTCAATAGTATCTTCATCTCTCCTAGCTCTCCTTATAACCCATTCATCTCTGAGAATGTTGGTGGGAATAAGTCAGTGTGCACGTGTATAAATTTTGTGATTCTCTCTACTATCTGATTATCCCAATAATCTCCAATACTTTCCATCTTTGGGTTTTATATAGTTCCAATGTTGACCTTCTTGATATTTAATGGTGGAGCATAATATTTTGAATCCATATTGGGACCTTCTACTTCCCTTTCCCCTTCCACTTATGGGATCTTGTTGGCCCTTGACCAAGTTTTGAGGATCCTTGGTCATGTTTGACCTACTTTTGGGACTTTGATAGGCTGTTGAAGGCGGAGAGCAAGTCGAAGCGGAGATCGTAGGATCTTGGCCCTTTTTTAGGGATTTTTGGGTTTTGTTCTTATGTAATGTTTATGGGGATGTTGGCCCATGGGTTTACCCATGTTTAGGCCCTTTTTTTAATGCATAATTAGAAAGATAGGAAATGCAGGAAGTAGTTCGATCTATGTGGTTGAAGAGAGGCTAGACATTCTGCTGAGTGCAACTTGTAAGTTCTTTGTGCATGCTATGTTGAGAACTTGTAGAGATAAGTGCAAGTGACTATAAGAGACTATGAAGAGGCTTTGTGTTGTAACTCAAGGAAGGAGGATCTAGTAGAGTGTGCGCAAATATCTTGTCCTCTGCAAAGTAAGATATCATGGATCTGTGCATGTAGAAGATTGATAGAAAGAAATAAAGAAGAAGAGTTGGTGGACGTAGCCCCATGGTGGGGGTGAACCACGTATATCTCGTGTTGTGGTTTCTTAGTGCTTTATGGTTGTTCTCTTATTTATGTGGTTAAATGCTTAGTGCACTGATATATTCTTAGAATAATCTAATGTGATAGCTTAGTGGTGAATAATTTGAATGAATGTTAGATCTAATCAATGTCGGTATGCTGAGTGCTTGAGTCTATTGGATCTGTGTGAATACTGCACTAACCTATTGTTAGGGTTTAGTTGCACTGTAAGCTAAGACTGAATATTAATGAACTATAACTGCTAAGTGCTTTGTTAAGGTGTTACAATCACATATCTGTGTCCTAGCTAAGGTTGCAGACATATGAGTCCTGCAACCACCCCTGCCTCTACCTCGGGTGAGACTTCATCTGCTTCGCAGGTGTTGCCGAAAGGGTTGGTAGTTAGGGTTTTGTTGGTGTGTTGTTGTAAGAATTGAACCTTGGGTCTACCCCTGTGCCAAAAAATGGTTCTGTTTCTTAGACCTGAAACTATGATTGTTGGGAACTACAAAAAAGAGAAATCTTCATGTGTAGATATGTTTCCCTAGTGCACAACATTCTACTTGACCTGTGAAGCTCTGTGCCAAAAAGAAAATTCATATCTAAAGAAAAGAGGTAAGACATGAAATCTTTGTGCTCTGATAAAAGTAAAGTAAGAAGTTTTGGTTAAAAAGGTAAGATCTTAAATCTTTGTGCTCTGATAAAGGTAAGAACAGTGAAAGGTTTTGATTGAAAAGGTAAGATAAGTGGAAATTTTTGTTTCAAAAGTATGGATCTAGGTATGTTTGATAAATTTTATCCTAGCTTGAAAAGTAGGGTACAGGTAGATGAAATAAGGTTTGATATGATTATATCTGACAAAAATAGTGAAAGATATGTTATTCCTATGCATAGAAAGAATGTTTGGACTAACAAATGGATTCAGGACCCTAGAAATAATTTTTTGCAGGTTAGATACTATGATTCTAGTGCGTAGTACAGGAAAGGTTGGGGATCATTTCAAAGAAAAATAAGACTAACCCTTTGTTATAGTTGCAGAAGACCGGGACATCTTGCTAAGGAATGCCCTGGTAGAAGACCTAGTTGTCTTTCCTGTAAATCCACAGATCATGAACTTTTAGATTTCCCTAGAATGATTTCTAAGCTCGAAAGAATGAATATGAGAAAAGAAAACCCTAAGTGAGATCAAGAAACTGAGACCATGGTAGAACCCTGGAATGAATCAAAGAATGTATTGCTACAAATGAAAGAAACCCTAAATGATCATACAAATAACAACTTATCAGAGATCTTCCAAGAAAAAGAATGCATAGAAGAAAGAATATGAGACTTTGACATTGACCGTGTTCTGGATGAAGAAACACAGGTAAATATCATGACATAAACAACTTGGGAAACTTTAGGAAAGCCTACTATGATTCCTTCATTGGGAGGAATAGGACTATTTAGAGGAAAGTTGATAACCCTATGTGGAATATTCACCCATATATCTATGAGTGCTCATGGAACCTCGACAGAGGAATATTTTGAGGTTGTTAAATTTGTTGAGAACAACGCCTCATTTTCTATATTACTCGGAAAACCTTGGATTGGAAAGGATCATGCAAGAAGAAAAGAAGAAGAAGTCTTAGAGTAGAAGAAGCAAGAATTAAAATATTTTATGACTAGGAGGATAAAACACTTGATTGAAGAATAGGAGAATAGATCGAAGCTACTTAGGACCAAAATCTTGGATGTCGAAGTTGAAAGAAAACAAGCAGACTCACAGACAAGTAGAAAACCTACCCCAGATAGAGAGGACGTATTACTCTTTGACCCTATGAAAGGATATCAACAACGTGAAGTTACTATGCCAAAAGGAGATAAGAATCAAAATGGAGAGAGGAATACTGAGATGAATATCACCGGGATGAAAGCTAGAAAGCTTAGTAAGAAGAGAGAAAAGATAGAAAGGTTACAAAAAGTTCCAGAGGGGACTTCATAGAAGGAAGGTTTTCAAGACTAGAACTTCATTGGGATATCAGAACAACGCAACATGGCACTTCACCATGGAAAATAAATATAGCCATTGAAAGGATGAAGTGATCCCAAGAACAATTCATTGCTCAACTGTAGGTCCATGCCATTCAGATCAAAGTCATGGAAGTGACTCAGAGGCTCCAACCAACAGCAGATGAGGCTTGCCAATTATTCATAGCTATTGAAGGTCGAGGAGAATAATTGGAGCAAGTTGTCACTGCAGCTGAACAACGTTTAGAGGGACCTGTCAACGAAGCAGTAATCCAAGAGTTCGTCGAACAGGAGGTCATGGAGTAGAAACAGGTCGAAGCAGCTCGAGCCAAGTTCAAGCCTTTTGAAGCAAAGCTACCCAGACTAGAGTGACTCGGGACGAGTCACAAGTGAGTGTTGGGGGATTTTTGTCCCTTGACCAATTTTTGAGGATCCTTGGTCATGCTTGACCTACTTTTGGGACTTCGACAGGCTATCAAAGTCGGAGCGCAAGTCGAAGCAGAGATCGTGGGATATTTTCCCCTTTTTAGGGATTTTTGGGTTTTGGGCTCATGTAACGGGTATGGGGATGTTGGCCAATGGGTTTACCCATGTTTAGGCCCTTTTTGTAATGCATAAATAGAAATCTAGGTGATGTAGGAAGTAGTTCAATCTATGTGGTCGAAGAGAGGCTAGACATTGTGTTGAGTGCAACTTGTAAGTGCTTTATGAATGCTATGTTGAGAACTTGCAAAGCTAAGTGAAAGTGACCGTAAGAGACTGTGAAGAGGCTTTGTGATGTAACTTAGGGAAGGAGGATCTAGAGGAGTGTGCGTGGATATCCTATCCTCTACAAAGTAAGATATCATCGCTCTGTGCATGTAGAAGATTGAAATAAATAAATAAATAAGAAGAGTTGGTGGAAGTAGCCCCAGGGTGGGGGTGAACCACGTATATCTCGTGTTGTGGTTTCTTAGTGATTTATGTTTGTTCTCTTTTTTATGTGGTTAAATGCTTAGTGCATTGATATATGATTATAAGAATCTAATGTGATATCTTAGTAATCTGAATGAATTCTAGATCTGATCTATGTTGGTATGCTGAGTGCTTGAGTCTATTGGATCTGTGTGAATACTGCGTTGACCTATTATTAGGGTTTAGCTACGCTATAAGATAAGATTGAATATTGATGAACTATAACTTCTAATTTCTTTGTTAAGGTGCTACAATCACATATCTGTGTCCCAACTAAGGTTGCAGACATCTAAGTCCTGCAACCACCCTTGCCTCTACCTCTAGTGAGACTTCATGTGCTTCACAGCTGTTTTCGAAAAGGTCAGTAGTTAGGGTTTTGTTGGTGTGATGTTATAAGCATTGAACCTTGGGTCTGACCCTATGCCAATAGATTTGGATATTACATGGATTATCTTCTATTAGTTCTTCTTCTTCTGCAACATGATAACAATGTAGCAATTGTTTAACTGTCTTTCTAGTCTTCTTATGATATTCTAGGACTATTTCAAAATCTGTTTATTCAAATATCTTGTCTCTTACCACTTTCAGTATTGTATCAATCTTTGGACTGACATGCTCAAAGGAAAATGAAACTACAAAGTTTTGTTGTATCTCTTCCCAGTTAGCAGTTTCTCTGCGTTCTTCCTATTCTGTCTACTAGTTCTTCAGAATGCCTTCTAGTGTGTGAATAAAATGGTGTGGCTATTCTTCTGGTGGTACTAATCTCCATTGAACCATTCACTTAACTACATGTTTTTGAGGATGTCCAAATCCATCATATTTCTCCTCATATTTATACTCATGTTCTGCGTTGAATCTGATGCATAGTAACCTTTTGCATTCAAACCAATTTTTGATATTTTCCTTGTGTGTACCCCACCATATTGCAGGTGTAGATTTTAAAGCAATATATAATGTTGGTATTCTATGATTTTCCATAACCTCTACCTCATACTTCATTACGAAGACTTCTAAATAATTCAATCCATAAAAAGTAGGAGGTTAGCTTACCTCTGTACCAACCCATCTCAACACATGTGTCATTCTAGCACAACTCATGGTATATAATTCATGTAGTCATTGTTTCCATTTTTCCAGACCTGTGTCAGAGTCTGAAGAACAAAAACTAATACTCCTCCAACTGAGCATGCTAGCTATAGTTGGGTTGATATAATCCTCTTCGCGCATGGTAGTTATGTATAATTGATTCACATCTTCTGTCAAGATATTATATGTAGGTTATACATACCTTCATCCTTCTGAGGAATCCAATGGCATAATAAATCTATATTCTCTAGAATCAAATCTCATCTTTCTTGTCTTCAAATTGATAATATTCTGGTTATCAAAACCCCAATCCAAACTCAATAGTGTTGGACATGGTGAAGTATTTTCCACTATGCCAATGACTTCATAATCTTCCATGGTGCACACACAATCTAGATCTACTGGAATCCACTTCAACCTTCATATTGGATCCACTCTATATTGGTTACACTTTTCTAAAAAAATTTACAATACTTGTAATGAATTTTTATCACTCAATAATTTTACACAAGCTCCCAAGAAGTTTCTTAAGTTACCTACTTGTTCTGAATATTGCTCTTGATTGGTCTGATCAAATAATGAAGGCATGTCATAGACTGGTATCTCATCTACTAGATTTGTTCTTGAAGTGGACGCAATATTTTCCTTCAATATTGCTTTTCTATCTTCTTTGAATATCTCTTTCTCTTTGCACGCATCAAAATTATTTTTAGGCGTTGTATTCTTCCTAACACATTGGTACTACTCCTGATCATTCTTAGATGCATCTTCTCATGTGTTGTCTCCACCTCTAGTCACTAAGTTAATCTTCTTCCCATCCTCTTATTTTTTTCCACCTTGATCCATGCACATTCTGATTAGTCTGGTTTCTCTTATCCTGTATATTTATCAACAGTGTTGGATAGTATTTTGTTTCATGGTATGTTCCACGATAATACATACATGTCGCAGATGGTTGTGGGTAGTCTTTTGAATAGTTCCCTAGCTTCTGATAGTTATGAAACACTATTGGTCCTCGAACTCCTCCAAATCCTCTTCCTCCATGACCTCCTCCTCTAAAGCCTCCTTTGTTTCCCCGATTATCTTCACATGGTGTGTTATCCTAGGGTCTTTGATTATAATGCAGTTGTGGGTTATTGTATTGTTTTGGTGTTGTGGACTGTTGTGCAAGATTATACTGGTGTTTCCCTTGAAACTACTTTGCATTATATTGTGGTTGTGTTGCAAACTGTTGTGCGAGATTTTACTGTGGCTATTGTGCAGTGTTGTACTATGGTTGTTGTGTAGTTTGTCCTATTACATGTTCATCCTGCACCCTATATATATCTGCAATCTGTTCTTTCATCATCTCCAAGGTTCTGCAGTCCTTGTTTTCATGTCCAACTGACTTAGAAAAGTTACAAAATGTACTATTTGGTATTGTCTGGTATTTTGCATTAGGGGGAAATGATAGGGATCATGCCCATGTGTTTTGAAAATATCACACCATGGTCCTCCTAAAGATAAAGGGTTAGGAATACCCACTCCAATATACTACGCAAATAATGGACACTCATTCTTGTGATGACCTTTTGTCATGCACATTGTACACCAAAAATCTTATTTTCTTCTTTCCTTTGTTTTGATTCAACTGGAATGTTAAATTATTCAAATCTTGCTTCATCTCTTCCACAACTAGATTTGTATGCTTGTACTGGTTTTCCTCTAGCTGTAATAATTCATGTAGATCCTCACCCTGACTTTGGAATTTTTTTTGTCTCAAAGGATACTTCAAGTGTGGAAACAAATAATTAACAAACAAATTTATATGTTGTGTATCAGTAATAGTGTACTTTAACTTAACTTTTAGCCTCTTGAAATTTTGTCCCACTTCCTAGACTGATTCTCCTAGTTTCTTATTAATTTCTATCATTTCATTCATAAACTGCTCTTTTGAGCTTGGCTTCTGAAATTCATTTATCAACTACCTCTTCACATCAACTACAGTTGTAGGAATTCCCATTGGATTATTTGTTGAGAGACACATGTACCAATCTAATGTGTAGTATTTGAATGTGATTTCCAACTGCGCAACCTTTGCATCCTCATTTATAATATGCTTTGTTAACCATATCTTCTCACATATGAACAAATGTTTCTTTGGATCATCTGACCCATCCCCTCGGAACTCTGGTAACCTGATAGTTGGATCTTTCCATACCATTGTGAATTTTTCTAAACTACCACCTTCGCGCGGTGTAGATACTTGACTGCTACTTGTTGAACCGACACTTCTTCTACTGGACCCATGTCCTGCAAAAATTATTCTACCACTAATCACTTGCTGGTTAACTTCTTTTTCTTCTTCAGTTGTCTTAGTCGCGCATGGGGTTGTGGGTTCCACACTAATTCGTATCTGGAATGGAGAGCCTTGTTTTTCACCAGACCTATGACCTATGGTTTGCCTCTCATATGTGGCATGCAATATATCCTCAATCTTCCCCAACCCTCTCACTCTTCTAGAACCCTCTTCTTATTATTCATCCTATACTGGTAGGGTCGTCTATTGCGCGTCACAAGTGCATTCCTTAGGATTTCCTTGGTATGTTCATCATCCATCATGATGGGTTCCATTGGATCCTTCTTAATATTTCTCTGCTCTAGTATATGACTTCGTTGTATCTACTACAAACTTAGTGATAAACCCCATAGTAATGTTGTCTAACCAAAAATCCACTACGTGCGTGAATTTATTATTAACTCTTTCCAACAGCGCGATATTTTTAATAGTCCACACTACTAGTCTAACCTAATTAGTTAGATGGGGATATTTCAACCTTAATATCCACTCTTGTAATAACTCTGGAAAGAAACAAAAATATGTTTCATGTAAATAAGTAAACACATACCTCTACAAGTATTGGCGCGGTGTATACCTGGAGCCCTTATTATCTTTCTACGTGAAATCCAACTATATTTCAATCTCTTACTTCATAGGATTTCATGGCCTAAAGATCCCTTTATACCACTGCATATTCTTCACCAAACCCCTTCCTGTCTCTTCTTCTGAGTTCTAGCTGGAAATAGAACAATTTGTTGGATGTATGGGCTGACTTAGGTTCTACCTTAGTTCTCCAACAAAACCCTTATCACCATCGACCCTTCTGGTAAACCAAAAGGATACACCATGCATAAAGTGCACAACTCAGTCTCCCCTGAGATGGTTTATGGGTGACTACAAGATGCATGTGTCTGCAATCAGGGAAGGGGTTGGGGTTTTTCTTCTTACTTCTAATTTCTACTTAACCATGCATTCTATTATAGTATTCATCAGATCCATTCATCCATTCATGCATAACATTTATTATGCATATCTATTCTAGTGCATGTTGTAAGTAAACCATTCATTCATATATATAACCATTCAAATATAACTATAGAAATAGTAAAACATTCGGACACATTGCATACAGAGTTTTATTATGGTTCACCCCCCTAGGGATATGTCCACAAATATCTTCATCTTATTTTCTTATTCATCAAAACACACTGTGCACATTAGATCATAATAGAGAGTAGTGAGGCGAACCAGGATTGCACCAAGCTCCACAACTTGCAACCTGACCCACCTGACCCTCAGCTAGATCTCTAGATTAACTGCATCTGATCTCCACATATGTCAAAACAGACTTCAACTAAAAAACGATGCTCCAAGTACTCAAAAAGTCACTCAAATATTTTACACAAAAGGATAGACAAACTTCTAATCATTATCCTCTTTATTTATGTTACAAAAATAGGTTAAAACCTTACAATATGATTCCCAAAACCCTAACCCTAACATGGCTATGTTTTTCCACATCTGCGTTGGATTTATGAAAATTCTACCACGTGCACTGCTTTTTCTCAAAATATGGCACGCTCTCCTTCTCAGTCCAATCTGCTTCGTTTGTTGCGTTGTTCTTGAAATTTTCTCCAAAATGGACTCTTCTCTCAACATAGGCCTGTGCTATCAATGGACTCTTCACCAATCACCAATTTATATGCTCGAATAGAATCTTGGTTACTAATAGAAAAATGTTCACCAGAGAGGGAGGAAGAAACAAGATCAACTGACCAAGGTGGATGAAATGAAGGTTCGAGTTCAAGTTCTAATGAAAGAATGGACTTAACGGGAGATGTGGTTGTTTCATTTTTTAATGAACTTGACATAGGAATAGAACTTTTCTCATACCCCCTGGATTCGATTCCTAGACCTTTGTTTCATTTTTTAACTAGTTTTCTACAGAGAATAAAAATTGTTCTCGTAACTCTTTGTTTCATTTTTTAACGATCTTGACACAGAAAAAATAACTATGCTCATGAACTCTTCTTAATCATGGCTTCCAAGAGGACAATTATTTGGAAGGAACACATGTCAAGTAACCTACCTCGATCATGGATTCCAAGAGATCTTAGTTGGAAGAAAGAATAATTCTCTAGAAGGAATACATGTTGAGGGTCGCAACAGGGATAAAGAGAATAGAATCTAATATCCCTATTGAAGAGATTATCATGTCAACTGTCGGATCTAAATCCAAAGTAGAGGAGCATGCAGTGAGAGGCTTAGTTTCTTCGACAGTTGAAAGTGTTGGGTATGTCACCACATAATTAACCTATGGCGGGGGATATACCATTTTCACATAAGGACCATTTAGCGAAGGTTGGGGTTTGGAAGTCAAAGTAGGACTAGCAAACGAAATTTGATCGATAGTCACAGTTTTTCCATTATGAGGGAAATATATCACTCGAAAGAGAGTGGAAACAATAACTTTCATGGCGTATACATAATCTTTCCCAAGGAGAAAAGTAAAATCCAAGGGGTCGTGAACTACCATAACATAAATAGAGACAATTTTCCCTCCTAAAGTAACGGGCAATTGAGGAAGGATCCCTAAAGGTTGAGTGATTCATTTGTTAAAAGCTAATAGATTTTGGGTGACCAATACAATTTGAGGACAACCTAAATATTTCCAAGTAGATGAGGATATAATAATAACAAAAGCACCTTCATCTACAATAGTCTGAGGAACGTCCCTACCAAAAACTTGAACAATGATTTGTAAAGGTACGTAGGAAGGAAGATGAGGTCCAATTATCCCATGCCAATTGAAAATAATGGCCTCACTACATGGAGAGGGTTCCAGGGTAGAAGGAGAAATTCCCACTTGTATGGAAGAATCAATATTAAAAAGTAAAACATGAGCGGCATCGACTTCACTCTCTAACTGGAGAGTGGGATCAAATGATGAGGGGATCAAATTGATCGCTTGGTTTGCACTCTTCAAGTAAAGAGTGGGATCGACCAATCATGAAATGGGATCAACCACTTTGACTTCACTCTTCAAGGGAAGAGTGGGATTGACTAATGATGGGATCAAATCAACCAATTTGACTTCACTCTTCAAGGGAAGACTGGGACCGACCGATTATGGGTTCGGATCAACCGCTTGATCAACCAATGGTGGGTTGGGAGAAAAATTATGATAACCAATTGGAAGGAATTGTTGGGAAACAACAAGGTCTTCCAACAATTTTGAGGCTTCATCCATATGAGGGAAAAGGTGAGTTTGATGACTACCTTCACATAACCTACAAGGAAACTTGACTCTAATTTTATTTCCCATAACATTACTTTCACTAGTTGATGTTTTTTCACTAGCATGACCTACAAAGGCTGATGACACAGGTTGTTTGGAACTCATGGACCACACATATAAAGCCATGGAAATACCAAGGAAATCCTTAAGAAGGTGGTCACCTTTACAAAGCCTTCAAGGTAATTTGCACTTGTGAGTTGTCTTGGTAGGATTATGAACCTTATCAATATTCCTATCCTGATTGATAGTAACTGGTTGATTGCTTCCAACATGTCCTGTAGTGGTTGAAATTTTGGTCCCTTGCTTATTTTTCTTCTTCTTAATCTTCCTTTTCTTCTTCTTCTTATCCACCTCATTACCAGCTTCATAGCTTTCACTAGGCGAAGGAGAAGAAAGGGAAGAAGACGCAACAGGAAAAGAAGGGGAAGGGTCAACATGAGGTGGATGTTATTGGGGTGAGGGGATTGAATTCAAAAAACCAGGAGAATTCTAGATCAACATAGTGGAAAAAAACCATATCGGTAACCCAATAGCGAGTCTGGGAAAACTCAACGTGGCAATATAAGGAGGACCAACGTTTCCAAAAGAAGGAAAAATGAAAGGTTCCCCGGGAAAAGGGGTTCCTTTGCTGGTATTTCCAATTACTAATTCCATATAGACTGATTCAACCTAAGGTCCTTACTAGGGAAAACAAACAACACACGCAAAAAACCAGGAAGCAAACATACAAAAAAAAAATCTTCTCACAGTGAAACCACTAGTTGGTCATGAAATCCAATGTCGCAGGATCAATATGAAAAGGAGTTGAGATAGGGTGGGTGCAAAAGTTACATTGGAAACCTTCTTAACAAAATTAAACCCTAGTAAAATTTCCCACACAACACAAGTGTGGGTTACCCTACAAGGAGCCTAAGTGAGTTTGACCAACGTCTGTTACAGGTACATCAAATACTTTCCCCTTCACTGTCACCTTCTATATGAACCCTATAGATTATGGTATCTAAGGTCACCACTTACAACAACAAAATCCTAGGGAAAATGTCAAACCACTCCACCAAGACCAATGAAGTAGTGTTAATTACTCTGCTAGCCCTAATGTGACCTCGTGATTGACCCTTGTGTGAGAAGGGTTCCCAGGACAATGATGCAACAAATGGATTTCTCTCCCTAAATCAATATTATATGTTTGTTTTATATCTTTGGAAAGTTATCTTCACCACCTATTCCAAATCCCTACAACTAATATATTGTAGGTTTGCAGATCCCTAGAAAGAAAAGTTTCTAGATAGATTTTAATCAATTCTTTGATTTTATGGTCATTCATTACTCAAAGGTATGGAAATGAAACTGATGATAGTGTGACCTTGACTCCAAAAGAGTGTAAAAAAATGAGATGATTTTTTTTTTGTTCAATGAACTCTATGTACAGGAAGGAGAAGAGGTTTTCTTTCATTTTCCAAAAGAATCAACAACCCAAGTCCCAATGCAATGAAAAAACTAGTACAAACAATTCCTAAATCACAAGAAGAAACTCAAGACAATGTTGCTAAGAAGAATGCAATCAAATTATCTTTGTTTGTTTCTAAAATGAAATGTAATCAAACAAAACTTCTTAATGCTTCTTTTCTTTCAAATGAGAAATGAAGGAATCAAACATAGAAATGACCTCTAACACTCATTCAAGCAGACAGTTCAAAATAAAACAATCACTATAAAAAGGGATTTAAAACCAACAGATATGAGATCAATTGATGTTGAAGAAAACCCTAAAAGGTTAAAAATTGACTTGATGGATCATCAATTGCCAAAAAGAAAACTGAAATAACAAGGTTTGATGCACTATATAGTCTCCAAGTTAATGAAATAAACTTTCAAAACTGACAAGAAAATAACTTGAAAGTTTTCAGAAAGAAACAAACAAAATTCTAATGATTGGACAATAACCCAAAGATAAGAACCACTAACAAGAAAAACTCTATTAAAGGATAAGATGAAACTTGAATGTTTGACCTTTCACAACTTGATCCAGGACAATAGATTATCAAAAGAAAAAATAGTGATATAAACAAACCTTTCAAACAAACAAACTCCTAAGTAGTCCAACAAGGATCTGAGGGATGAGTTTGAGTAAAAAAGGATCAAGAAACAGAGAGGAAAAGGGAAAAAAATCATTCCAAAAATAGGGGGGATCTTGTAATCAAGCAAATAGGGCATCCAAAGGGAGGAGGACACTCCTTAATAGACAATTTGAGGGCGTCCAATATGCTCCTAACGGGTTAAACATGGGGCATCCCTGAGGAGAGGACACACTGTAGTCCACTAGGGGGAGCATCCTAGCTTTAAACAAGCCAAAAAAGTGCTCTAGATCAACTGAAATTCAGCCCAGACTCAGCAAAGATGGTGAAAACACAGAGAACCTCAGAAAAAAGAATTAAAATCAACAATGCAAAAGGAAAGAGGCTAAAAACCAAGGAAACACTCATTCCCTAATGGAGTCGCCAAAAACTGTAGTGGGAAATCTCACCCTGCGGACAGGTTTAGATCTCATTAGCTGGGATTTATTCAACTAAGACAGTTCTAACAAATAGACACTAACATTCCAAATTCAATATATTATATTTCTTTACTTGTAGAGAGAGAGATAGAGAAAAGAAAGAGGAATGGTACCTTTTCACGTATTCTGTCCTCGTTGTTCCAAAGATTGAGCTACAGATCCACACCTTGAACATGAATATGAACCTGCAAAAAGGACATAAAAACCCTCTACAACTACTACTTAATGTTAGATGATAACACTCCTACTTGAAGCAGAAGTAGACACATGCAAGAAAGAATGAATAAGATAGATGTACGGAAATAAGCTAAGTTTATTGTTATAGGAAACCTGAAAAACTTACAACCATGATGTGTTGCAATTATTCCCCTTATGTGCATTGCCAAAATACTCCTGAGGTTTGAGATCAAAAGTTTGGTATCTTTCATGAACCATGTTCAACCTTGAGAGGCCCAATTTATATAGGACCTTGGGAGGCTTAACCAACATAGGGAATCATGGGAATGGCTGAGGATTAGGTGCATAATTTTGATATTCTTCCTTATTAGGTTAGAATTGAATTCCCAAAGTAGAATATATTTATCTCATGAGTCACCCCAAACCATAACAACTCAAAGATCCTTGGAACTTATCCCACAAAAAAAGGAGGAATTGGTTAAAATTGTCCTAACAAAACAAAAACTCCCCTAGAGTGGCATAAAGGGAATCTTGGATGCTCCCAAATGGTCTACCAAGGTTCATACATGAGGGGGGATTCTCCCTATGCATGAGAAGGTGGGCGTAGTTCTTCCAACTAAGCCAAAAATTGAATAACAAAGTCATGTTTTCGACCTCCAAAATGGGTTTTTCTTCTCTTGAATTGCTAGGGATGATGACAAAGTGTTTTTGCAAGGTATCAGAGTGATGAAACATAAATGAAAAACCTATGAAAGTGTCATTTTGAAATTACAACACTCAAAAACACATTTGTACATAAGTGTGACACTTAATGAAAAAATGACATAAGTGCGACACTTAGTACAACACTAGGAAGTGTGCAAATTTTATGTATAAAAATATGGGAGGCTCTCATCCCATGTACGTGGATTATTGGAGTTGTAAATGAACATGATATGCACAATCATCCAGTTGACCACCTCTATTTTAGGATGAAAGGAAAACGATTTGGTCAACTTGGTGTCCATCAGAGACCATAGGTTAGACCAAAAGGTGTTGAGGAACCTACTATCCCTATCTAAAATAATGGTCGATTTGAATCCCAAAATGAACCAAAACATGTGCAAAGAAGATTTTATAAGTGGACTTGGTTGCAATACTCTTTTTATAGGGTGTCAAAATGGCCATCTTAGATAATGGACCGATGGCCTCAAAAACACAATCATGACCATGTTTGGTGGAGGGAAACCCTAACATGTAATCCATAAATATGGACACCCAAGGATTTTCTAGTGCAGGGAGAGGAGTTTACAACCCCTTCTTCTTGATGGAAGGCTTAGAGATGGCACGGGAATTTTCCAAACTAATTTACTTGCTGACATAATGTCAAATATTAGGCTAGTAGAAATTCTTCTAAAATGCAGCTATTGTCTTCTCCACCCCAAAGTGCCCTACCACCCAACTGTAATGTACCTCCCAAATTAGATTTTCACAGTCACTTGAAGGAACATGAATATGGTCGATATATCACAAGAGTGCATCATAGAGGTGGAAGTCCAAAACTTGTTTCCCAGTATTCAGGGTGAAATAATTAGTATCGAAGTCAAATTCATTGTTGTATAATTGTGGACACCTAGAGGTACAATTCCCAAAAAATTCAAGAACTAACGGTGAGGGCCACAATCGGGGGTCAAAAGAGGTTGTAAACAACAAAATTGGCATTGCCCTTCTTGTAATTAATATTCAATTAGAAGTGTTTCATGTATGTGGACCATTTATTATGGCATTCATTCTATAGATTTCCTTTTGTTTGCATTAATTGTAGAGGCTTGTGGTTAGTGTGGATGATTGTTTCCTTTCACATAATGTAATTCTTCCATTGTCGACGTGCCTGCATAATGGAGTACATATCTTTGTCATAGGTGGGATACCTGAAAAAATAATCAATCAATGTTTCACTATGATAGGAAAAATTATGTGCATGTTGGGTGAGGAAAACACAGATAGCATAGTCAGAGGCATCTATCTTGATATCAAATGGTTGTTATATATCTAGCAATGTGAGGAATGGTGTGGAATAGAGGAGGTTTTTCAAATATTGGAATGCTTTCTATTGTAATTCAGACTAGGAAAACTTGGCTTTATGTCACCCCTTGCTCATTTGACTTAAGTGCCAATATATATGAGAGAAACCCAACACAAACCTAAGATAGAATTTGGTGAGGCCTAAGAAGATGTAGAGCTCTATCAAAGTCATCGAGGTTGGTCATTAATGAATGAATTGGATATTGGTTGGGTCCACATGGACCCCATGTTCTCCATGATGTATCCTAAGTATTGGATTCTCTACATCCCAAATGATCATTTCTCTAGGTTGGTGTATAACTTGTGTTTCCACAGGGTGCTCAGGACCTACTAAATGTGATACAAGTGATCTGCCCAGTTCTAGCTAAAGATGAGGATGTCATCTAAATACACCATGAAAAAAGAGTTTGTGAATGGTTGTAATATATAGTCCATCATCCTCATGAATGTTGTTGTAGAAATAGTCAAGAAGAAAGGCATGACCAACCACTCAAAGAGGTGTTCTTTATATTTGAAGGTTGTCTTCCATGCATCAGTTGATTCTATCAGAACCTAGTAATAGTTTGACTTCAATTTGATCTTGCTGAAGAACTTGGAACCTTTCAGATAATCGAGAATATTGTCAATGTGATGG
This sequence comes from Picea engelmannii, assembly GCA_009831015.1. NCBI lineage: Eukaryota > Viridiplantae > Streptophyta > Pinopsida > Pinales > Pinaceae > Picea > Picea engelmannii. Next base: position 584,815 of record ML776985.1, read on the forward strand.
AAGGTATAGTTTCTTGACAGTTATTTTATTCAGGGCTCTGTAATCAATATAGAGCCACCACATTCCATCCTTATTTTGCACCAACATAATTGGGCTCCCACAAGGTGAGAATTTTGGTCAAATATGGCCCTTGCGAATGAAGATCATGAAATTGATGCTTTATTTCCTCATTCTATAAAAGGTATCATATTTATATTGAACCATTGGGAAAGGGAGAAATAGGTATCAAATCAATGGGATTTTTTACTTGACAATGTAGAGGCACCCTTGTAGGTGAAGAAAAGAGGTCTATGTATTCCTCTACAATCTTGTCCACCTATTTATATTGTGTAGAGAGACTCTGTGTTGAATTTGTGGCGGTCACAATGACCTTTTGTTATCCTTTTGATTGAACCATGAAGAGGAAAAACTTCACAGTTTGTGAGATTAATTTTCAGCACTGTTTTTCTAAGATCAATGAAATTGCAGTAGCCAGAACTACCTCGAGTACCCTATATGACTAGTCCCCCGGTGTGATAATGACACTATGGGGTTGGGACTCATTGTTGGAGTAAAAAATTTTGGGATCTAAGCGTAGGAATCGAGGAAGAATGGACTGAAGGAAACAATGTGCGCTAGAAAAGAAGGAAGACTAACGCAACAAAAGGAAAAGGAAGCAACATGCTAGAAAAGAAGGAAGATCAGTGTAAGGAATGGTTGGATCAAAGACCAACCGTGCAGAAGGAAATTAGAAAGTGGACAAGTGGATTCCACTTAGAGTTAGGGTTTTGGAGTCATAATGTAAGGTTTTTAACCCATTTGGTAGTATAAATATAAGATGTATGAGGTAGGTTAAGGTATTTGATCTTTGGTGGTATCTTTTTGATGTCCTTGTTGAGAGAGAAGAACCTAAATTTGGACAATCCTTTTTGAGTCTGAGTTTTTGTATTATTGAGAGTTGCAGAGCTCCGATGAAGCCAATGTTGAGATGTAACTAAGGGTCAAGTTGCAAGTTGTGGAGCTTCGTGCAATGTTGGTCAACCTCACATGCACTATTCTTAAACCATATGATGTAATTCACACAACTCTATTTTAATGAAGAATTAATAAATAAGAATATATTTTTGGACATAGTCTGAGGGGGTGAACCATGGTAAAACCATTTGTTGCAAAGAGTTTGAATTTTTTTTTTCTTTTGCAATTACAAATGAATGATTAGATGAATACATTTGTTAGGGTTTATTTGCAGTGTGTAATGAAATGAATATGCAAAATAGATTATGTTTAATGAATAAAATTTTAGATTTGATGAAAGTTAGGGTAGAATGCATGTTAAATAAGAACAGTGGTAAAAATAACATCTCCAATCCCTTCCATGACTGTAGACATTTGTGTCCTATAGTCACCCATAAACCATCTCGAGTGAGACTATGTTGTGCACTCTAAGTGTGGTGTAGTGTTCTAGTTTACCATAAGGGACGATGGTAAAAAGATTTTTTTTGGAGTACTAAGGTAGAACCCGGGTTAGCCCATTCATCCAACAAATGGTTCTGTTGTTGGTCAGAACTCAGAAGGAAAAATAGGAAGGGGTTTGGTGAAGAAGATGCAGTGGTATAAAGGGATGTTCAGGCCATGGAATCCTATGAAGAAAGATATTGAAAGATGGTTGTAGAAAAAGAAACTAGAGTTCGCATAAAAGGATAATAAGGGTTCCAGGTACACTCTACGCTGGTATCTGCAGAGGTATGTGTTTATTGATTTTCATGAAGCATATTTATGTTATTTTACAGAATTATTACAGGAGTGGATATTGAGGTTGAAATATACCCATCCAACTAATAAAATCATGCCAGTAGATTGGACTACTGAAAATATTGCACAATTGGAAAGGGTTAATAACACATTCACACACGCAATGGATTTCTCGTTAGAAAATATTATTGTGGGGTTTATTACTGAATTTGTAGTAAACACAGGGAAATCATATACTACTGTAGAGTAGTATTTCTTGACGGGACCCAGAGGGAGGTACATCAAGTCACTTTACACATCGATTAAAATAGTACTTCATGACAAAGGCATGGTGACCATGGAATTAGACATCTAGATCACTCTACATGCATGGGGGATTGGGGGAAGCACTAAGGAAGATATGAGATATGGAGAAGGTTATGGACACTACCCAAAATAAGGAAGCAATGGACCCCATCACGAAGGATGATGAACAGACCAGGGAAATCATAAGGAAAGTTGGTGTGACACATAGTGGACAACCCTACCGGTATAAGATGAATAGTAAAAAGAGGGAAGTAGCCGAGCGATAGGGCTTGGATAGCAATTAGGAAGAGGTAGAGGATCTTTGCACTACAGGACAGATTGAGGATATCTTGTGTGCCACATATGAGAGGAAAACAAGAGGTCATGGGTCCAACATAGAAGAAGGCTCTCCATTACAGATCTAAATTAGTGTGGAACCCACAATCCCATGTGTGACTAAGACATTTTAAGAAGAAAAATTGGTTACCTTGCAAGCAATTAGTGGTAGAAAAGTTTTTATACAATGTTGGTCTAGTAAAAGAAGTGGAAGTTTAGCAAGTAGAAGTCAAGTATCTACACAACACAGAGGTGGTAGTTCAACAAACTTCACAATGGCAAGACAAGATCTAGTTATTAGGTTACCATAGTTATGAGGGGATGGGTCAGATGATCCAGAAAAGTATTTGTTTATCTGTGAGAATATATGGGTAGAAAATAATATTACGGATGAAGATACAGAGGTTTCACAATTGGTAATCACAAGCATAGACCACGCATTAGACTGGTACATGGGTCTCACAACAAATAATCAAACAAGGATGCTTACAATTGTAGTAGAGGTGAAGAGACAATTAATCAATGAATTTTAGAAACCAATCTCAGAAGACCAAATTATGAATGAAATGATAGAGATCAAGAAGAAACAAAGAGAATTAGTCTGTGAAGTAGAACAAAAGTTTAAGAGGCTAAAAGGTAAGTTAAATTACTTTATTATTGATATGCAACATAGACATTTGTTTGTTAATTCTTTGTTGCCACACTTGAAGTATCCTTTAGGATGAAATAAATTCCAAAGTCAGGATGAGGCTCTGCAGACAGCCTTACAGCTAGAGGAAAATAATATAAGCATATAGATTAAACTATGGAAGAGTTGAAGAAATATTTGAAGAAATTAACATTTCAATTGAATCAGAATAAAGGAAAGGAGAAAAGATAAGATGTCTGGTGTACAATGTGTAGGAGAGAAGGCCATCATAAGAATGAATGTCCATTATTTGTGCAGTATATAGGAGTTGGTATGACAAACCCTTTAGCTTCAGGAAGACCATGGTGTGAGATTTGCAAAACACACAGGCATGATCCCTATCATTTCCCCCTAATACAAAAATATTAGACAATACCGAAGAGTACATTTTGTAACTTTTGTAAGTCAGTTGGACACAAAGAAAAGGACTGCAGAACCTTAGATATTATGAAAGAAATGGTTCAGATACATACAGGGGTGCATGTGTTACATGTCAAAATTCCTCACTTCAATAATGTCACATTTTCATTATCGCAAGTGTCACAAGTGTTGCACTTTTGTCACAAGTGTCGTAAATGTCGCATTTTCATTCTACATGTGTCACATTGCAAATGACACCATGGAAATAATTGATATATCCTCTAGAACGTGTTGGAAGGAGAAGCCACATCATTTGACAGATGCAACAAAGTGTTTTTCTATGAGAACTGGTCATATTGATAATTATTTGGAATATCAACGCTTCTCTGCTCATATTCAAGGAGTGAAAGAACTCTATGTCTATCTAGTAGGGAGCATTGTAGACTCTATTTCCCGTTGTGAACTAGTGTCAATTGGTTGAGAAAATCATGGGACGAAATCCCCCTTTTATCTAGGGATAGCTAGAGATTATTTGAGGTGGTTTTGCTTGAATCTAACCCTTTGGCTGCATCTAAGGGAGATGCCACAATTGATGGAGTCACATCCTCAACTAATCCAAAATATAACCAATATGCTTGAGCCTCTCAAAACCTATAAATGAAGTCATTCTCATAGTGAACAAGGAGGAAAATAATCATCAAAAGTATTGTCATTCTGATCATGGATCTTTCGAGGAAGGGGTTGGACGAGGAGGATTTGGAGAAGTTGTTGCAACACCATCCATGATTGTAAGTGTCTCTTTCAAGTTCTCATCAATATACTTGGCCTATTCCCTTATAGTTTGTCTATCTCACATATTCTTTTATATTATTGATGAATTTTTTTAACCCAACATAGTAGAGTAGGAGTTTCCTTGTTTCCCTTTGTTGTATGTAGTATTGTAGGTAACGAGCTGTGTGAAATAGTTTGGACATCAAACTCACATTGGAGTAGTAAGGACAAACACCAAAAATAGGTACGATCACCTTTTTCTCCTTCTCTTATTTTTTCTAGTTAGACAAATATTAAAGGGATGTTAGTTCCATTTTCATCTTTCTGTCTTAGTATTATGGGTCTAGAATCCAAGGGGATATTCACCTATCCGCAGGGGAATTATTCCATAACAGAAATTGGCGATGAATCTGGAAATGATAGCTCACATCTACTGCAGTTGTTGCTTGAAAAAAACACTTCAAAGAGGTGGAAAATTCAAAATCTAGAGGAGAATGGTAAAACCAAATGGTAAAATGAAATTTTGACCTATTTCAATATTTGATAGGTTCATTTTTTATATTTCTCCTTATTATAAAGTCATCTTTTGGGTTTTTAATCATTTTTTCGAGACGTTACTAATGCTTTAGGACTAGAATAGTTTGTTTTTACATGATTTTGAGCAACATCTTTCAGTAACCTTGTAACATTGATGAGCATAATATTTGTTCTTTCTTGCGCTCATAAACACATGATAATGTAACCGAGTGGAGTTTTATCACTTTTTCGAACTCGTAAAGGTTATCCGAAAAATGAAACCTCTGGAGTCATCTTTAATTTTTTTTCAGAGTCTCTAAATATGAAAAGATCACTGAGTGATCTTGCTTCATTTCACGCTCGTTAAAAGGTCTCGAAAGGGAGTCCTCCGAGTAATAGTTTATCTCTTTTTTGGACCTCGGGAACTAAATTTACGAAAAAGGAAAATCCTGGAGTCACCTTTAAGTTCTTTTCAAACTCTCTAAACATGAAAAACCATCGAGTTTTCCTTCTCTGGACTTGATAAAAATACACATTAAAGGGCCCATATGGGACCGAACCCTTACTTCTTCCATTTCATTAAACAAAGGAAGAGCGACTTACCGAAGATGAGTTATATCAAGAATGTGTTATCCTCCTCGATCTCGTTAAAATAAAAAGAGGTACTCATCTATCTAGATGGGGGGGAAATTGAAGGAAGTGGGTCAAGTTTCTTGAGAATTTTTGCAAACAACTCTTGTAGTCTCCCTTGAACATGACACTTGTTTTAACCATCACCCTAAACACTTGGATAATCTGCTAAACCTCTGCACTGAACCAATCCTATGAATCTTTCCACTCCTTTGAGTCATCCTAAGAATGTTAGAACACCTACTGCATTATGTTTTCGTCTACTCTATGGTCATGATGCCAAGTCTCATGTCGTGCCTCAGTGTTTAAGGGAATTATCTACCTTGAGATTCAACCATCTACAAAAATACCATTTTCCATACCCATGTTAGTTTATCGTTCGTTCTCTATATCTCATCAATTTTTGTGTCAGTTTCATGTTTATGATGGGGGATACATCACGAGTCTTTTCCTATCGACTTCAACACATCACCAGGAATTAGACTTAGAAACCAGTTAGGACCTTAGTACATGCATGCCTCATTGGCAGGCCTCCTCACTTCCAATAGTGTGTTTACATCATTGGCCTCTGATTGGATGATTCCACGAATGTTCAACCTCAGCTCATTTATTCACATTCACTGGAATGTACTAAGATACCTTGGGATTCATTGACATCATTGGTGATTTCCCTCTCACATGTTAACAGTATACATCAATGATCGATAATCACGTGGTTTCTACCATGTTTGACATCAACTCATTTATTCACATGGCTAGATTCGTATCACATCTGACTTGGGATGAAGACCCTAGGTTGAGCATTCACTATGTCATCTACTTTACGCAGGTTTTGAAGGAGATCATTTGAATACATGGATATACTTATATTGTCACATAGATCCATGTTGTATTGGTCTATGGCTATGTCCTATCATCTTGTAGCTCCATTGTGTATTTTTTGTAGCTACGATCATTCCATGTCATAGGGGTATGGATCCACATTGTATCACTAGTCGCCATACCATTAGTAAGTAGCATCATGGATCCACAGTGTACTATTGGTAGCCATACCTTAAGTCATTTATTACCCAATCATAGGTATTCTTGCCTTGGGATTGAAACACATGATAACCTTTGTTTGATGGTTGTTTTCAGCTTCTACCAAGTTCTTTGATTCCATACCCTTGGTTTGAAAAAACTACAAAGAGTTTTAGTCATCATCTTTCATCTTCTTACTTCATCCTTTTGGGGGGAATCTGTTACACGTCAAAATTCCTTACTTTGATAATTTCACATTTTCATTGTTAGGGACCTAACCCCTCGCATAGGTAGAATAATACATTTCCATGTAATAAAGGTCAATATTACTAAGTTCTAGAAATAAGGAAGAATAAGTCAAATGTAAGAAGACCTAATAGAAGCTTCCACTTCTAGAAGGATATTCCTCTATATTGTTATTTTGATAGACATATTTAGTATAAATAAGAGTCAAGAGTATGAGAATTTTTGTCTTGGATATTATTGTAATAGAACTCTAATCTACTAGAGGCTCCCCCCTCGACGAGGCAAGTGAGTATCACCCTTAGTAATCAAAGTGATATTTATGGTGTTATTATGGTATTATTTTGTTATTATTGTGGTGTTGTTCTGGTTATATCATTGTTTATCTGCCATTTCTAGCTAATTTTTTCTATTCTGCATACTATTTTATATATAGAATATTACAATTAGTATCAAAGCACCTTCCTCGGCAGAAATTTATGGGTTAATTTTTTTTTTAGGGTAGAGACATATTCTGGCATCTTTAAGCTACAGAGATATGTCATTACACGCATAAAACAATGGCCGGGGATTCATACACGTAGGAAATAGAAGTGGTACTTAAGCGCACATTTGTTGGCCACCCTTGTAACCCCTGTTGGTACCCCTTCGAGTGGTAGCGCATCAAAAAACACCTATATATGGATCATCCTAGATCTCTTGAAGCCCTCCATAGATAAACCAATTGGCCTCCTAACTGTTATAGCGCCACCAAGAAAAACAGTCGGGAAGATACTATCTAGTAACTGGGTAGTCTGGTAGTACGGCTAAGGGCATAGTCTAGCCTCCTTAGTTGGTTCCCTGAGATATTGGGACGAGTACTACTATTGGACCCGAAACATATATTAGAGATATATAACACAGGGAAAAGCCTTGTTTGTAGAACCCTTGAATACCCTAACCCTTGGGGAAGAAACAAAAACAGAACAGAAAAGACAAATTGTCACACAATTGTGTCTCATGTATTCGGGTTGTAAAATTACTACACATTCTTCCGGTTAAGCATTTGGGCATTTCATCACTACAATATTCTTCATATCGTAGTATAACTCCGCAGGAGTAAAAAAAAATTGATTATGGATCTTTTTGGCACCATTATTTGAGACCTATCCCATTGGATTTCTCTCTTTTCCCTTATCATAGTCATGCTTATAATTTTTCAGAGAAAAAAAATATCGTGGACTCGACCCCCTTCCAACACCCTTGGTATTTACTGCATTGGATTGAACTCATCGCCCTGATCATTGTGATACACTTCACCCATAACCCATTTTTTGTGTGATCCCACCTGCCCTTTTTCGTGTTCTCTCTTCATGATGGCCCACAGCCATAGCCAAGACTTGGAACCTCACTTCAATACCTTACATTCTAATTTCACTGAAACCAAATAAGAAGTAAGATATCTCAATTCCAACATTGCCACCATCAATAAAAACATGCATTCCTCCATCAATGCCAAAATACAGGACCTCAAAAAAGACCTTGCTACCTAGCTTGAATCCTTCACTGCCATGATCTATGCCAAGCTATATATCCCTGCAAATATTCCCTCATCTAACCCACCTTTGCAAACCGAAGGTGAAACTTCCTCTCATTCCCAGAATTTTCAGCCCCATCACTTCCAGCGTGACCTGTGCCTTTCGCGTGTGGATGTGAAAAAATTTTATGGTTTGGATCCCACTAGCTAGGTAACTCAAATGGAACATTATTTCTCTTTGTATGGCATTATGGATGAGTTGGCCAAACTCCATTATGGTGTTCTCCATCCACATCAATAACGTTGGAAATGGTGGCATTGGAGAAAAAATGCTTTCCAAGGGTATGTGGCTTGGACACACTTTGTGGCATAGCTTTATGAATGCTTTGACACTGACACCAACCACTTGGGTAGTTTGACAAAGTTGAAACAATATGGCACAATGGAAGACTTTATATCTTATTTTGAGCTATTGGATTTTCATACAGAGGGCATGTTTGATGATTTTTTTCGAGAATGTTTTATTATTGGCCTCAAGGATGATATTTGTGTCGATGTCCTCATGGCTCAACCTCAGAGTTGGGTGGACACTACTAAAAGAGATGAGGAACCACAACAAGTTGTCTCTTCCCAAAACTGAAAAAACTCCTTTATTCCTCACACTAAACCAATCACTCCCACTCCTCCTTTTACTCCATTAAATATCCAGAAATTGACCAGGGCTGAAATGGTTGAATGCCAACTCAAAGGCCATTCTTATAATTGTGATGACACATATTTTCCTGTGCACAAGCATAAGGAACAAAGTATTTTAATTTCCATCTCGGAGGATGTTTTAGAAGATGATGTTTAGGCTCCCCTTGTGTTTGTGTCACCTAAACCCACTAACATGACCCCTCCCTCGGACCCTCCTGAAGTAGAACTAGTCATTTCCCTAAATGATCTCACTGGATTCTCTGCTCCACAAACCCTCAAGCTAATTGGTTACATGAAGAATAGGAAGGTCATCATTCTTGTTGATAGTGGAAGCACCAATAATTTTGTTCATCGTCGCATTGCCCAAGAAATTAATTGCGATATATGTGCCGTCAATAATTTTCAAATCATGACTGTCAATGGTGGGTCCATGAAACATGGAGGGTGTTGTGAAAATGTGTGTCTCCAAATTGGTGAGTACCACATGAAATATCATATGTTTTCTATGGACATGGGAGTTTGTGAAATTGTGTTGGGTGCAGAATGGCTAAGGAATTTGGGTCCCATTCTCATGGATTTTAAGGAATTAACCATGCAAATCAACCAGGAGGGCCAACAATATAAGTTCCAAGGAATCACTATTGGTTCCCTGGAGATCATCAGTTCCCATCGCATGGAAAAGAAACTCAAAAAAGGTCATTCTGGCATTATTTCCCAACTCCATGACATATAAGCCATTGAGACACCCTCTGTGTTGTAGGACCTCCAATCAATCCTCTCTAGACATCAAGTAGTTTTTTCCACTCCCCAGGGACTCCCTCCTTCTCGTGGTGTTCATGATCATTCCATCCCCCTTGTCCCAAGAATCCTTCCTCCCAATATTCGTCCCTATCGTCATCCCTTTTCCCAAAAAAATTAAATTGAGAAAATTGTTCAATAATTTCTCATCATAGGTGTTATACGCCCTAGTATGAGACCCTACTCTTCTCCCTTGTTCATGGTCCTTAAGAAATAAGGTTCTTGTCACATGTTTCTTGACTTTCTCACCCTCAAAAAACTCACCATTAAAAAAAAAAAATCCATCCTTGTCATTGATGACCTCTTGGAACAATTGAGTGGCACCCAGTTCTTTACTAAACTTGATCTTCATTCTAGCTACCACCAGATCCGTATAAATGAGGCAAACATTCCTAAGACTACATTTAGAACTCATGATGGCCACTATGAGTTTTTGGTCATGCCCTTTGGCTTGTGTAATGCTCCCTCTACTTTCCAAAGCCTCATGAATCATGTCTTCCATCCTTTTCTCCGTAATTTTCTCTTAGTTTTATTTGATGATATCTTCATCTATAGTAAAACCTATACATACCATCTTGCTCATGTGGATCGAGTTCTCCATCTACTCTCTCAGCACCAACTTTTCCTCAAACAATATAAATGTGCTTTTTGCGCCTCGAAAGTCGAGTACTTGGGTCATCTTGTTGGCAAGGATGGTGTCAGGGTGGATCCTAAAAATATTGAATCTATGCAAGATTGGCATCACCCAAAGACTCTCAAAATCTTGCATGGATTTCTGGGTTTAATAGGTTATTATCACAATTTTGTTAAGAATTATGGAAAGATTGTGGCACCTCTCACTGCTCTCCTTAAGAAGAATTCTTTCACTTGGACTCTAGAAGCTGCTTAGGATTTTCAAACCTTGAATATGGTGATGTGCACCACTCCAATCCTGGCCATTCTTGATTTCACAAAGACCTTTTTCCTAGAATGTGAAGCTTCCAGGAAAATAATTGACGTAGTCCTTATGCAAGAGGGTCGGCCTTTAGCCTTTACTAGCAAACAATTATCAGAGAGAAATTTGGGCAAATCAATCTATGAAAAGGAAATTTTGGCTATTTTTCATTTTGTGGATCTTTGGCACACTTATCCACTGGGGAAACACTTCCAAATTAAGACAGATCATCAAAGCCTCAAGTATTTTCTGGAACAATGCCTTTCCTCCCTAGAGCAACAAAAATGGGTGACTAAGATCTTTGGATATGACTATGAGATCATTTACAAGAAAGGAAAATACAATGTGGTTGTTGATGCACTTTCCATAAAATATCAAGATGAAGGGTCCCTTTTTTCTCTCTCCTTCATTGTACCAGATTGGCTCCAAGATGTTCGCTAGAAATGGCTACATGATCCCAAAAGTACACATCTAATACAAAAATTGCAGGACACTTCTCTAGTCTCCCCGGGATACTCTTGGCTCCATGATGAGCTTCGATACAAAGGTTATTTTCATTTAAGTAAAAAGTCAAAACTTAAAATCCACGGTACTTTCTAAGCTTCATGCTACACCCACCACTGGGAACTTGGGGTTTACCAAAACCTATGACTGGGTCAAACGTTCTTTTTTCTGGGATGGTATGAAACATAAAGTTCACAATTTTGTGGATGAATGTGATTTTTGTCAACGCAACAAGGGAGAAACAATTAAATCTCCTAGCACACTAAAACCGCTTCCAATTCCACCTGATATTTGGTGGGATATCTCTATGTATTTTATTATAGGATTACCTAAATCGGGAAATAAATCAGTCATCATGGTGGTATTTGATTGTCTTTCCAAGTATGCTCATTTATGTGCTATTCAACACCCATTTACAGCCTCCACTGTGGCTCAACTTTTCATGGATCAGGTCTTCAAGCTTCATGGAATGCCTCATTCTATTGTTTATGATCGCGACCCAATTTTCACCAGCAATGTTTGGCAAGAATTGTTCAAGATACAAGGAACCCAATTGCATCTCAGCACAATTTATCATCCCCAGACTAATGATAAAAATGAAGTTGTCAAAAAGTGTTTGGAAACATATTTGAGGTGTTTTGCATCAGAAAGGAAAAATAATTGGGCTCAATGGTTACCACTAGCTGAATGGTGGTACAACACTTCTTATCATATAGCTACTAGCATGAATCCTTTTGAAGTGGTATATGGACAAAATCCACCTTCAGTTCTCTCATACTTTCCAAGTGTCTCGAAGGTCCAGTAGGTTGACTAAACGCTTACAGTTCGAGAGGCTATTATCCGTACCCTGAAAGAGAATTTGGTCATGGCCCAGAATCACATGAAGAAACAAGTAGATCAAGGTCACTCTGAATGTCAATTTGTAGAAGGAGATCGGGTGTTTCTTCGACTGCAACCTTACAAGAAAAACTCAATCAAGACTAACCATTGTCAGAAACTGGTGCCCAAATTTTATGGCCCTTATATGGTTCTCAAGAATGTGGGACAAGTGGCCTATCAGTTAGCTTTTCCCAATCATTCTAAGATCCATATTGTTTTTCATGTTTCCTACTTAAAGAAGGTGATTGGAACTAAGTGTCAAACTTAAACCAACCTTCTCGAGTTGGAAGAAGAAGGATCCATTTGGATACAACCACAAGAAGTTTTGGACTAGTGTGAGCATCGTATGTGTCAGTGAACCATCAAGGAAGTGTTATTCCAGTGGAAATATACAACTCCAACAGATGCCACTTGGGAACCAACTACCATTCTGCAGCAATTTCATCAATATCTCAAGCCTTGAGAAAAAGGATGTTTTTAAGGGGGGGGACATGTTAGGGACCTAACCCCTCACGTAGGTAGAATAATATATTTTTCCATGTAATAAAGGTAAATATTAATAAGGCCTAGAAATAAGGAAGAATAAGTCAAATGTAAGAAGACCTAATAAAAGATTTTGCTTCTAGAAAGATCTTCCTCTAGATTGTTCTTTTGATAGACATATTTAGTATAAATAGGAGTCGAGGGTATGATAATTTTTGTCTTGGATATTATTGTAATAGAGATCTTCTCTGTTTTAGGTTTCTGGCGCAACCCCTGCCCTCGACGGCACAGTCGCTTCACCAGGACCTTCTTTTTCCCCGCGGCCCGAAGAGTCGACGCTCTTCCAACTCCCTCGGGAGGTCTTTACCCACAGTTTCCTCCGTCGATCCTTGCTCTTAATCTAACGAAGGATCGGTTCTCGCGGCTTCGCGAATCCCGCGACGGGAAATATGACTCTCGGGTTCCGAGACCCGATACTCCCAGTCAGCGTTGACCCTATCTCTATTTGTCGGGATCTCGCACTATTGCGACTCGCGACTCTATGCCACCGAAYGCTCAACCTCCGAGATCCGGAGTCCCGAGATGCCCACGACTCGGAATCTCGTGATCTCGCCCACTCGTCACTTCTGGGGCCGGACTTTGAGGCCTCCAAACCCCGAGATCCGATATCCCGCGACCACTTGTCACGTCATCAAATACCGACGTGCACCATGCAAACGTTCCGAGACGTCGCGTTTCGCATCCTCGGGATCTCACCCTATGAGAACCAAGGTTCCTCCGTCGCGAACTCCCGATCCATCTGACCTATAAGTCGGATCGCGACCTCAGTGATTCTCCACGATAATTCAAGTCGTCGATTCTCTTCCTCTTAAAGAGTTCCTCCATTTCCCACCTTTATCAGTGCAAATGGAAACTAAGGTGCTTTTCCTCCAGGCTTTTACCAACTCAGACTTGCTTTAGAGGTTCCAATCCGACCTGCACTCACCTGCATGGCTCGAATAACTTAAAACGCTCTGAGCTAAGGAGAACCAAATATTCACTGCGTAGCCTCCTCAACACCCTCTATGCGGAGGTATTCTACTGCACTTGATGCAGAAGTCTCTTGGCTTAAGCAGAGAACAATTGAACTCCTTCTCACAGACGCTCAACTTCTAATTCTTCCACATAATTACGTACACAGCATACGAAATAAAGATATAACCGGAAACAAAGATGCTAAGG
>ML776985.1:605132-621617 GCA_009831015.1 Picea engelmannii
GGAGGGTGTCTTTATCCCATTTTCCCTCTCAAAAGCTAAATTGTCAAATCTAAACTTAATGGTCCTATCTACCTGCACTAAATCTACTCTCTCTGCATTAAATCTAATAAGTGTCTCTGCTGTACAAGGACGAGAGCTTATCTTCTCGCGGTCTATTTCAGTATACAAGTACGCCTAAATATGGAGGCTTTTATATAAACGACAGCGCTCATCAAAATGGTTAAAACCGTGATGCTGACGTCACCCTGCGGTCTTTTCCTTTCTCTAAATGCAGCCCCGCGTAACGAGGTGCGGATGCTCCTGCATTAGTTTCCCCCTCAAAGAGGCAAGTGAACATCACTCTCAGTAATCAAAGTTCTATTTCTAGTGTTATTCTGGTATTATTTTTGTATTATTGTGGTGTTGTTTTGTTTATATCATTGTTTATCTGCCATTTATAGCTATTTTTTTCTATTCTGCATACTATTTTATATATGGAATATTACATTCATTATCACAAGTTTCGCAAGTGTCACACTTTTGTCACAAGTGTTGTAAATGTCACATTTTTTTTCTACTACATGTGTCGCATTGCGAACGACACCATGGAAACACTTGATACATCATATAGAACATGTTGGAAGGATAAGCCACATCATTTGACATATGAAACAAAGTGTTTTTCTATGATAACTAGTCTTCTTGACAACTTTTTGGAATATCAATGCTCCCTTGCTCATATTCAGAGAGAGATAGCACTCTCTATCTATCTAGCAGGGAGTATTGTAGCACTATCTTTCCCATTGTGAACAAGCGTCGATTGGTTGAGAAAATCATGGGGAGAAATCCCTCTTTTATCTATGGACAACTAGAGATGATTCAAGTTGGTTTGGATAGAATCTAACCCTTAGGTTACATCTAAGGGAGATTCCACAACTAACGGAGTCATATCCTCAACTAATCCCAAATATAACCAAAATGGTTGAGCCTCTCAAAACCTATAAATGGAGGCATTCTCATAGTGAACAAGGAGGAAACTAATAAGAAAAAGTAATGTCATTCTAATCATGGATATTTCGATCAAGGGGTTGGACTGGAGGATTTAAAGAAGATGTTTCAACACCATCCATGATTGTAAGTGTCTCTTTCAAGTTCTTATCAATATACTTGGCCTATTCCCTTCTAGTTTGTGTATCTCACACATTCTTGTCTATTATACATGAATTTTTTTAACAAAACATGGTAGAGTAGAAGTTTCCTTGTTTCCCTTTTCTTTTTGTAGTCTTGCAGGTAACAAGTTATGAGAAATAGTTTAGACATCAAGCTCGCATTGAAGCAATGAGGAAAAACATTAGAAATAGGTACAAACACCTTTTTCTCCTCTCTTTTTGGTTAGTTAGACAAATCTCAAGGGGATGTTAGTGTCCATTTGTATCTTTCTATCTTGGTATTATGGGTCTATAATCCAAGGGAATATTCACATGTCCGTAGGAGAATTATTCCATAATAGAAGGTTGAACATGTAATAGGACAATCTATGCAACAATCGCATTATAACAATGTGCATCAGCCATAGCACAATAACACGTAGCAGTTTGTAGCATAACCATAGTATAATGCGTAATAGTTTCAAGGGAAACATCAGTATAATCCTGCACAACATTGCGCAACACCACCGCAGTACAATAACGTGCAGTCGCAGTATAACCAAGGACATTAGTGTAATACACCACACAGAGATAATCAGGGAAATAGAGGAGGATTCATAGGAGGAGGTTCTAGAGGAGGAGGCTTTGGAGGAGGTCGAGGACCAATAGTTTTTCATAACTGTCAAAAACCATGGTACTATGCAAGAGACTTCCCATAGCCTCCTGCAACATGTATGTATTGTCGTGCAATAGACCATGAAATAGAAGACTATCCAACATTTTTGATAAAATTATAGGACAAGATGAACCATACAAATTAGAATGTCCAATGGATTACTGAAGAAAATCGAGAAGAGGATGACAAGAATATTAACATAGTTACTAGAGTTGGAGCTAAGACATGAGAGGATGCAACAAAGAAGGATCAATATCAATACCATTGGGTTAGGAAGAATACAACACCTGAATAGAAGTTTGATGCAGGAAAAGAGAAAGAGATATTCAAGGAATCTAGACATGAAATTTTGAAGGAAAACATTGTTTCTACGTTAGGGAAAAAGACAGTATATGAGGTACTAGTGTATGACATGCCTCCATTATTTGATCAGACCAATAAAGGGTAGACTTCAAAGAAATTAAGTAACTTAAGAAAAAAATTTGGATCTTGTGTAAAGTTGCTAAATGATAAAAAATATTTACAAATATTGAAAACTTTATTATAAAAGTGTCATCCTAGGTAATAAGGGGTAAAGACGGTGAATCAAGTATGGAAGAAGAGAAAAAAAAGTTGAGAATTCAGGCTGAATGCAAACATAGGATATTTCAACATGGGGGATATCATACTAGACTTAGGGTGTGAAGTCAATGTTCTTCCAAAGAAAACATGTTAAGCTATGGGAGAATCTCAATTGGGGTATTCACTATTCAGTTGAAGTTAGAAAATCAACATAGAGTGGTGCCAATTGGAATATTGAAAGGTATTCCATTAGATCTATATGGTGTGAACACCATGGTAGACTTTGAATTCATTGACATAATGGACAACACTTCTCCATATCCATCATTGTTGGATTTGGATTGGGCTTTTGATAACCAGAGTATTATAAATTTGAAGACAAGGAAGATGGTATTTGAATTAGGGGAGTAAAGAATTATTGTTCCATTGGATCCCTCAGAAGGAGGAAGGTATGTGGAACCTGCGACAAACAATATTCTTACAGAAGATGTGAATTAGTTGTGCAGAACTATCACGCACGAAGAAGATTATATCAACCCAACTGCAGATGGAATGCTCAACCGGAGGAGTATTAGTTCTTGTGCTTCAGACTCTTACACAAGACTAGAGAAATGGTAGCAATGAATACATGAATTATCTACTAGGAGATTTTCCAGAATGACATGTGCACTAAGATGGGTTGGTACATAGGTAAGATAACCTCCTACTTTTTATGGTTTGAATGACTTAGAATAATTTTTAATACAGTTTGAGGTAGAGGTTATGAAAAATCAAAGATTGCCAACATTATGTATTTCTTTGAAAGCTACACTTGCAAGATGGTGGGGTATACATAAGAAGAAGATCAACAATGTTTTTAGTGCAAAAGGTTATTGCACATCAGATTCAATGTCGACGAGCATAGATATGAGGAGAAATATGAGGGATTTGGACAACCTCAAGAACATGTAGATAATTTCATTGTTCAATGGAGATTATTACCACCGCAAGAATGGACATACCATTGTTTTCACACATTAGAAGGCATTCCAAAGAACCGATGCATAGAATAGGAACAGTGTAGAGAAACTGCTAATTGGGAAGAGATACATCATAATTTCATAGTTACATTTAAATTTGAGCATGACAGTCCATATATAGATACAATGCTGAAAGTGGTAAGAGATAAGATATTTGAAGAACCAAAATTTGAAATAATCCTAGCATATTAGAAGCAGACTAAACAGATTGTTAGACAATTTCTACATTCTTATCACGCCACAGAAGAAGAAGACCCAACAAAAGATAATTTTTTAAATATATAGATCCCAAAAGTGGAAGGTGAAAGGGAATTAGAATGTCCCAAGCTAGATTTAGAAGATTATGCTGCACCATTGAAGATCAAGAAGGTAAACATTAGGACTGTTGAAAACCCAAATATGGTCAGCATCGGAGATTATTGAGATAATCAAATAATAGAAAGGATCACATAGTTACTGCGTGAATACAATGACTTATTCCCAGTGAAATTTTCATAGATGAAGGGATTATCAGGAGAATTAGGAGAGATGAAGATCTCTTTGAAGCCATAATCAAAACATATCAAACAAAGAAATTACAAATTGAATATAATATACAAAGAGAAAGTGAAGGAAGAAATTGACAAGATGTTAGAAGCTGGTGTCATAGAGTCTATGGAAGAATCAAAATGGATCAACCCTATGGTGGTGTAGGAGAAGAAGAAAGGGGGAATTAGGATCTATGTAGATTTGAGAAAATTGAATGATGTTTGCCTACATGATCATTTTCCTACCCCATTTATAGATGAATTTTTGGAGAATGTAGGTGGTTAAGAAGCTTATTCATTGACATATGGGTTTTTAGTATATCATGAGATAAGGATTGCACTAGAAGATCGACAAAATACAACATTTGTGATAGAATGGGGATCATTTTAGTACACAGTTATGCCATTTGGATTGAAGAATGCACCAGCCATTTTTTCAAGGGTAGTAGTAGTAGCCTTTAAGGACTTCATTCATAAGTTTTTAGAAGTTTACTTGGATGATTGGACATTGTTCAATTTTTTGAAGGATCATGTAGAAGTATTAATTCTAATGTTGGACAGATGCAAACAGTGTCACATATCATTGAATATTAAGAAACATATATTTAGCGCACCTTTCGGTATTTTGTTAGGGAATGTGGTGTGTAAACAAGGTCTACTGGTTGATCCTGCTAAAATTGTTGTCATAGTTAACTTACCAGCACCAAATTCATTGTGCAAGTTGAAGAGTACACTTGGACATACAAGGTATTATAGGAATTTCATAAGAGTATATGCACAGATTACTGCGTCAATGGAGAATTTGTTGAACAAGGACATTAAGTATCAGTGGAATGATGAATGCCATCAGACTTTGGATATTTTTAAGGAGAATATGGTTACTACGCCGATTTTAGTGTTTCCAAACTGAGAAGAATAATTTCATGTGCATGTGGATGCATCTATAATAGCATTAGGAGTAGTATTAACCCGACCAGGAGAAGGTGATATAGATCACCCTATTGCATTTGTAAGAAGAAAGTTTTCAGATTCAGAACAGAACTATAACACTATAGAAAGAGAAGGATTAGCTATGGTGTATGCTTTGCAAACATACAAACATTACTTTTTAGGGAAACATTTCAAGATGTTTACAGATCATTCTGCTTTGAGATACTTAGTCAATTAGCCAGGGTTGGGGGGAAGGATATGCACATGGCTACTTTTATTTCAAGAATTTGATTTTGAAGTAGTAGTGAAGCCTGAAAGATTAAATGAAGGACCAAATCACTTATCCAGGATAACTGATGGAGAAGAACCCAGTAATTTGGAAGACAACTTTCCAGATGCACAATTGTTTTCAGTACAAATGGTTGATGAGTATTTCACTAACATTATTGAATTTTTTAGTACAATATTTGCACCAAGAGAATTTATTACTGCGAAGACTAAAAATTTGGTGGTAAGAGTTGTAGATTATCAGTTGATTGCAGGTCATTTATACAAATTAGGAGATGATAAAATATTAAGGAGATGTGTGATGATGAATGAAAATATACCACAAAGAAGGTATTGCACACAGGATTATGGTGGCCAACATTTCACAAGGATTCAACGGAATATTGCTAGAAGTGTGATGTTTGTCAAATATTTGGGAAACCATCCAGGAGGGATGATATGCCCTTGAGACCTCAGGTTATTGCAAGTAATTGATAAGTGGAAAGTAGACTTTGTAGATCCAATTAATCTACCAGCCAGAAGATCATGAGCCATATATATTATTACAGCAACATAATACTTGACCATATGGGTTGAGGAAGCACCAGTAAAGGATTACAGCGTAGATATTGCAACACGCTTTTTATTTGAACAAGTAGTGATAAGGTTTGTATGTCTAAGAATATTGATGAGTGATTAGGGGACTCACTTTATTAATAGTACAATTGAAGCAATGCTTAAAGAGTTTAAGATACATCATCAAAAGAGCACTCCTTATCACCCTCAAGCAAATGGAACAATGGAATCCTTTAACACGATTTTGGAGAATGCCTTGAAAAATATTTTTAATGTGAACATAGATGATTGGGATTTGAAGGTAGCAGTAGTACTATGGGCGTACAGGACTACATGCAATAAGATAATAGGGAAGACACCATTTAGATCGGTGTATGGATAGGAAGTAGTAGTTCCATTAGAGTATTTGATACAAAGTATGTGCATTGCAACAATTATAGATATGACATAAACGGGTGCAACCCATGAAATATTGGCTCAGTTGATGGAATTAGAAGAGGACAGAATCATAGCATGTTTCCATCAGGAGGAACAAAAAGAAAAGGATAAAGCATGGCATGACAGACATATCAAGAAGAAGAATTTTAAGGAATGAGATCTAGTTCTCCTCTATGATAGTAATTATTTACAGCACCCAGGGAAGCTTAGAATGCATTGGCTAGGGTCATATTAGATCAATTATGTCACAGTTGGAGGTGTTGTACAACTGCAAGACTTAACAGGCAAGAAAAATCCAAGGACTGGTGAATAGTATTTGATTGAAACTGTATAGGGATAGTCAGCCCACTAACCCTCAGTTGTTGTAGCGCAACAAGTAGTGTTGTACATATTGTATATAGTAAGAAGAAAAATAAGAAAAAGAATAAAAAAAGAATAAAAAGAATAAAAAAGGAAGACAAAAAACTAGAAAAATGAAGAAAAAACTAAAAAGAGGTAGTTAGAGGAATAAGTGATAAACATATAGTTGAAAATGATAGTGTGGAGCAGATAGAAAGTCAGTGAGACAATAAATGAAGATACTGCACGCAGGACAATTATAAAGGAAGGAATCACCAGTCACTAAAGATGTAACACAATAGAAAATTACAGCACACCAGACAAATGAAACAGTAGAGAAATGAAAATATGATCACCGAAAAAACAAGCCGCAAAACGCATATTTATGAAGTGTGTTCGATAATGTTTGGAAAATTTATGACAGTTAATGAAGCGTTCTCGAAAATATTTTGAGAAATTATGACAACACTTTAAAATAAAAATTAGGTTTCGACATGCCACATTGTGAATTCGAATAAAATGCAGAGCTAAGAAGCAAGAAGAGAAGAACATACATGAGATTTAGTAGGCAGAAAGTGATATTTCAAACGTAAACCCAATTAGAATTCAAGACGATGGTGCCACCCAAAGTCGGAGCACCAATACATATGTCAAGAATAACCCACAACATCAATAGGACACTACTAGATATGGCAATGGACGTCAAAAACCCTACGTAGATGGAGGGAGTGGTGGATGTCGACACCATTCCTTCCCCAGAACCTATGAGCCCTACATTAGTCGAGGAAAAAATAGTATAGATGTAGATTGACCCACTAAGAATAGCAACAAAGAAAAACTAGAGCAGGAAACAACTCAACCCATGGAAGAAGTAGATGAGGAAAGGACTGAGTCCGACGAGCTGAGGACTCAAGATGGCACAAAGCATGCAGAGTAGGAACAAACACCAACAACAAAGACCACTGTGTAGTAGGATTCTAGCGAAGAGGAAGATGAGGAAGAGAAAACATATCAAGAATAAATTCCTTCCATTGTGCCAGTAAAGGGGGAAGGAAAAAAACAGGTCCAAAGATCCTTGTGCAAGAAAAAATAGGTAATCATTGTGTTACTACACATACCAGCAGGGGTAACATTTGTCGCATACTTACTTGGATGCATAGAAAAAATATATTATTCATACCATGATGTCAGGGATATAGATAAATTCCCATAGTTCATGCAACAAGTGTATTTAGAAAGAAGAGGGGTCATCATGATAGGGGTACCCATAATGGAACCTAAGTAGTGGATACAAGGGTTATACAACACAGGTATCATGAACCTGTTGGAGATCCCACACTTTGGCAGGGGCAAGGAAGTAAATAATTG
Source organism: Picea engelmannii (assembly GCA_009831015.1). Taxonomy (NCBI): domain Eukaryota; kingdom Viridiplantae; phylum Streptophyta; class Pinopsida; order Pinales; family Pinaceae; genus Picea; species Picea engelmannii. Next base: position 612,961 of record ML776985.1, read on the forward strand.
TGTCAAGAAATTATTGAAGTCATGCATGTAGGTATTTTGTGGTTAGATACACAAGTTTCAATAGACGTTGATTTGATAGAAGATATAACATGTCTACCCACCAATGGTGAGCCACCTACACAATAATTAGATGACAATACCAAGGATAAATCCTTGGTAGAAGAGATGAAGCAGACTTGTGTGACAGAGAGAGGATCCACGGGGATCATCGTCAATGGGATTAGTGCACCGAAAAAAAAGATGGAAACCAAACTGTTGGCATGTAAACTCATCAAAAAGTGTCATGAGGAGGAAGTACCAGCAAGCGTCATAGCAACAATCACACAATGTACGAAGAGAATTACATTAAGATAGAGCCTGTATCTATTAAATTTATTTTTAGATGATTGCAAATAGACACAGGACGTGGGGGAAAAGTTCCATTACTCACGGCTTATGATACAGATTGAATTAGTGGGTTGGAAGCACCCCAAGTATATTATGTTTCTTCATAGAACTAGAAGGCATCGCGTAGTGCAATATGAATCATTGTGGCACACCACTATCACAAAAGACAGTTAGTAAAATACCAGCATATTCAATACCTACTTTGAAGAAGTCTGGGAGAAGGTGGTAGAGACTTGGAGGATACCACCGAAGGTGTTGGAGGAGCACAAAATGATTGCCAACTTTAAGGCATCGCGACATAATATGTGGATTCATGTGAAAAATGGATCCAACAAATGAGTGTTTATAGATGAGATATTGTGTCACAGTAGAAGAATGCTAATGGGGGATGAAGGATTGGCAAGAAGAATGGAAGATTCCAGTTGAGAAACCAAAGGACAAGAAGCCAAAAAAGGATAAGTAGCAAGCCAAAGACAAACAATCAACAGAAGCAGGCTCATCATGAATAAAACGTACCCCAGTAGAAAACACAAGAGAAACAATAGGGCACACAAATCCAACAGGGGGGAGTGCAACAAAAAAGAAGAAGAAAATCCCTAAGATGGTCATTTAGAAAAAGAACTATGCATATATTATTAATGTCATGACATAGAAGAAGGACAACATCCCTGCGCATGAGGGATAGGCAGTAGGGGACATCCTAGATAGTGTAGGAAAAATAGAGCCAACACAGCCAAGTCCATCGAAGAGAATGGTTGTACAGACGGGTGGAGCGTGCAAGAAAATGAAAGTGCACAAGGATGTCCCAAAATACACCATAACAAAGGATGATGTAGAATTAGTCACAGAGAGAGTATAAGATCGTGTCATGGAAGAATATGAGGAGGAATAAAAAAAAAAGAGAAAGGATAATGCAATAACTAATAGAGGTTAGGAAGGTACTATAACATATTGTATCTACCAAGGCATGGCCTGAAGGTTCAACACAAAAACAAATAATGAAGAATGAGGAGGAAACAATACAAATTATAGAATTGGCTAGTAAGAGTTTTCACCTGACTAAAGACATGTTGCAAATAGACGAGGACTTGGCGTAGACAAAACTAAAGGATGTTGAACATATAGATTTGGTATTGGCGAGGATACCAACAAAATCATTGTATAAGTCTCATATGATTTTAGTGCAAGAGGTTCAATCTAGGGCAAGGACGGATGCCACATACATAGAGATAACCAAGGAAAAAAAGGAAGTGCTGGAAATAGTTCTCACAAAGGTGCGACTGGAAAGAAAAGAAGAAAAATGTTGTGAAGATAGATTGGAGGAAATACTTGAAGAAGTCTTCTAGAGAGAATATTACCAAGGGAAATCATCTTAGAAGATAATATATAGAAGATAGAGTAGGTGATGGACGGGTACAAGCAAAAAATAAGAGACCCCACCAAAATTTAGAACAGAAAGAGAAAAATAGGAAACCAAACAAGAAGATATCCATGCACTAAAACTTAAGATGATATAATAACTCTATGAAAAGACCACGAAGTTATGAACAAGTCTAGAGGAAGATGAGAGGATCCAGTAGTTGGAGAAGAGAGAACAAAAGTTGAACGTTGCAGTTCGAGACCTAAAGTAGAGCCATAAGACAATGGCAATATCCCTGAGATTGAGGGCCACTCGGGAGATGAAAATCCTGCAGGTAGAGGTAAAGTCTGCACAAGAGGAGAAACAATCATGATAGGCTCAATTAGAGCCCCTACAAGAACAAGAATAACAAATGATAACAATGTTGGAGATAGAGAAATCTAGAATGGAATAGGCACAATTAGAAAGCATACAAGTGTTGAAGGAGCACATTATAGCGTAGGTCATGGAGACCCTCACAAAGAAGAATCTGTAGATGAAGGAAAAAGGAGATAAAATATCACAGAAGTTCCATGAATCACAAAATTTAGTGCAGGAGGCACACACTGCATGAGTGGCTCGAGAAGAGCCTCAAGTTAGTGTTGGGGGCCTATTGGAGCAGGAAATTTTGTGATTTAAGTGCAGGAAGCGAGGCAGAATGGACTGAAGGAAACAACGCACGCTTGAAAAGAAGGAAGACCAGCATGACAAAGGGAAAATAAAGCAGTGCGCAAGAAAATAAGGAATATCAATGCAAGGAACGATTGGATCGAAGACCAACTATGCGGAAGGTAGTTAGAAAGTGGAAAAATGGAGTCCACTTAGAGTTAGGTTTTTGGATTCATAGTGTAAGGGTTTTAACCCATTTTTTAGTAAAAATAGAAGATGTATGAGGTAGATTAAAGTATCTTATCTTTGGTGGTATATTTTTGGTTTCCTTGTTGAGAGAGAAGAACCTAACTTTGGAGAGTCCTTTTTTAGACTGAGTTTTTGTATTGTTGAGAGTTACGGAGCTCAGATGGAGTCAATGTTGAGATGTAAATGAGGGTTAGGTCACAAGATCTGGAGCTTGGTGCAATGTTGGTCAGCCTCACATGAACTATTCTTAAACCATATGATGTAATGTGCACAACACTATTTTGATGAAGAATGAATAAAGCAGAAGATATTTGTGGACATATCCTAGGGGGGGTGAACCATGGTAAAACCATGTGTTGCAATGATTTTGAATGATTTTTTTTGTTTTTGCAATTATAAATGAATGATTAGATGAATGCATCTGTTAGGGTTTATTTGCAGCATGCATTGAAATGAATATGCAAAATAGATGATGTTGAATGAATAAAATGGTAGATTTGATTAAAGTTAGGGTAGAATGCATATTAAAGTAGAAAAATAGTAAAAATAACATCCCCAATCCCTTCCATGATTGTAGACATCTACGTCCTGCAATCACCCATAAACCATCTCGGGTGAGACTATGTTGTGCACTATGTGCGCGCTGTATGCTTCTATTTTACTGGAAAGACCGATGGTAAAAGGGGTTTTGTTGGAGAACGAAAATAGAACCTGAGTCAACCCATACATCCAACACTCATAAACAACATGAAATTTTCACATATAAGGTTTTCCTAAAATAAAATCACAAACTTTGAGTGGGGCAACATCACACAGTACCTCATATTTGAAGGGATTGATGTCATAGGACAAGTGACATTGATGGCTAATGAAAAGGTATTGTCCTTGGCTCAACCAATTCATGGTGTATTGTTAGGGGCATGGAATAATTGGTAGATTCAATATCTTTATGACATTTTCTAATATCATATTCTTATGGCTCCCTCTATCAACAATGAAATGCAGTTGGATTCCCTTCACCCACATCTATGAATGGAAGAGGCACTCCCCTTCCTCAAACTCCTATGACTCGTCTGGTTGGATCTTTGCGGTTGCAATAATAGTACTAGGTTCCACGTCGATTATATGATTTCACTTATCCTACTCTGAATTATATTTCATGTCAGAGTATGACACTTTTTCTTTAATCTCGACCAACAATGATTATTTTGAGAGAAATTCAGCAGTGTTGTGTCAGGGGTTTTTTGGAACTCACATCATTTTCTAGTGTCTTTCTTCGTCTTCCTATTACCCTTATTTTCCTATGGCTTGGAATGGTTTTCTTGAGGTTGGCCTACCTTAATTGGTACCTTATTTTATGATTTAGGTCCACTTTTTCCATGCTTCTATTGTTGCATATTTGTAGACCTAAACCCTCGCTTATTCTTCTTCTTAAAATTCTGCTCGATTTTGACAACATATTGATAATTGGTTCCTAGTGAGGAGATGTCCAATAAATCCATATTTTTTTGGATGTACTTATGTAGGCCACTACGGTACTTCATAACTAAGTGTTGTTCAGAGTCTCTGATACCCAACGTTGAGAGTAAGGTATGGAATATGTTAGTGTACTCCAACACCATCTAGTCTCTTTCATGACATAGAGTCATCCATCTCATGTATTGGAAATCATAGTTTCTGACAAGTATAACTCCTCCTCGAGGGAATAAAAAAATGTCTCCCAAGCGGGTCCTATCTCTAATTCCATAGAATCGTCTTCATTATGTCTCTCCCAGTAACATTCTCGTCAATCATTGACATGGGAGAAGGATTTAAGGAGAGTGAAGGTGATCTTTTTGGTGTCAGAATTTTTTTGAATAAAGTAATAACCATATAATATATTTATCCATTTCACCAAAGGATATGAATCTATCTATAATTAAAATAAGGGGATATCAAAATTAGCTTATACCTTGAGTGGTGTCACACCTCTAAAATAGTTGTTTGTTGAAGGTGCCTCGCCTCTTGTGGAAGTGTTGGCCCTCGACCAAGTTTTGAGGAAACATTGGCTGGGTTTGACCAGTTTTGGACTTTGAGAGGCTAGTCGAAGATGGAGCACCCAGGCAGAGCTAAGATCGTGGGATCTCACTTGTTTTGTGGACCTAGTAAGGGTTTCACTAGGGTTTGGGGTATTCGGGTTTAGAGGATGTTGACCCATGGGTTTACCCATGTTTAGGCATTTTTGTAAGGAATGTAAAAGTATAAATAAGAAAAGAATGTAATGTAGAAGAGGAAATTAGAAGAAGGTGTAAGTAGCTAAGTGCAAGAGGCAAGTAGTTATGATTTTCTTTGTGTAACAGACTATGTGTATAAGGATTTGTGTGTAATAGAGGAGTTGACTCTGTGCCTTGACCTAATTTTAGGAAGGTGGATTTGATGCTTAGTGCGTAGATCACATGTCTGGTGCAAAGCTTGGCTCTATGGCTTAGTGCATAGGAGTGGATGGATGTAAGATATTGAATCCTAATAAATAAGAAGAGGTCATTGGTGGATGTAGCCCCACACTAGGGTGAACCACGTAAATCTTGTGTTGATGGTTTGCTTTGTTCTATAACATTTATACTATGAATATTGTTAGTGCATTGAATGTTATGAATGATAGATAGATCTATGAATGTTTAGTGATTTGTATATGTTGAATGTGTTAGATATGACTTATGATGCTAAGTGAGATGTGTATTTTGTCATTATTACTATGTTGATCTCTACTTAGGGTTTGATATGCGATGTGAATAAAGCTAATGAATTAATTTACATTGTTCCTAAGTACCCTGTGAAGTTTTGTAACCATAGATCTATGTCCCAGCTTGGTTACAGACACCTGAGTCTCACAACCCCCCTGCCTCTACCTCAGGTGAGACTTCACCTTCTTCACAGGTGTTGTCGAAAGGGATGGTATTTAGGGTTTTGTTGGTGCATTGTTGAAGAATTGAATGTTGGGTCTTCCCCTGTGCCAACAAATGGTTCCATTGATGAGACCTAAAACTATGATTGTTGTGAACTAGAAGAAAAGAGAAGCTCTGTGCGTAGATCTGTTGTTGTAGTGTGCAATACTCTACTTGACTTGTGAATCTTTGTGCTAAGAAAGAAACCTGATATAAAGAAAAGAGGTAAGATCTTGAAAGAGGTAAAGCTTTGTTCTTTGATAGAATAAGATAAGTGAAAATTTTTGTTTCAGAAGCATGAATCTAGGTATGTTTGATAGATTTTGTCCTAGTCTGAAAGCTAGGGTATAGTTAGAAGAAAGAGTTTATTTGAATAAATTTGATAGAAATAGAGAAAGATGTGTTATTCCTATGCATAGAAAGAACTTTTGGACTAATAAGTGGATGCAGGAACCTGGAAATAATTTTTGCAGATTACAGACTCAACACTGTGATCCTAGTGCACAGTATAGGAGAGATTGGGGAACTTACAAGAGAAAGAGAGGATTGACATTATGTTATAACTGTAGAAGACCGGGACATCTTGCTAAGGAATTCCCTGGTATAGGTCCTATTTTTCTTTGTTGTAAAATTGTTGGTCATGAGGTTGAGGATTGCCCAAGGATGATTGCTAAAGTTGAAAGAATGAACATGAGTCAAGAGAATAAGAGCATGTTAAATAATCATCAAGAGAAAAAAATCAGAGAAATCTCATACTATGTTAGTACAGTTAAAAAAAGCAATGAATGATCACAAATATGTCAGTTTACTAGAGATATTGAAAGAAAAACAGCGCATAAGTACAAGAATAGGAGACTTCGACATAAACTGTGTCTTGGATGAGGAAACACAAGTGAATATTATGACAGAAAACACTTGGAAAATTTTTGGAAAACCTATTGTGATACCTTCATTGGGAAGAATAGGTTTATTTAGAGGAAATATGATAACCCTATGTGGAAGAGTTGCTAATGTACGTGTTATCATCCATGGAACATTGACTCAAGAAGAATTTGAAGTTATTAGGTTTGTTGAGAACAATGCCCCTTTCCCCCTCTTTCTAGGTAAGACTTGGATTGAGAAAGATCAGATCAGAAGGAAATCAGAGGAAGAAGCTACATAAAAGAAAAATAAATAACTAAGGGATCTCATAGCTATAAAAATAGACCGACTAATAGAAGAACGAGAAGTTGAGTCGAAGCAATAGAAGACCGAAGAATCAGTTATCGAGGTTGAAAGAATGCAAGAAGGTTTGAAGGACCTATCCATATAAGAAAGAAGTATATCCACCCAAGAAATAGTAAGAGAAGGGATATTAACTTAAAACCCTTTGAGATCACATCAACCATGCGAAGTCACTTCGCTAGGAGAAGATAAGAATAAGAATGGAAAGAGAAATCCAGAAATAGTTGGAGAGACTCAAATCACAGGAAAGAAGGAAAGGAAGCTCAGTAAGAAGAAAGATAAGTTGGAAAATCTACAATAAGTTACAAAGAATAGATGAAAGGTTTCACAGATTGGAACTTCTCATAAGGCAAGCTTGCAGGCTCTGAACATTGCTGGAACAACAGAACCATGCAGAAGGGGACTTCACCCTGGCAAAGCTAAATGATCGTTGGAGGTGCCCTGACCATTAGAATGATGCTCCAGAATGGATAGGAAACACATGTATGGGTAGATAGATCATCATTAGACGTTGATACCACACCATAATAGACAGATTCACATTGATTGAGGCATTCCTGTCCGTTGGCGAAATATGTTATGACGCTCACTTATTTAACCCATCGGACGCTGCGCTAAGACCACTTTTTTCTACCTGTGATTATCTAATACAAGAAATGAAGTGATTGTGTGTGTCGATTTGTGCTATTAGACCTCGCCATATGTTGTTTACCCCGATATCCATTCACCTGCCCCGACTTATTTGTTAACAGTGAGAATGTCAGTCGAGCGCATTGAGCTAGAGAAGTCCATTGAAGAAGTTATGAAGAAATTTATGCATGATAAATCTATGTCCGAGGGAGTACAGGCATCATTGACCAAGGGACTGTAGGCTTCCCCTTCAACTGGACATCGCTTGAAATGTGTCAATCCTGTGACTAAGAAGAAAATTAAGCACAGCAATGATATGGCTAATGCGAAGAAGATCACGTCTGTCTTACCAGATTGTATCCCGCCTTTGGTTGGCATGGTTAACCACGACAACATTCCACGGGACTTCTAGTGCACTTTGATCACCGTGTACATCCTGAAGGGAATATGTGTAGTTGGAACCTAGCTAGGATAGATCCTCCCATTAAAGAACAATGACTTTAACCTTGGAGATGGAAATAACTACGTGATGCGCGTGCCCCATAAATATTTGGTGAAGACAAATGGGAAGAAGCCTCACATAGTCTTCCAGCCTTGGATTAAGGAGCTCGCGTAGTCCATGATATTGAATGCAATGAAGATCCCTCATTTTGGTCGACATCAGGAGGTTAATGCTTGCATTAAACTCCTCTTCTCATGCTATCATGGAGGATATTTGTGGCTCAACAAGTGTTACCCATGATTTTGGTCATCATGATGGTGTACTCAGGTTCCTCATAAGAACGTTCTCCTGAGAAAAGTGACATTCATCTCTTCCCAGAAAACTTACTTTTGAAGAGAGTTCACAGGTTGATAATATCCTAGGTTACAAGAATGACCCATTCTCGTAGACTACCTTAAGCTAGGGTGCGAACTTCTCGCATTGTTCTACATAGCTAGGGTGCGAACTTGTTCTAAAGCTTGGAAAAATATGAAGTCTAGATGGTTCTAGAAGGGAATCTTCTAGAAGAATGGGTTGGCATTCGAATGGTTATCCTTGTACTAGTTTCTCTGATATTGTGGGATCATTCTTATCTAAGTAACCATATCATGCTCTCCTATATATTGATGGAATTCTCATGGAAAAGGTTAAGCAATATTCATTGGAGAATTGGTGAAAGAATTGTGTGAAGGACTTAGCTTGAACAAGAGCTTGGAGACTCTAGCAAGTCTATCAAGAGGATTTGATCTTCTTC
>ML776985.1:621667-639480 GCA_009831015.1 Picea engelmannii
TATTGATGGAATTCTCATGGAAAAGGTTAAGCAATATTCATTGGAGAATTGGTGAAAGAATTGTGTGAAGGACTTAGCTTGAACAAGAGCTTGGAGACTCTAGCAAGTCTATCAAGAGGATTTGATCTTCTTCATACAAGGATCGAGAAAGTGTGTGTGTTGGAGCCAAGAGCCACTGAAAGGAATCTTGCGACATCAAGGCAATCAGGTTGTATCTTCTAATTTCGATTAATATGATACAGTGGCATGTCCTTTTCCCATAAAGTCATTCTCACTTTATTGTGTAATTCCTTGATCATACACATAAGTTGATAGTTGAATATATTTTTCTATATTCACTTTGGTTGGTTTGTGTTGTCTTGGTCTTGACCTCACAAGAGAACTGGAGAAAAGTGAGAGAAACAGAGACCCTAGGAAGTGATACAAAGGTATGTTACTTGTTCCTCCCTACTAGCTAATTCAATGGTCAAAACTTAGGGAAAGAGTCATGTCATGTCCTGTTTTGTTCTAGATCCAGGTGGATCTAGGGAGATCTGTTAGTGTCCGCACCTACTGATTAGTCTGATAAAAATAGGTGCATTACTGTGGATCCGACGTTGATCCACCTCATCATAGGATTGAGCATGCAGGGACACGACCCTCAGTAGTTCTACCCAGGGAAGAACTCAGATCGCTCCCTGGCACAGTGCATTAAGGAGGCATACAATGAAGTGAGAAGGGAAAGTGAGGCTACAAGGTATCCTCCATCCAGGATGGTGCAGTGTGCCTATCTTTCCAACTCATAGCTAGAAATCTCATCAGAAAGAACCACCCCATGCAGGTCACTGAATTCATGGTGGACCTAGCAGGAAAATGCGTGGAGGGGATGAAAATGAATTGGGTGATCTACCTCATCAACGAGCTTGAAAAGTATTGCCACAAAGTGTAGGATCAGAGATATGAGTTCCATTTCCGCTGGTTTCTTTTGTTGATCACATTTGTCTCTTGGAAAATTTTAGAGGGAGCATCTTTTCCAAAAATTGAGCCATCACAGCCACTAGTAGCTAGATTTTCTACCTTATGGTATACGAATGATATGTCGAAGAAATACTAGTCGAACACAGTGTTCCATGCCTACTATAAAAAACTGAAGGCTTCTATCGATTCTTTCACATGCATGACACTGTGCACTCTGCACCATTACATACCACTAGCTAAGTTCTGCGTAGATCCAAACTTTATTTATATCACTGCATGAAGAGATGAGAGTAAGGAAGAGTTACAGTCCTATTATAAGCTGACTGACAAAGACATGGAACAGATCACAAAGGAGTGGTCAGTGGAGTTTCTGGTACCGGTTGATGATGTAGAACTCTCCGACCCTGAAATCATTGGAATCCCCTTGGTCACATGGTTCAAGCATGCAGGAAAAATAGGTGCGAAGAAGAAAAAGAAAAAGGAGGAAGTTTAGAACATAGAGACTAATGAGGAGGAAAGCGCCTCAGAATAAAGTAGACCTGGCTCGCTCACAATAAGAGTAGGAGATGAAGTAAATCAAGAAATAGGAGGGGAAGAAGGAGAAAAACAAGGGGAAGGCGAAGCTACACCGCCGAAGGATCCCCCTACCGAGGCAGAAACATCGAAGAAGAGGAAGGTTTCTCCACAAAAACCTTTAGCAAGAAATAATACACGCACCAGTAAGCCCCAGCTAGAGGCTACGCTCATGAAGGATGACATCAATATAGTCCATGGAGAAATGGAGGATGCGTCTGAGGACCTCTTACAAAGATATGGCATGAAGCAAGAAGATTTGTATGTAAGAGTTGATAAGGAACTGAAGGAAATTCAGCGAGCCATTGCACCTTCCTCACCAGAGATTGCAGAGTTGGGGGATGAACCAACCCAACTTCGAAGACTAGAATATGCAACAGAGGCTCATCTTTTGCGAGTCCAAGAGGAAAAGTAAAAGGCTAGCAAATCCCTGAAGAAAGAAAAAGAGGAGATCTTGGAACAATTAAGAGTTGCGCGGTACTGTGTAACTGCATATGAAAATGAGAAAGATGAGTTATGGGCGATGCTCAAGGAAGAAAAATCAAAGATACAGAGGGAAAAGGCCCAACTGCTCACAGAGTAGACTGCAGTCAAAGAAGTGGTGAGAAAAACACTTCACTCTATGCCAGGCTTGGCACAGGAGGAACATGAGGTAGTCGAGGTTCAAGTGATGAAGCTCGCTGAGGCCATCCAGTAGCTTCAAGCAAGGGTAATGGAGTTGGATATCCAAGAAGATCTGAGCACTCCATAAAAAGTATGTGACCAAAGGGAGGAAGCCTATAAAAACATAGTGGAAAGAATCAGAGTCCTCGCCTCAGAATGCAAGCAACTAAGAAATAGAAGTGCGCAGAACTACGAATGCCTCATGAAAGACCCAGAACTTAGGAAGTTGGAAGCACATCTACAGGAGGCGCAACAGCAGGCACTGACAGTTCAAGCACAGATGAAGTCACTCATTGCATTCGAGATAATGAAGATATCGCAAGACCAAGACGCGGTCCAAAAATACATTACTGTCATCCAGGGAAGAGTAATGGAAGTCACACCACATTGAAAAATTTGCGATGACCACTTGCGACGAAAGTACTATTTCGTCGCAACATTCAAGAGAAAAAGTTCAATTATTCATTTTTTTTCTAAATCCACCCCGTATTCGTTGCTATCTCGACGAATGTACTTTGTCTAAATTAATATGTTCAACGTTCGTCACAAGAGAGACGAATGACCTAACATTAAAAATGACTATTAAAAATGATAAATAAATAGGTAAAAAAAAAGAAATATTTTAGGTCACAGTCGTCGCAATTGCGATGATTGTGACCTAAAATTGAACTTTAAATATTTGACGATTTAAAGATGTTGTGACAATATTTCTATAACAACAAGAGTTCTGAACGGGTATTTTTGTGCAGAAGAATGTCGCAGAATGTAGTTAGAGGTGGCGAAAAAAGTAAAGTGGGTGAAAAAGGGTGATGGTATATGTTATTTCCCTTGTAAAAAATGTTTACTCATATGTCCCGTAAGAATTTTAATAGCAACAACTACAAAACATTGTAGGAAATATGGGCACATTGATGACGGATTGAATGAATATCGTCCCATGGTAATTAGCTATATATTCATTATCTTTTTTTATTTTGTCAATTTTATATAAAATTATATATATGTATATATATTGTTTGAATGTTTGTTATAGTATAAACTAATTTTGCATGATTGTTTGTAGTTATAAAGTTAGAGTTGCCCTCTAACTTTCCATAGAATATTGCACCAAGTATTAGTAGAAATGATGTTGTACAAGCTGAGGAACATCATGACCAAGCAAATGAGGATATCATGGAAGACGATGATGGGACAAATCAAGTTGATGATCCCATGGAAGAAGATGATGGGACAAATCAAATGATCCAAGATTTGTTTTCGCAACTGGATGAGGATGGGGAAAATGTTGGTATTTATGATGAACCTCTATTAGAAAAGGCAAATAAACGAATTTATGAAGGATCAAGAGAAAATATTCTCTCTGCTACATTGTTGATAGTGAAATTAACGGTTATGAATAATTTGTCAAACACTTGTATGAAACAAATCCTAAGGTATGTAATATGTTTCATCTCATATTATAAATAAATGTTGATTTTTTTCTATTTGTTTTTAGTGTTAATTAATGTGTAAAATAAGAATGCAATTTGTACGATTAATATTCTTACATTAACTAGTTATTTGTTATGTTGTAGATTGTTAGGTGAATTTTTGTTACCATCGTCAAATATTTTACCTTGCACATATAGAGGTTTGCATGCCATTATGAAAGACATTGGAATGGATTATCAAACTATAGATGCATTTCCTAATGACCATATTATATATTATGGACAATATGTTTCAAAAACAGAATGTCCGCAATGTCTTATCAGTAGATATCGAACCGATCAAGTAACAAAAAGGGTGCCTCAAAAGGTTCTTCATCATATTCCCATAATTCCACGTTTTAGTGATTGTTCAGGTACGAAAGAATAGCAAAGTTTATGGATTACCATGCATGTAACAGAAGTGGATATGGTGTTGTTTGAATGCCTACCAATGGTTCTGCATTTAGGGAAATTGAGGGAAAATGGGCAGATTTCAAAGATGAACCTCGTAATGTTAGGCTTTCATTGGCAGTTGACGGTGTTAATCCATTCATAGAGATTAGGTCTATTTACTCAGTGTGGCCTATTTTTGTTATCAACAATAACAGTCCTCCTTGGATGTCAATAAAGAGGGAGCACATAATGTTGACAATGATTGTTCTAGGTATTTGTTTACATTAATTTTTTGAATTTAACATTTTCATTTGTTTCAATTTTTTCATAATATCTTTTGTTTATTTATTTAATTATATATATTACATGATATCATTCCTATAGTAATTATGTGTAATTTCAAACAATTAGGTAAGTACCAGGTTAAATATATGAATGTATATATCGAGCCTCTTATCGATGAGCTATTAAAGTTATGGGTTGGCATCACAATGTATGACATATGTAGACCAATCAGGGAGAAGAAATTTAAATTCCGTGGAATAATTTTATGGACAATTCATGATGCCCCTGGACTAACACATTTTTGTGGTATGTAGAATTATAATATTTCTCTTTAATACTATATAATATTTTAATGTTATCATGGTGCATGTTTAATTGATAAATAATCTCATTGTATAATTGACATTAATCCATTTGTTCCAAGTCTTCAAACAAAGGGTAAATTTGCATGTCTAGTTTGTGGCCTCAAGATGAAGTATCGTCATTCAAAAAGTTTAGGAAAGATGGTGTTTGATGAGTATAGGCACCTTCTTCCTAAGAACCATAGGTATCGTACTATTGAAAAACATCTTTTCAATGGGAAAGAAGAGGCTGGTTTAAAACCACGAAGAATGACACCTCACCTATGGAGGTTGGAATATAATAGAAATTGTCCTGGTACTCAATTTCATAATTTATCGTAGATCATGTAATGTTTTGAATGTTTATTTTAATCATTGAATTTATTTTACCATATTTGATAATTATTTTTGTGATTTATTTTATGCTTCATGAAGGCCACAATCATCATGAAGGTATTAATAATGGGCTTCCATGAGGAATGAAATGTTATCCCACTCAATTCATGAGGTTTCCCTACTACGAGGAGATAAAAATAGCTCATTTGTTTGATACAATTCATATCGGGAAGAATGTGACTAAAACCTTATGGCGAATCATAGATGGTAGGAGGGACAAAGAAAAAATTGTCAAAATTTGTACTGACATTCAGGAAGTCAATCATGCAATGCGAAGTATGATATGATATTCAAATAGATCAGATGGAGTACTAGACCGAAATAACCTTTCATGGTTATTAACAGAGCAACAAAGCAATGATGTAGAAGAGGTCATTCAAATAATTAAATTTCCCACGAGTTTTGCTTCAAACATAAAAAATATCTTAACGAAGAAAGGTGAATTTGGTGGGGTAAAAACACATGATTGGCATACCTTCATTAAGGTAATAATTTTGATATACATATTTATATATATTGGCCTTATAGATCTTTTATTTCTTTTATTTTTTCTTGTCTACTTTGGTCGAAACAAATAACGATTCATTTTGTTGTTACAGTATGTTCTACCGCTATCTCTCCCAAATGACTTTGACAACAACGTCAAACAAGTTATATATGATCTTGGATAATACATAAGGTAAGTAGTTGTGATTTATATGCAAAATGTTCTTTCAAATTATTGTTGTACTTAATGACACATGTTTTACTTGTAATGTAATATATTATATTATGTTTTGTTGAAACATGCTATTTTCTTGTGTCATGATCTCATGTAGATGGTTTTCATTGAAATAAATCCATGAAGATGATATAAAGTATTGGAAGAGAGAAATTCCTCATCTAATGTGTGAAATGAAAAAGTATATACCTCCTACATTTTTCAATGCACAAGAACACTACCTCATACACCAAGTTGAGGAGATTGAAATTTGTGGACCTGTTCACACAAGGTCAATGTGGATGGTGGAGAGGCACTTGAAATCATTGAAGCCATTGGTTAGACAAAGAGCACATCTTGAGAGTTCTATGGTGGAGGGATATATGTTATATCAATCCATGGTGTATATTAGTTAGTATCTTCCTAAATTAGTAGTGCCAACTATGCATGCAGTGGATCACATTTGGGATGTGAACTCCATAAAAAAATTTGAAGATCATGAGCATTTGTTGGGGAAAGGTAGAATGAAAAAAATGAGGTAATATATTAATAATTATGAAAATTTATATTAATAATACATACAAAGTTTCATTTTTTTGTGTATATGATCATACTCGTTAATATATTAATATAATTTATTTCATAAATTATAAATATTTATAATTACCTACATATTGTACGTTATAACTAATATTTAATATTGGTGAATTATGTTTTTTTTTATTTAGTTGTTCAAGAGTGGGATGCACTACATTTATACATTGCAAATAATCTTGAATTGATGAATGTATGGATTCAAAGATGTAAAAAACATAATGGAGGTAGGTTATCATGGAAACGACTATCTAAATTGGTTACAGAAGCTCGTCATAACAGAGATGCCAATGTTACGCGAAATTGATCTAGCATATGGTTTGAAATATGGATAGGTGAGAAAACTCACCCATTTTATTCAGTTATTTTATATTTTATTAATGTGACTACATGTGTATTTTATTTTTTAGATACTTTCAAAGTTATATAAATATATGTTAATTTATTAATTGACAATGCATCTTTTACATATCTGACATATCGCAGTTGAAACACCACAAGGCTATGTGGTGCAATGGTCGTAAATTCCGCATCAAACAATTGTATGAAAACATGAAAACTTCTAATAGTGGGATAACTGCAGTATTCCAGGTCACTAATGTTTCCTCTAGGAGTGACAGACATCCCCGAGAATCTAAAAATAAATACTATGGGTATTTAAATGATATACTTGAGTGTGACTTTAATTCCTTCAAATTAGTTATGTTCAATGTCAAATGGTATAGGTTACAAATGCATGAATGTGATGAGGAAATAACTGTTATTGAATATGCCAATGGATTTACAATGTTTGAAAGAGGACATGATTGCTATGTTTTTCCAAGCCAATGTGAATAGGTATTTTACTCAAATGTTCCAGGTGAAAGGGATTGGTCATTTATTTTAGATATGATCCAAGAGGAAGGCCAATTCAGTATACTCATTTACAGGAAGAAGATGATTCGATAGATCAGACAGAGATGGAAGATCATGGAGGGACGACAGATGAAGAATATGAAGAATATCATGATCCAAGTGTAGGAGACAATATTGCAATTCTTGATGATGATGTCGATGAAAATATGCTTGAAAATAACATTGATGACGATGATGATATCATCAATCCTTTAAACATCGTTTCAGAATCGGATGATGATACAGATGTCGATTTTGATGAAGAAGATCAAGATAGAGAATAAGGATGATTACACAGATGTTGAGGTTGGATTAAGTACGTGAATATATACTATTTTAATTGGTATGAATTATTCTCTTGAAATAATCTACGTTTAATGCCATGGGTTAATTACATGTTTTTAAGTTTTTTTCGATGTTTTTATATCCTAGGTTACATGTTGTTTAATTATTATTTGAAACCTAAAAATATTTGCCAATATACTAAAGTACATGGTAGACTAAAAATATCATTTAGAAACACATAATTTCATGTACCTTCATTAATTTTTGTTTTTGTAGTTTCTATGCATGAATATTAATAGGACGTTGCTTTCGATTATTTTCTATTTTATAGATTGGGTTTTGGGGATCAATTGAGAGTGATGTGAGGGGGAGGGGAGGGGCCATATGAGATTCCACCTTCACGTATTTGGCCTTGTTCAATAGAAGATAAATTATTCTTGAAACCAAGAGAAGCTATTTCATTTTTATACCATCATGATCATATAATATTTCATCAATATTGTTACCTATTTGAATTTTCTTAGAATTGAGATTCGTTACATAGTCGTTGAAAAAAGACAAAAGACTTATGTAGCATATATTAATTTGGTCTTTGTGTGGGACATTTTATGCCATCAATATGTTTTCTAAAAAAATAATGGATCTTGGGGACTACACCATGTTCAAGGAATGAGGAACAAGGAACACAGAACAAGGAACAAGGAACAAAAATTGTACGAGGACTAGACACTGGCAACAGTGACCTGTGAATGGGGCCAACGTTGAATTGTTTTCAAACAATTTTTGTATGCATTGAAATTTGTCATGGATAGACTATTGGCATGCCTTAATGATATGGGAGGGTTTCTAGACTCAAATTTGAGTGACACACCCACTTTCTTCCATCATCAATTCATCATGTAAACCATAAACCCTAATTTTCTTTCAAAGTACACAATTTGGTTGATGCAAGTTTTAGGTTTTTGTTAGTCTTTCTTCATTTTTCTTTCAGGTTCTACATTAATGTATATACAATGTATCTGCTTCATAGTTGTGATGAAAAATCCCTCTATTTAGTTGATTGCTTAATCAACACCATCAAGATACTAGAGGCGGGCAACCGTGACATGTGAATGGGGCCAACATTGAAATCTTTTCAAACTGTATCTGTATGCATTGAAATTTGACATGGATAGACTATTTGCATGCCTTAATGATATGGGAGGGCTTATGGACTCAAATTTTACTGACACACCCACTTTCTTCCATCATCAATTCATCATGGAAACCATAAACCCTATTTTTCATATCTTCTAGTAGATATGTTAATGATTCCAAGTTTCATATTTGTATTTGACTGAAGGTCCAGCTAGCTTGAAAAGTGTCAAATTGAGATTTCAAGTTGATAAACCAAATATGAAATGAATCCAAGCATCATTTGATATCGTCGCAAGAGAGACAAATGTAAATAATCTTGCGACGAATTTGCTATACTATCGACGAAAAACGTTCGTCGATAGTATAGCTAATTCGTCGCAAGAATATTGTGTCTAATTTATATGGTGTTACATGTTTTGAAAGGAGTGTAATATTATGGTGCAATATAGTGTAGTCTATAATAACAATCTCTATTCCAAACCTCAAAATGGATAGTACCATATCTTGTTCATAAGACAAATATTCTTGGTATGTTTCCTTTGTGGACATGGTGGCTCAAGCCCTCAGTACACATGATGCCTTAAAATGAAATGTAACATTTTTACTATTGAATGATAGTTTTATGTCACCCATGGTTAAGGAAATAAATTAAGGTTCTTAGGTCCTATTTGAATCTTCTCAGAATTGAGATTCGTTACATAGTCGTTGAAAAAAGACAAAATACTTATGTAGCGGATATTAATTTGGTCTTTGTGTGGGACAGTTTATGCCATTAGTATGTTTTGTACAAAAATAATGGATCTTGGGGACTAAACCAAGGTCAAGGAATTAGGAACGAGGAACGAGGAACAAATAACAAGGAACAAGGAATGAAAATTGTACGAGGACTAGACACTGACAACAGTGACCTGCGAATGGGGCCAACGTTGAAACTTTTTCAAACAGTTTCTGTATGCACTGAAATTTGTCATGGATAGAATATTTGCATGCCTTAATGATATGGGAGGGTTTTTGGACTCAAATATTAGTGACACACCCACTTTCTTCCATCATCAATTCATCATGTAAACCATAAACCCTAATTTTCTTTCAAAGTGAACAATTTGGTTGACGCAAGTTTTAGGTTTTCTCCAGTCTTTCTTCATTTTTATTTTAGGTTCTAAATTAATGTATATAAAATGTATATCTGTCATATTTTTGATGAAAAATACCTCTATTTAGTTGATTTCTTAATCAACACCATCAAGATACTAGAGGTGGGCAACAGTGACATGTGAATGGGGCCAACGTTGAAATGTTTTCAAACTGTATCTGTATGCATTGAAATTTGACCTGGACAGACTATTCACATGTCTTAATGATATGGGATGGTTTCTGGACTCAAATTTTACTGACACACTCACTTTCTTCCATCATCAATTCATCATGGAAACCATAAACCCTATTTTTCATATGTTCTAGTAGATATGTTAATGATTCCAAGTTTCATATTTGTATTTGACTGAAGGTCCAGCTAGCTTGCAAAGTATCAAATTGAGATTTCAATTTGATAAAAAAAAATATTAAATGAATCCAAGCATCATTTGATATCGTCTCAAGAGAGATGAATGTAAATAATCTTTCAACAAATTTTCTATACTATCGATGAAAAAAGTTCGTCGATAGTATAGCTAATTCATCACAAGAATATTGTGTCTAATTTGAATGGTGTTACATGGTTTTCAAGGAGTGTAGGGATTATATTATGGTGCAATGTAGTGTATTCTTTAAGAAAAATCTCTATGCCAAACTACAAAATGGATAGTACCATATCTTTTTCATAAGACAAAGATTCTTGGTATGTTTCCTTTGTGGATATGGTGGCTCAAGCCCTCAATACACATGATGCCTTACAATGAAATGTAACAATTTTACTATTGAATGATAGTTTTATGTCACCCATGGTTAAGTAAATAAATTAAGGTTCTTAGGTCCTATTTGAATCTTCTCAGAATTGAGATTCGTTACATAGTCATTGAAAAAAGACAAAAGATTTATGTAGCAGATATTAATTTGGTCTTTGTGTGGGACATTTTATGCCATTAGTATGTTTTGTACAGAAATAATGGATCTTTGGGACTACATCATGGTCAAGGAATGAGGAATGAGGAACACAGAAAAAGGAACAAGGAACGACAATTGTATGAGGACTAGACACCGACAACAGTGACCTGCGAATGGGGCCAACGTTGAATTTTTTTCAAATAGTTTTTGTATGCACTGAAATTTGTCATGGATACACTATTGGCATGGATTAATGATATGGGAGAGTTTATAGACTCAAATTTGAGTGACACACCCACTTTATTCCATCATCAATTCATCATGTAAACCATAAACCCTAATTTTCTTTCAAAGTACACAATTTGGTTGACGCAAGTTTTAGGTTTTCGTCAGTCTTTCTTAATTTTTATTTTAGGTTCTAC
This sequence comes from Picea engelmannii, assembly GCA_009831015.1. Taxonomy (NCBI): domain Eukaryota; kingdom Viridiplantae; phylum Streptophyta; class Pinopsida; order Pinales; family Pinaceae; genus Picea; species Picea engelmannii. The sequence goes on from ML776985.1 coordinate 632,820, forward strand.
ATTAATGTATATACAATGTATCTGCATCATATTTTTGATGAAAAATCCCTCTATTTCGTTGATTTCTTAATCAACACCATCAAGATACTAGAGGCGAGCAACAGTGACATGTGAATGGGGCCAACGTTGAAATGTTTTCAAACTGTATCTGTATGCATTGAAATTTGACCTGGATAGACTATTTGCATGCCTTAATGATATGGTAGGGTTTATGGACTCAAATTTTACTAACACACCCACTTTATTCCATCATCAATTCATCATGGAAACCATAAACCCTATTTTTCATATGTTCTAGTAGATATGTTAATGATTCCAAGTTTCATATTTGTATTTGACTGAAGGTCCAACTAGCTTGCAAAGTATCAAATTGAGATTTCAATTTGATTAAAAAAATATGAAATGAATCCAAGCATCATTTTATATCACCGCAAGAGAGACGAATGTAAATAATCTTGCGACGAATTTGCTATACTATCGACGAAAAAAGTTTGTCGATAGTATAGCTAATTCGTCGCAAGAATATTGTGTCTAATTTGAATGGTGTTACCTGGTTTGCAAGGAGTGTAGGGCTTATATTATGGTGCAATGTAGTGTAGTCTATAAGAACAATATCTATGCCAAATCTCAAAATGGATAGTACCATATCTTGTTCATAAGACAATTGTTCTTGGTATGTTTCCTTTGTGGATATGGTGGCTCAAGCCCTCGGTACACATGATGCCTTGCAATGAAATGTAACAATTTTTCTATTGAATGATAGTGTTATGTCACCCATGGTTAAGGAAATAAATTAATTTTCTTAGGTCCTATTTGAATCTTCTCATAACTGAGATTCGTTACATAGACATTGAAAAAAGACAAAAGACTTATGTAGCGGATATTAATTTGGTCTTTTTGTGGGACATTTTATGCCATTAGTATGTTTTGTACAAAAATAATGGATCTTGGGGACTACACCATGGTCAATCAATAAGGAACTAGGAACAAGTAATGAGGAACGAGGAATGAGGAACACAGAACAAGGAACAAGGAACGAAAATTGTATGAGGACTAGACACCGACAACAGTGACCTACGAATGGGGCCAACGTTGAAATTTTTTCAAACAGTTTCTGTATGCACTGAAATTTGTCATGAATAGAATATTCGCATTAATTAAATATATGGGAGGGTTTATAGACTCAAATTTGAGTGACACACCCACTTTATTCCATCATCAATTCATCATGTAAACCATAAACCCTAATTTTCTTTCAAAGTACACAATTTGGTTGACGCAAGTTGTAGGTTTTCGTCAGTCTTTCTTCATTTTTATTTCAAATTCTACATTAATGTATATAAAATCTATCTGCATCATATTTGTGATGCAAAATACCTCTATTACGTTGATTTCTTAATCAACACCATCAAGATACTAGAGGCGGGCAATAATGACATGTGAATGGGGCCAACGTTGAAATGTTTTCAAACTGTATCTGTATGTATTGAAATTTGACCTAGATAGACTATTCACATGCCCTAATGATATGGGAGGGTTTTTGGACTCAAATTTTACTGACACACCCACTTTCTTCCATCGTCAATTCATCATGGAAACCATAAACCCTATTTTTCATATGTTCTAGTAGATATGTTAATGATTCCAAGTTTCCTATTTGTATTTGACTGAAGGTCCAACTAGCTTGCAAAGTATCAAATTGAGATTTCAAGTTGATAAACAAAATATTAAATGAATCCAATCATCATTTGATATCATCGCAAGAGAGACGAATGTAAATAATCTTATGATGAATTTTCTATACTATCGACGAAAAAAGTTCATCGATAGTATAGCTAATTCGTCGCAAGAATATTGTGTATAATTTGAATGGTGTTACATGGTTTGCAAGGAGTGTAGGGATTATATTATGGTGCAATATAGTGTAGCATATAATAACAATCTCTATGTCAAACCTCAAAATTGATAGTACCATATCTTGTTCATAAGACAAAAATTCTTGGTATGTTTCCTTTGTGGATATGGTGTCTCAAGCCCTCAATACACATGATGACTTACAATGAAATGTAACAATTTTATTATTGAATGATAGTGTTATGTCACCCATGTTTAAGGAAATAACTTAAGGTTCTTATTTCTTATTTTAATCTTCTCAGAATTGAGATTCATTACATAGTCGTTGAAAAAAGACAAAAGACTTATGTAGCAAATATTAATTTGGTCTTTGTGTGGGACATTTTATGCCATTAGTATGTTTTGTACAAAAATAATAGATCTTGGGTACTACACCATGGTCAAGGAATGAGGAATGAGGAACAAAAAACAAGGAACAAGGAACAAAAATGGTACGAGGACTAGACACCGACAACAGTGACCTACGAATGGGGCCAACGTTGAAATATTTTCAAACAGTTTCTGTATGCACTGAAATTTGTCATGGATAGCCTATTGGCATGACTTAACGATATGGGAGGGTTTCTAGACTCAAATTTGAGTGGCACACCCACTTTATTCCATCATCAATTCATCATGTAAACCATAAACCCTAATTTTATTTCAAAGAACACAATATGGTTGGCGCAAGTTTTAGGTTTTCGTCAGTCTTTCTTATTTTTTCTTTCAATTTCTACATTAATGTATATACAATGTATCTGTTTCATATTTGTGATGAAAAATCCCTCTATTTCGTTGATTTCTTAATCAACACCATCAAGATACTAGAGGTGGGCAACAATGACATGTGAATGGGGCCAACTTTGAAATGTTTTCAAACTGTATCTGTATGCATTGAAATTTGACCTGGATGGACTATTTTCATGCCTTGGTGATATGGGAGGGTTTCTGGACTCAAATATTACTGACACACCCACTTTATTCCATCATCAATTCATCATGGAAACCATAAACCCTATTTTTCATATGTTCTAGAAGATATGTTAATGATTCCAAGTTTCATATTTGTATTTGACTGAAGGTCCAGCTATCTTGCAAAGTATCAAATTGAGATTTCAAGTTGATAAACCAAATATGAAATGAATCCAAGAATCATTTGATACCATCACAAGAGAGACGAATGTAAATAATCTTGCGACGAATTTGCTATACTATCGACGAAAAAAGTTCATTGATAGTATAGCTAATTCATTGCAAGAATTTTGTGTCTAATTTAAATGGTGTTACATGGTTTTCAAGGAGTGTAGGGCTTATATTATGGTGAATTTTAGTGTAGTCTATAAGAACAATCTCTATGCCAAACCTCAAAATGGATAGTACCATATCTTGTTCATAAGACAAATATTCTTGGTATGTTTCCTTTGTGGATATGGTGGCTCAAGCCCTCAGTACACATGCAGAATGTGTTCAAAATGAATGGATACAAAAAAAATTAGTTTAATATGGTTGTCTTAAAAATCAGGAGAGGATTGTGCATCAAGAACAATGATAATGAGGAAGGTAAAAACATAAACCTCCTATACATTAAAGGTACCACTGAAAAAATCGCAAGGATTCTAAAGAAAAGTAATATTGAATTATCCTTTTCCCCTCCTATAACCCTAAGGAAAATTCTAGATCATGAAAAAGATGCCATAACCCGAAAGTGAAAAAAGGTGTATATTCTATCCCATGCTCTTGTGGTAAGAAATATGTTGGTGAAATGAGAAGATCATTCCAAGTAAGGTTGAAAGAGAATTTTGTTGACATTAGACATAATCAATCAAATAAATCCTTTTTAGTTGAACACTCGCAAAACACTAGACATCACATATGTATCGAGGACACTAATATCATCGCTAAATTAGAACATCATGGAAAAATAAAAATATGGGAAGCACTAGAAATCGAGTTGAAAATGAATAATATGAAGAGAGACGAGGGTTTAAAGATCAACAAAGCTTGGAATCATGTCCTACATATCCTTAAAATAAATAATAATCCAAATAAATAAAGGGAATGAAGTTCCATAACCAAAATCATTAAAACAATCTTCTTTGGCAAGTTATGGCTTTGCCAAGTTGGCAATTGACCATGATTTGACTAAAATTGACTAGCTTCACTAAAAATGCATGCCCAACCTTTCTAGAAAAGCCATTAGTGATGCCCAACCTTTCTATGCCCAACTTTTCTATGAAAATGCATGAAAGGATTTCTATTTCTTTCATGCACTATAATTCCCAACCTTTCTATGCAAATGCATGCTTCACTATATAGCAAATTGCAAAATGTGTAATTTATCATTAAAATCTTTCCTAAAATTTTGTATTTTTAATTTTACACCTAAAATTTGATTGCATGTAAAAATGATTCAAATCCCCCCCACCCCGAACTTCCTTTTTAAATTCCGGAGAGTAAAAGTCAATGTTAAATGCCTCAAAGAAATGCATACTAGGATATATAACTAGTGATAAATGGAAATAAAAAAATTCCAAGATAGAGATACCAACAGTTTCTACAACCCATCATACTCCGTTTCTATAACATTTCTTATCTTGCTATATTATTAGATTTTTAATTTCAATCCTGAAATATACTAAAGTGAAAAATAAAATTAAATCTAATACTTTCTTGGGAAATGTTGAACAAGTTAAACTACCTTATTAAAATGCCAAATTACCATGTAAACATTCACACCCAAAGGAAGTCTAATAGTACTAGGTTGTACTATATCAACTTTTCTACAAACCCATTTCATCATATAATTCATTTTTTCCCCATGTACAAGATAAGGGTCTTGATGTAGGTCTAGAGCTCTTTAATCAATGTAAACACACCAAAATCACTTAAATACATTCATAAATTCAAATTTTAGACTTTATGATGATTGTAAATGTTCAAATATCATTCAAAATGTTATATAAGATTGATTAAAATGTGTATAGAGTATTCTCCATCTAGATTTGTTTTTTCAAATAAGATAATGGATTTGTCAAATTCACCTACATTTAACTTAATTTTGAAATTGGAATGTTAGATTCTTTAGAATTATATCTCCATCTCTTCCACCTCTTTTTTATCAATGATCATATCAAAATGTATATATATAGGATGGATAATTAATAACCCTAACTATCATAGGGTTAAAAATTCTATTCTAGATCCAACAATCATATTTCATAAAACCCCCATTAACTTAGAAACTACTTGAAGGTGTTTAATTACATGAAACAATAAACAAGTGAATTAAAGTTTAACTTTTTGGATTCTAAAAGTTTAACCCTTTGGTATTCATTCTAAAATTTGATATCCAAACCAACAAGTCAAAATGCTTGCTACCATTCAAAAACCAATTTTTCTATTAGAAAAAAAGGCATGTGCAAAAATAATTTTCCTTAAGAAAATGCATGCCACATTCTGCATGAGGGTCCCAGGATAAAAATGAAAATGTTTTTCATAGCTTTATTTCTTTATTAGTATTCAGCACCTCTTCTTCTATAATCTCTATGTCCTCCTCTGAATATGTATAAGGCAAGTTCAAGATATTTTTATCAGAGGCACTAGTTTTCCCTTCTGTAGCTTGGCTGAAATCAAGCTTATTTTTGGCTCTCTTGGACATAGAAAAAGAGGTTGGCGCCTCTATAATCACCGGGGAAATTTCTCTTATTTTACTTTTACTACTCTGGGGTGTTGAATATTTATTGGATGAAGTCTTCTTTTTGTCCTTAGGCTGGGGTTCTGGTTCAAATTCACCCCAGAAGAGAAAATGCTCCCAATTCTTATCCCTCCTCCTTGGCTCATTTGAGATATTTGGAGCCCCTTTCCTGTTTAGTGGGGATTCTTAGGTTGTTTCACGTTCATCGGGGCTTCTCGAGTTTATTCCTTCCCCCTATTCATTGGGTTTTCTTGGGTTTATTCCTTCACCCTCCCCCTTGGTGTAGGGAATCAATTCCTATGTATCCATATTATTTCAGTCATGATGCTTCTATGTTGGATCTGACCCCATTGTTCTAGGAATTTCTATGTATGATTGTTCATATCACTATATTATACTTTGGCACGTATTTTCCATCCCCATGTTGTATTATATTGAGACCCCATTTTGTCTCATTCCCTTGGCTCCCTTATGCCACGCATACCATTGTATCATTTTTATGAGATTTCTTAATGAGTATGGATATGCCTAACTTGTCCCTATTGGGATCTTGTACACCTATCATCTTTTGACTTTGTTGTTGATAGGTGGTACTTTATGGTTCATCTGCGGGTGGTCCTCCTTCCTTGGACACTTTTCTCCCTCATTGGTCCTCTTTGAGCATTGCAAATAAAATTGTGATGTATTTTGGTCATATAATTTCCTCCTAACCTCACACAACATGGAGAAGTATGTTATCACCTAAAAACTACTCAATTGTGACATTTGCACAAGTTTTTGTTGAAATATACCATTATCAACATGTTTACTATCCATTTCACCTCACTTCCCACCTCCACTAGACCTCTATAAGTTGCTAGGAAAAATCCTAATTTTGACCCATTAAAGATAGTGCAAATAACAGCCCTAAAATGTGTGTCATCATGTGGAAGGTGTTGCCGCCTTATACACACCTTTGGGAGACGTGGAAGAAATCTTCAATCCACTCGGTGTGTCCTTGGGGGCAAGTGAGAGTTAAGGTGCTGTCACCTAATCCTCAACTCCTCCGTCTAGGCCAACTCCTAGTGAAGCCAA
>ML776985.1:644355-665054 GCA_009831015.1 Picea engelmannii
TATATATATATATATATATATATATATATATATATATATATATATATATATATATATATATATATATATATATATATTAAAAAATAAATAAAAAAACAAAACATGCTCCCTTATAACAAAACCCACACCCATATGTTATAATATATTTATAATATATAAATTATATATTATATTATATATATATTATAAATATATAAATTAAAAAATAAATAAATAACAAAACCTTAAAACCCTTTAACAAAAACGAAGCCCCCATTTGTGTATGCATATCCCCCACGCAATCCATACCCCGGCTGCATCCCTGTGCACTCCATACCCCGACCACATCCCTGTGCATTCCATACCCCGACCACATCCCTGCACTCCATAACCCCCCATCCCTGCACACCCACGGTCATATGTCATATCCCCACGCCCAATATTGATCCATATCCCTGCAACAGTAAAGAGGCCCACTGTCATATCCCTGTGACAACAATATACCGTCCATAGATGGAGAAAGAAGCCGCAAACAGAGGATAAATACTAGGGCACGGACAAACCATGAGAGAGAGGTCGTGAACAGAGGAGAAAGCGGGTGTAGAAAGAGGAGAAAGAGGTTGAGCTCCTTAGCCCTAGCAATGACAGAAGGAAAGGTAGATTTCCATGACCAGAAATGCCTCGCTCTTTTTTCATATTTAATTATGAAATTGAAATTGAAATTTAATTATGAAATTGAAAGGAAAAAGAGAAATCCCAACAACTATATGACCTTGTAGTGCTTAATAGCCTCCTAGCTACATCAATTTTTTTGCCCAAAATCTACATTCATGATTAGTTAACTTGTTGTTGTCTACGAGTAGTTGTGTTTTTTTTCCTTTTCTGAGTGAGATTTCTTATGTTTAGCTTCAACTGAGTATGCCCAATATTCTTGAACCTAGACCTTATGCTCAACTAGTATTGACTTGTACTCTATTAAATGTAGTGATGTGCTTCTAGCACTACTAGTTCATCCTATACTATGTATAATGTATCATATCCTTGCTCAGTAAAGGCCTATCTTTCAACCTAAGTCTAGATATATTTATTCATTCATACTTCACATGATATGGATATTTCATACAAACTTGTTTGGAATAACTCCTCTTCCTTATCATTCATCTGATTAAACTATTCTATAGCTTATAAATGGTCATCCCTATCTTTATAATTGGACATGCCAACCCCAATTTGGTCTCGCATAGTAGAAACATACTATTTTGGTCCTACATAGCAGAAACATACTCTAAGTTAATGACTATCCTTGTCCTTGTCCAAATCCTTTTCCAAAATACTTAAGCCATCCACTATACTCTATTAAAGTCATCCATCAACCTAAAAAAAAATTGTGGGATAATTTTTGAGCTTGACTTGGTGTGGTTTTATGTGGAGCTCCTACCATTGGAATATCCCCTCCTGTAACTTTTTGCAGTTACCCTTTGTAATATCCTCTATGCAATTGTTTCTCTCTACTCTCGATGTCTACAAATATGTTTCCATGTAGTGAAAATCCCTAGATTATGCTAGGTGCAATGAATATAGCTTCAATACAACCTTTTTCATCGAGGTAGATATTGTGTTAGTCAATCTTTTCCTTGCTGTCTCATGTTGAATTCTTTGTCATATTTCCTCCTCTACAAATATTCCCTACTCAATGGGTGTTGTAGAGAATGTCATATGATCTCAATGAAGGGTACTCCTCCTGGTTGCTTCTAGTTGTCTAATCTTTTTATCCTTGTTCCTTACCTTGGCATGTAGCACCAAATAGTTGTTGTCAAAAATCTATCAGGACACGTCAAAATTTGCTCAACCTCAAAATTTTCTCAAGCCTCCCTTATTGAAGGTTGATTCTTAATGGTAATGACTATATAATATGTAACATCCATTTGTAGACATGGTTTTGTGGAGGTATTTAGAACAATGATTGTGATCATTCCGTGTGAAACATCAAAGGTAGTCTTGACTCTTCAAATTTTTGCTTAAGCATATGGAGGGAGTTGATATCATTTTGATCCCACCTTTTTTGGTTTCTTGTTTGGCCACTTATTTACTTTTCCCCCACACTTTCATTAGTGTTTTTCATCTTGAGTGGACCCTAATATACCTTGATTTGTGTGGCATTTGTTTTAGACTTCAAAATACCAGGCGAGTCTACACTACTTTGCCTAACAACAACATTCCTCATGCATTTTTTATTCATTTGCCTCTTCTTATTTCCATGCTACAATGCACTTCTTGTTGATAGTCATATTCATTGGGTAGTTGGTTGAAGGTCCCATAATGCTTCAAAAGTGATAGTCAAGACTCAAAAGCATCAATGATTTATTATCATAACCAAAATTCCACTGTAAGGTGTGGGTTTCAACTACAAGTTGAGCTTGACTTGAAGAAGTATGGCCCTCTAGTTTTTCATGTTTCAAGTTGCTACAATGATATTCCTTGAGAGTATTCATGCTCTTATAAACTTCCCTTTGAACTATTGGAGATTTTAAATAGAATCTTACCAGTCCTTTCCCTTATCTTGAGAAGTCAAGTCAACCATATTTTCAAAACCATTCCTCATGCATTTTTTTATGTATTTGCCTCTTCTTCTTTCCCTATTGCTGCCAACTACTCTCCTTGTCCTCTTTACCAAGTTCTTAATCATAGATAGGTCCTGCCAAAGCTTATTTTTTTATCAGATTTTAATTATTGATAGTTGTCGTATGAATTGAACAATTCTTAACTTCTATGTTACTAGAGTCTCCTATGGAGGACCCAGGGTCTGCATTTCCATGGATCCAAATACACTGGGGACACTAATATCCTAAATTTTTCCTAAAAAATAGTCCCTCCCACATTCTAAAATACACAAATATGACTTTTTCATACCAGTCTGCATTTCTGAGTTTGTGAGAGAAATTTGGAGTGAAATTTATATTAAGATCTGAATTTTCGATGTCTTTGGTTTATGTTCTTTGTTTTTAATGCACATGTGATTTATCCCAATGGTTTAGCTTAACTGTTTCTCTCCAATGTCGCAACACATTTGGCTAGTTTTGTGATGGTAAGTACATGTTTCAAATCTCCTTAGGTTAGGTGCACTAGTCTATGTTGATGGTTCTATGGACGCCATCCCCATATATCTTGATCTTGACTTCTTAAAAAACAACATATTCAGATTGGGATACATTTCCATGGAACGTAGCTTGGTCTTATGATTAAGGGCTCTACATGAAAAATGAGGATACATGGTATTATCTAGATAGTTAACTTGTTGTGACTTGAACATGTTACCAAATCTAAGAGGGGTCACTGAAGATTGTTTTCAAGACTCCCAGAGAGATCTACTTCAACATAATCTTGATTTATTGGCCTTTTTGAATAAAAGATTACCAGAAGGTTTCATGACATGTTCAATAACCGTTGCTAACCACTTTGATAATGTTATAACCCAAAATCAACTGGCAATTTCTTTCTTGGAAGATTACAGATGGACATATTAGGGATTGTGAAATTATCACCATACACAAAACACTTTCTTTGTTTGAGGCTGGTATGTGCTAGTCTTAGGAGGGAGTCCCCAATTAGGTATTTAATGTACATGGGAAATTTGTAATACAAATCACCCATTTGACCCAAAATTCAGTAAATAAATTTGTAAATATGCCAGTTATCATATCAGACGGGTAATAAGAATGTTTTAATTCCTCTGACAACCCAAGTATCCATCAAATACACAACAGATTTGACAAATAGTATGTTAAATTTGTGATATGGAAATCCTAATCTGCGGATAAAACCCAAATTACAGTTCGAATCAGAATCTAGATCTATACATTTCTTGCTCAATAAAACATAGACTTTGCAAATTTTTGGTAGCTCTAAGTGCTGAAAATTAATCATAATTGATTAGTGTCGTGATTCCAAAGTACTATGGATTCATAAAAAACAAATATCTCCTTCAAGAAGACACTTTTTACCCACGTTGAAGGGCCAATATGGTAATCAAATTATAGCAATGACAATGAATTGAATACACCACAAAAATATTGCTTTATTCAAAAGTTAAAACAACACCAAGGATAGAAAGGGAATGGAAACATAATAGATCACATTGAACCCCTTCCGATTACACTACAAAGAGGCTGAAATAACCATGTCCACAATGCAACAAGAGATGGTATGATTCACCGACACACTACTGCTCCTAATAGATATTGAGAGATCAAATCCCTTACAAAGCAATAGATCAAGACTAAAAAAATTGATGCCAAAGACAATGACCTCCATCCCTTTTATATCTTAAGGGAGGGGTTCATACATAAAATAACATATAATATTTTCCCCTTTAGAAGGATCCTAAAATAGAAGATGAATAAAATATAATAACATCCCAAGAAATTAGCAAGAAAATGTCAAAGAGGTGGAGTGACCTCGTTGTAGGTGAGGTAAACACCAAGGAAGTGTGAAAATGGGTGGAGTGATATTCTTCAAAAGTTGATAAGTGACATCATAAGTAGAGCGCCTACCTTGGAAGGGGCCTCCTAGGGCGAAGCACTCTCCTCCAAATGTGTACTTCTCCAAATATGTATAAATGCCTTGAAATATGTAGAAGTGCCTCCAATTATGTAGAAGTTCCTCTAAGGTGTATGAGTACCTAAATGAAACAACATAAATCCAAGCACCCTCCTTTAAAGTGAACAAAATCCATACTTATGCCAAATCTCTTAACATAGTCTTGTGCATCGAACTTTGTTTAGAATAACCCTAATTGTGCTTAGGACAAATTTAGGGTTAACAAAATGCAAATTGGACCTCAATCCATTAAGGATACTAGATAGAAATGTTTTCAACATAGCGTAAGATTCAAAATTAAACCTCAATAATTGTATGCATGCAAGGACTCCTCCAGTTTCTTGACTCTGTGAGTTTCACTTGTCTAGCAGCTTCCTCTGTGACGATATTAACCTGTATGTAATACTTACAAAGAATACACATGGACTCCACCATTAAGCCTTTCGTCTACCAAAGTCTCTTTATCCATACTTAAACATTACAATATGACAATATATGATGCAGAAAGAGGGGATTCAACAAATTTGCATATTTTCTGATATGTTTGAAAAAGGTTCATATATATATATATATATATATATATATATATATATATATAAGGTCACAACAAAACCAAACAAAAAATTGGTGTACGAGACCCCCTTGTTTGTGGGACAAGGGACCCCCTCTGTGCAACGATTTGACTACTAAAGTCTACGGAGTTATACATACCCTACACCCCTCTAGATTTGAACTTGTGACCTCTTAGGAGGAAACACATGTTCTTTTACTAATTTATAAATGACCATTTCTCAAACATATGCAAAAATATGCAAATTTGTATTGACAAAGCAGTAAAATTCAAGTCACCTAAAGATGTGCATAATAGTTGATACAATTTTTTACATATTTTTTTTTATAATAGACTAATAACTTCCCTTTGATCACACACACACACACACACACACACACACACATATATGTGTGTCAGGTCGGCCCTAATGTCAAAAGGAAGTGACATAAATGGTATAAATAAATATCATTATACATTCATTTTATACAAAAGTCGAATTTGAGAGGAAATCAGAAGTAAAGAAGGCCAGATTTCAAGGGAGGATGAAGTCTTTTGGTGATGTGTTCTAAGGTATGTTATTTTTAGGTCATCTTACCATTTTTACTATAATTGTTTTTCTAGAATGATTCAGATGGTGAAATTGCTATGGTATTGAGAAGACATATCAAGGTACCTGTGGTAAAAAATTTAGCTCTTGATTCACTATAATTATGGAGATACACTCTGTGGAAGATAGGGTTTGTGACCAGTCCTGAAGCTAGTCAATAAACAAGTGTTCTGAGTAAAATTGTCATAACTTCTTCATCAAGAATCAAAATGACGTGGGAAAAATTTCATTGGAAAGAGTACGGACTGTAGTTTCTTTTGTGTGTGTGTTTCAGAGTCTGATGTTAACTATTGAGTGTGGGGAATTCTATACAAGTGTGGTCTCCTGAATAAACCAAAATTGAACAAGGTCTACCATTCTCTCTATAACTTCTTTTTGGGGAGGATTCAAGGAGTGAAACTTGGAGGAGTTTCAGAGAATAAATTGAGTAATATTATCTATAGGATCAATGTACTCCAATAATTGAATAATTTCATAAATTGAAGAAGTCTCAGGAAGCATTATCAGGTTCTATGTGATGATTGGTTGATGGTGATGATTTAATGTAAAGTTTTATTATCTCTCATATATTCTTGGGTGGAAGGAAGGGGAAAGGATGGAGAGTTCAAATCTCTCTTGATATTGGAGGATTGTATCTTCCTCTTGGAGGTTTATCCCTCCCTTTACTTATGGAAGTTGTAGCTACCTTTGGAAATCATTACTTCCCTTGAACAATAACTACATATTATTTCTAATATATTGTGCATGGTGTATTATGGTGTATTGGTGTAACTCTTATACTATTGTTCATTGCTCATTGGATATAATTGAATGGTTTAAGTATAATTTGAAAAAGGTTTTAAATTGTACTTGATACTGATTCACCCCCCTCTCAGTATCAACAAGTGCAACAATAAATGAAGATATTGCATGCAAGACAACTATAAAGGAAGGAAGCACCAGTCACCAAAGATGTAACACAATAGAAAATTACAACACACCGGAAAAATGAAACAGTCGAGAAATGAAAATACGGTCACTGAAAAAACAAGGCACAAAACACACATTTATGAAGTGTGTTTGGTAATATTTGGAACATTTTTTATAGTTAATGAAGCGTGCTCGGGAATATTTCAAGAATTTATGAAAACACTTTAAAAGAAAATTTAGGTTTTGACATGCCACATTGTGAATTCGAATAAAGTGCAGAGCTAATAAGCAAGAAGTGAAAAACATACATGTGATTTATCATGCATAAAGTGATATTTCAAACACAAGCCCAATTAGAATTTAGGACGATGGCACCACCCAAAGTTAGAGCACCAATACATATGACAAGAAGAACCCGCAGCATCAACAGGACACTACCAGAGATGGAAATGGGGGCTGAAAACCCTACGTAGATGGAGGGAGTGGTGGATGTCGACACCATTCCTTCCCCGGAACCGATCATCCTTACACTAGTTGAGGAACAAATAGTATAGATGTAGATTGACCCACTGGGCATAGTAGCAGAGAAAAACTCGACCAGGAAACAACTCAACCCATAAAAGAAGTAGATGAGGAAAGGAATGAATCCAATGAGTCGAGGACTCAAGATGGCACAAAGCATGCAGAGTAGGAACAAACACCAACAACAAATACCACTATGTAGAAGGAGTCTAGTGAAGAGGAAGAGGAGGAAGAGAAAACATATCAGGAAGAAATGTCTTCCATTGCACCAGTAAAAGGGGAAGGAAAAAAATAGGTCCAAAGATCTTCGTGCAAGCAAAAAAAGGTACTCATTGTGTTACTACGCATACCAGTAGGGGTACCAGTTGTCGCATACTTACTTGGATGCATAGAAAAACTATATTATTCATACCACGATGTCAGGGATATAGATAAATTCCCATAGTTCGCGCAACAATTATATTTAGAAAGAAGAGGGGTCAACACGATAGGGGTACCCATAATGGAACCTAAGTAGTGGATATAAGGGTTATACAACACAGGTATCATGAACCTATTGGAGATCCCACACTTTGGCAGGGGAAAGGAAGTAGATAACTATGTCAAGAAATTATTGGAAGTCGTGCATGGAGGTATTTTGTGGTTAGATACACAAGTTTCAATAGACATTGATTTGATAGGAGAGATAACAGGTCTACCCACCAATGGTGAGCCACCTGCACAGTAATTAGATGATAATACCAAGGAGAAATCCTTGGAAAAAGAGATGAAGCAAACTTGTGCGACAGAGAGAGACTTCATAGGGATCATCATCAACAGGATGAGTGAAGCAAAAAAAAGGATGGAAACCAAACTGATGGCATGTAAAATCCTCAAAAAGTGTCGCAAGGAGGAAGTACCATCAGGTGTCATAGTAGATATTGCTCAGTGCGTGAAGAGCATTATATTAAGATAGAGCCCATATCTATTAAATTTATTTTTAGATGATTTCAAATAAGCACTAGACACGGGGGAAAAGTTCCATTACTCATGGCTTATGATACAGATTGAATTGTGGGTTGGAAGCACCCCAAGTATACTATGTTTCTTCATAGAATTGGAAGGTGTCGTGTAGTGCAATATGAATCATTATGGTACACCACTATCACAAAAGACAGGTAGTAAAATACCAACATATTCAATACCTACTTTGAAGAAGTCCAGGAGAAGGTGGAAGATACTTGGAGGATCCCACCGAAGGTGCTGGAGGAGCACAAAATGATAGCCAACTTTAAGGCATCGCGACATAATATGTGGATTTAGGAGAAAATGGATATAGCAAAGGAGTGTTTATAGATGAGATACTATGTCACAGTAGAATAATTCCAATGGGCGATGAAGGATTGGCAAGAAGAATGGTTCAAGTTGAGAAACCAAAGGACAAGAAGCCAACAAAGAATAATTAGCAAGCAAAAGACAAACAATCAGCAGAAGAAGGCTTGTCACAAATAAAAAGTACCCCAGTAGAAAAAACAAGAGCAACAATAGGGCACACAAAGCCAACGGGGGGGAGTGCAACAACAAATAAGAATACAATCCCCAAGCTATTCATATAGAAAAAGGACTTCACATATATTATTAATGTCATGACACAGAAAAAGGAAAACATCCCTATGCAGGAGGGACAGGTAGGAGGGGACATCCTAGATAGTGTAGGAAAAATAGAGCCAACACAGCCAAGGCCATCAAAGAGAAAGGTTGTACAGATAGGTGGAGCACACAAGAAAATGAAAGTGCACAAGGATGTCCCAGAATACACCATAAAAAAAGATGATGTAGAATTAGTCATGGAGAGAGTACAAGATCGCGTCATGGAAGAATATGAGGAGGAATAAAAACAAAGAGAAAGGATAATGCAATAACTGACAGAGGTTAGGAAGGTACTACAACAGATTGTATATACCAAGGCATGGCCTGAAGGTGCAACAAAAAAACAAACAATGCAAAATGAGGAGGAAACAATACAAATTATAGCATTGGCCAGTAAGACTTTTCACCTCACTAAATACATGTTGCAAATAGATGAGGACTTGGTGTAGACAAAACTAAAATATGTTGAACATATAGATTTGGTATTGGTGAGGATACCAAAAACATCATTGTATGAGTCACATATGATTTTAGTGCAAGAGGTTCAATCCAGGGCAAGGACAGATGCCACATACCTAGAGATAACCAAGGAAGATAAGGAAGTGTTGGAAATAGTTCTCATAGAGGTGTGATTGGAAAGAAAAGAAGAAAAATGTTGTGAAGATAGATTGGAGGAAAGACTTGAAGAAGTCTTCCAGAGAGAATATTACTAGGGGAAATCAACGTAGAAGAGAAGCTACAAAAGATCAAGTAGGTGATGGATGGGTACAACCAGGAAATAAGAGAACTAGTAGATAAAATAGCACCCACTACCCCACCAAAAGTTAGAATAAAAAGAGAAAAATAGGAAACCAAACAAGAAGATATTCTTGCACTGAAATTTAAGATGATATAAGAACTCTATGAAAATACCATGAAGTTATGAACAAGTCTAGCAAAAGATGAGAGGATCCATCAGTTGAAAAAGAGAGAAGAAAAGTTGAACGTTGTAGTTCGAGACCTAAAGTAGAGACATAAGACAATGGCCATATCCTTGAGATTGAGGGCCACTCGGGAGATGAAAAACTTGCAGGCAAAGGTAAATCCCACACAAGAGGAGAAACAAGCATGATAGGCTCAATTAGAGCCCCTACAAGAACAAGAAGAACAAATGATAACAATGTTGGAGATAGAGAAATATAGAATGGAATAGGCGCACTTAGAAAGCATACAAGTGTTGAAGGATCATGTTATAGCGCAGGTCGTGGAGACCCTCACAGAGAATAATGTGTAGATGAAGGAAAAAGGAGACAAAATAGCACAAAAGTTCCATGAATCACAAAATTTAGTTCAGGAGGCACACACTGCATGAGTGGCTCGAGAAGAGCCTCAAGTTAGTGTTGGGGGCTTATTGGAGCAAGAAATTTTGGGATTTAGGTGCAGGAAGCGAGGCAGAATGGACTGAAGGAAACAACGCGCGCTTAAAAAGAAGGAAGACAAGAACGACAAAGGGAAAAGGAGGAAATGCGCCAGAAAAGAAGGAAGATCAATGCAAGGAACAATTGGATCGAAGACCAATTGCGTGGAAGGCAGTTAGAAAGTGGAAAAGTGGAGTCCACTTAGAGTTAGGTTTTTGGATTCATAATGTAAGGGTTTTAACCCATTTTTTAGTATAAATAGAAGATGTATGAGGTAGATTAAGGTATCTTATCTTTGGTGGTATATTTTTGGTTTCTTTGTTGAGAGAGAAGAACCTAACTTTGGAGATTCCTTTTTGAGTCGAAGTTTTTGTACTGTTGAGAGTTGCAGAGATCAAATGGAGTCAATGTTGAGATGTAAATGAGGGTTAGGCCACAAGATATGGAGCTTGGTGCAATGTTGGTCAGCCTCACGTGAACTATTCTTAAACCATATGATGTAATGTGCACAATGCTATTTTGATGAAGAATGAATATAGAAGAAGATATTTGTGGACATATCCCAAGGGGAGTGAACCATGGTAAAACCATGTGTTTCAATGATTTTGAATGATTTTTGTTGTTTCTTCAATTATAAATGAATGACTAGATGAATGCATCTGTTAGGGTTTATTTGCAGCATGCACTGAAATGAATATGAAAAATATATGATGTTGAATGAATAAAATGGTAGATTTGATTAAAGTTAGGGTATAATGCATATTAAAGTAGAAAAATAGTAAAAATAACATCCCCAATCCCTTCCATGATTGCATACATCTACGTTCTGCAGTCACCCATAAACCATCTCGAGTGAGACTATGTTGTGCACTATGTGCGCGGTGTATGCTTCTAGTTTACCAAAAATACCGATGGTAAAAGGGTTTTTGTTGGAGAACGAAAATAGAACTCGAGTCAGCCCATACATACAACACTCATAAACAACATGAAATTTTCACATATAAGGTTTTCCTAAAATAAAATCACAAACTTCGAGTGGGGCTACATCACACAGTACCTCATATTTGAAGGGATTGATGTCATAAGACAAGTGACATTGATGGCTAATGCAAAGGTATTGTCCTTGGCTCAACCAATTGATAGTGTATTGTTGGGGGCATGGCATAATTGGTAGATTCAATATCTTTATGACATTGTCTAAGATCCAATTCTTATGGCTTCCGCTATCAACAATGAAATGCAGTGGGGTTCCCTTCGCCCACATCTATGAATGGAAGAGGCACTCCCCTTCCTCAAGCTCCTATGACTCGTCTGGTTGGATCTTTGCAGTTGTAATGGTAGTACTAGGTTCCACGTCGATTATATGCCTTCACTTATCCTTCTCTGAATTATATTTCATGTCAGAGTATGACAATTTTTCTTTAATCTCGACCAACAATGATTATTTTGAGCGAAATTCACCAGTGTTTTGTCAAGGGTTTTGTGGAACTCACATAATTTTCTAATTTCCTTCTTCGTCTTCCTATTACCCTTATCTTCCTATGGCTTGGAATGGTTGTATTGAGGTTGGACTACCTTGATTTGTACATTATTTTATGATTTAGGTCCACTTTTGCCATGCTTCTATTGTTGCAGATTTTTACACCTAAACTCTCGCTTATTCTTCTTCTTAAAATTCTGCTCGATTTTGACAACATATCGATAAGTGGTTCCTAGTGAGAAGATGTCCAATAAATCCATATTTTTTTGGATGTACTTATGTAGGCCACTACGGTACTTCATAACCAAGTGTTTTTCAGAGTCTCTAATACCCAACTTTGAGAGTAAGGTATGGAAGATGTTAGTGTACTTCAGCACCATCTAGTCTCTTTCATGACATAGAGTCATCCATCTCATGTATTGGAAATCATAGTTTCTGACAAGTATGACTCCTCCTCGAGGGAATAAAAAAATGTCTCCCAAGTGGGTCCTATCTCTAATTCCATAGAGTCGTCTTCATTATGTCTCTCCTAGTAACATTCCCATCAATCATTGACATGGGAGAAGTATTTAAGGAGAGTGAAGGTGATCTTTTTGGTGTCAATTTTTTTTGAATAAAGTAATAACCATATATTATATTTATCCATTTCACCAAAGGATATGCATCTATCTATAATTCAAATAAGGGGATATCAAAATTATCTTATACCTTGAATGGTGTCACACCTCTGAAATAGTTGCTTGTTGAAGGTGCCTCGCCTCTTGTGGAAGTGTTGGCCCTCGACCAAGTTTTGAGGAAAAATTGGTTGGGTTTGACAACTTTTGGACATCGACAGGATGGTCGAAGATGGAGTGCTCAGGCAGAGATGAGATCGTGGGATCTCACTTGTTTTGTGGACCCATCAAGGGGTTCACTAGGGTTTTGGGTATTAGGGTTTAGGGGATGTCAACCCATGGGTTTACCCATGTTTAGGCATTTTTGTAAGGAATGTAAAAGTATAAATAAGAAAAGAATGTAATGTAGAAGAGGAAATTAGAAGAAGGTGTGAGTAGCTAAGTCAAAGAGGCAAGTAGTTATGATTTTCTTTGTGCAAAAGACTGTGTATGAAAGGATTTGTGTGTAATAGAGGAGTTGACTCTGTGCCTTGACATAATTTTGGGAAGGTGGATATAGTGCTTAGTGCGCAGATCACTTGTTCAGTGCGAAGCTTGGCTCTGTGGATTAGTGCACAAGAGAGGATGGATGTGAGAGATTGAATCCTAATAAATAAGAAGAATTCTTTGGTGGACGTAGCCCCACATTGGGGTGAACCACGTAAATCTTGTGTTGATGGTTTGATTTGTGCTATAATGTTTATACTATGAATATTATTAGTGCATTGAATTTTATGAATGATAGATAGATCTATGAATGTTTAATGCTTTGTATATGTTGAATGTGTTAGATATGACTTATGATGCTAAGTGTGATGTGTATTTTTTCATTATTACTGCGTTGATCTCTACTTAGGGTTTGATATGCGATGTGAATAAAGCTAATGAATTAATATACATTGTTCCTAAGTACCATGCAAAGTGTTGTAACCACAGATATGTGTCCCAGCTTGGTTACAGACACTAGAGTCTCGCAACCCTTTGCCTCTACCTTGGGTGAGACTTTGCCTGCTTCGCAGGTGTTGTCGAAAGGGCTGATAGTTAGGGTTTTTTTGGTGCATTGTTGAAGCGTTGAACCCTGGGTCGGCCCCTCTACCAACAAATGGTTTCGTTGCCGAGACCTAAAACTGTGATTGTTGGGAACTGGAAGAAAAGGGAAGCTTTGTGCATAGATCTGTTGTTATAGTGCACAATACTCTACTTGACTTGTGAATCTTTATTCTAAGAAAGAAACCCAATCTGAAGCAAAGAGGTAAGATCTTGAAAGAGGTAAAGCTTTGTGCTTTGATAGAATAAGATAAGTGAAAATTTTTGTTTCAGAAGCATGAATCTAGGTATGTTTGATAGATTTTGTCCTAGTCTGAAAGATAGGATATAGTTAGAAGAAAGAGTTGATATAAATAAATTTGATAGAAATAGAGAAAGATATGTTATTCCTATGCATAGAAATAACTTTTGGACTAATAAGTGGATGCAGGAACCTAGAAAGAATTTTTTTCAAATTATAGGCTCAACACTGTGATCCTAGTGCACAGTACAGGAGAGATTGGGGAACTTACAAGAGAAAGAGAGATTGACATTATGTTATAACTGTAGAAGATTGGGACATCTTGATAAGGAATGCCTTGGTATAGGTCCTACTTTTCTTTGTTGTAAAATCATTGGTCATGAGGTTGAGGATTTCCCAAGGATTATTGCTAAAGTCGAAAGAATGAACATGAGTCAAGAGAATAAGAGAATGTTAAATAATCATCAAGAGAAAGAATCAAAGAAATCTCACACTATGTTAGTATAGTTAAAAGAAGCAATGAATGATCACAAAGATGTCAGTGTACCAGAGATATTGAAAGAAAAACAACACAAAAGTACAAGAATAGGAGACTTTGACATAGACTGTGTATTGGATGAGGAAACACAAGTGAATATTATGACAGAAAGAACTTGGGAAATTTTTGGAAAACCTATTGTGATACCTTCATTGGGAAGAATAGGTTTATTTAAAGGAAATATGATAACCCTATGTGGAAGAGTTGCTAATGTACCTGTTATCATCCATGGAACATCGACTCAAGAAGAATTTGAAGTTCTTAGGTTTGTTGAGAGAAACGCCCCTTTCCCCCTCTTGCTAGGTAAGACTTGGATTGAGAAAGATCAGATCAGAAGGAAATAAGAGGAAGGAGCTATAGAAAATAAAAAGAAAGAACTAAGGGATCTCATAGCTAGAAAAATAGATCGATTGATAGAAGAACAAGGAGTTGAGTCGAAGCAACAAAAGACCATAGAATTAGCTATCGAGGTTGAAATAAAGAGGGAAGGTTTGAAGGACCTATCCATACAAGAAAGAAGTATATCCACCAAGGAAATAGTAAGATAAGGGATATTAACTTCAAACCCTTTGAGATCACATCAACAGTGTGAAGTCACTTCACTAGGAGAAGATAAGAGTAAGAATGGAAAGAGAAATCCATAAATAGTTAGAGAGACTCAAATCATAGAAAAGAAGGCAAGGAAGCTCAGTAAGAGGAAGGATCAGTTGGAAAATCTACAAGAAGTTACAGAGAACAGATGGAAGGTTTCACAGATTGGAACTTCACAGAAGGAAAGATTGTAGGCTCTGAACATCGTTGGAATAGTAGAACCATGTGGAAGGGGACTTCGCCCTAGCAAAGCTATATGACCATTAGAGGTGCCCTGAAAATAGATTACTTCCATCCAGGGAAGAGTAATGGAAGTCACACATAGGCTACAATTGGTGCAGGGTGAAGCTTGCACAGTGTTCTAAGAGATCAAAGGACAAGGTTTGCAATTGGACCAAGTGGTTGTGCCAGTGGAATAGCACCTGGAAGAGCATGTTATAGAGAAATTGATCCAAGATTTTGGTGAGCATGAAGCTCAGGAAAAGAAGTAGGTCGAGGCAACTTGATCTAATCTCGAGGCCTTTGAAGTAGCGTTACCCAGATCTGAGTGACTCGGGACAAGTCGCATGTGAGTGTTGGGGTCCTATTGTCCCTTGACCAAGTTTTGAGGAAACATTGGTCAGGTTTGACTACTTTTGGACTTCGACAGGCTGGTCGAAGATGGATCTCCCAGGTAAAGCTAAGATCACAGGATCTCACTTGTTTTGTGGACCCACCAAGGGGTTCACTAGGGTTTTGGGTATTATGGTTTAGGGGATGTTGGACCATGGGTTTACCCATGTTTAGGCATTTTTGTAAGGAATGTAAGTATAAATAAGAAAATAATGTAATGTAGAAGAGGAAATTAGAAGAAGGTGTAAGTAGCTAAGTGCAAGAGGCAAGTAGTTTTGAGTTTCTTTGTGCAAAAAACTGTGTATGTAAGGCTTTGTGCATAATAGAGGAGTTGAATCTGTGCCTTGACTTAATTTTGGGAAGGGGGATCTGGTGCTTAGTGTGCAGATCACCTGTTCGGTGCAAATCTTGGCTCTATGGCTTAGTGCACAGGAGTAGATGGATGTAAGATATTGAAGCCTAATAAAGAAGAAGAATTTGTTTGTGGATGTAGTGCCACATTGGGGTGAACCATGTAAAAATTGTGTTGATGGTTTGCTTTGTGTTATAATGTTTATACTATGAATATGCTTAGTGCATTGAATGTTATGAATGATAGATAGATATATGAATGTTTAATGCTTTGTATATGTTGATTGTGTTAGATCTGACTTATGATGCTAAGTACGATGTGTATTTTTTCATTATTACTGCGTCAATATACAAAGCATTAATATACAAAGAATTAATATACATTGTTCCTAAGTACCCTGCGAAGTGTTGTAATCACATATCTATGTCCCAACTTGGTTACGGAGACCTAAGTCCTGCAACCCCCCCCTACCTCTACCTCGGGTGAGACTTCGCCTACTTCACAAGTGTTACCGAAAGGGCTGGTAGTTAGGGTTTTGTTGGTGCATTGTTCAAGCATTGAACCTTGGGTCTGCCCCTGTGCCAACATGAAGGATATAGGTGAATATGTCCATCATATCATTTCACTATCATGCAAGGGCTTCCTAGAGAAACATTTTGAAATTATCTCATGCTTCATCGTCTCTCTTTTCTTATGCCATGGGATGTTGCTTATGTCGGTGAGAGTGGTCATCCCCAAGTGAAACTAGCTCAACACCCAAATATCTATACCCTGACCTTGTTGGGGAAATGCATAGACTAATAACAAGGATCATATTGCTCTGATACCACTAATTTGGATTATATTGAGAATGAAATGATATACAAACAAAACTATAGTAGAGAATATGGAAATACAATGAAGCCAAACTTGTTTTAATGAATAAAATAGCAGAATATTATAGAACAAAAACTCACTAGAATGGTGGTAGCTTATCTTTGAAGAGAAAGAGATGTCGACTATGATTATTTTCAGAAAGATCCTAAAATGGGCTGAAAGAAAGGACTTGTTGATATATTTTCATGTTAAGTACAAGAGATAACCTCACAAGATATTTCTATGGGAATTCAAGAATACCCTCCACTTTTTTAAAGAGGTGGTGCTCCTCTATTTCTCTCTTATATAATAATTATATCCAAAATGAAAACAATGGTTTTATCATTCATCACACTAATTCCTCACAGTGGAATAGGAAAAGAATAGTTTGTAAAAGAAATAATTTTTTAAATCATAAGGAAAGAAAATAGTTCATAAAATTGTATCATATATGTTTCCACGTCATGGAAAGAAAACAATTTATCTAAAGCAAGATGAACAAAAAAAACAATGGAAAGGATTTTCCTTTTAGAGAAATTTAAATGATTTGACCAAATTCATATCATATGGATGCATAGGAAACTCATTCTTAAGATTTCATGCTTAAATCATAAGTCTAAAATCACAAAATTTATGAGCCCCTAAGGTATCTCTCTGTGGGATTTTCAAAAATAAGTACAAATTGAGTGTTTGAACATCAAATAAAATGTGTGTGCCAACTTGGCACTAAAAACTGTTTCTGATATTTAAATGAGAAAATAGAAAATGAATTCACACTAATGGGATGGGATAGGACTCCCCTGGACCATATATCGAGCAGAGGCAACCTAGAAGATATAAGAAATTAGTTAGAAATTGGTGTTTCACACAATAACACTAGAATGAAAAGAACTGGATGATTTGCAAACTGGAATAAGAAATCAGTAAGGGAAATTCTTTAGACAAGTTGTATACTCACAAAAGTAGAAGTAGAGGGATGTTTATTTCTTCTTTTTCATTCTTTATATAAGAGGATAAGGTCCAATTGAATTGGCGTATTCGTTTCTTTCATCTCCAGGACTAGGGCGGATTTCCATAGTTTGTCTTGCTTTACCTTGATTCTGAATAATTCATCCTCAATGATATCCAACATGTCCCATTGTTGATGCACCATGGATGATTGATATTCATTATCATTCATGAAACCAACCAACCACTTCTGCAGTTCTTCCTCTGGGAAGTTTTCCAAGTCATCAAATTATGCTCCCCATGTAATCCTTAGTGTTATCACATAATCATGTGTGGGGGGTGTTTTGCCTTTGGAAAAGGAACTAGGGTGAAAAAGTGGCAAAGAATGGGTCAAGAACCCACTTATCCTAAGTTTGGGGGTGCATGAGAGACTTGTGTTATGCAGCGTGAAGATATGGATAACCAGGAAGTGCACGCTCAAATCCGCAACCCAGATTCAATTCCGAATCCCCCCCCCTCTCGCTCTTCTACCTTTAACAAGAGGGGCTGATATGATATTTTTCTAGTGTGCAAATCTAGACGGCTAGAACCGGCGCACTCAGATCTACGACGCAAGTTCAATTTCGGACCCCCCTTGTCATTTTTCCTTTAATGAGGGGGGAGGGGGTCCGATATGGGCAGTTTTCCAATGCGGGCCCCCACTAACATGGCGTATTCTCAAGCATTCCACCCCCCCACCCCCCCCCAAAAAAAACCTCTTACCTCTTACCTCCCCCTATTTACTGCCTTCACCTCCTTCTGACATGTGTATTCCACCCAACCTCTCTCCTTCCCTCTGTCACTTCTCCCACTCCAATTCCTCCTGGCCTCCCTCATAAACTTTTTCCCTCTTTTCTCCTAACACCTATACCCCCCTTTCTCCATGCCACTTCCACCTATCATGTGTCCCCACTCGCTGACCCATCACACTATGGCCTCCTCATCACCTCCTCATGATGCTTCACCTCATCACCCAATGTCCCCGCCTCAGTTTCCCCTCCACCTGGCCACCCTTTTCCAATATGCTTATGCCATCAACTCGTTGGGGTCTTGTTCACAACTGACTATCGAGTCCCTCTGTGAAGGTCCATCTCAGATTCCAGAAGGAAAAAAGTGACCCCTATGTCCTCCAGGTGCTAAGTTTAACTCACACCCATTCTGATCCTGAGAAAGCAGTTATTATAGAAGGTGGTGGTGGTTGAGTGTCGTCTCCTTCCATAAATAGAAGGTCGGAAAGGGATAAGTGCAGAGGCAGACTGTCAGTCTAGCCTAACAGATATTTCATTTGACAGCCAACTGCATGGGAAGTCTGACCATCATCTGCATCTGCAACCTGACAGGGAAAATCATCAACACAAAAGCATTAAACGCAGACCATGATTGCATCTCAGGGAGTGGATCTAGTTCTACTTATATGAAGGCATTTTTTCCATTTTTGTAGTGGTCGATGGTTGAGCTAGGCTCCTGCATTGTAAAGTTTTGATGAAGCATTGTTTTTCCTGGTTATTTATTAGCATTTGAGACTTCTTATTTAATGAAAGTCATCTTATTTCCATCTCTCTGTAAACTTTGTATTAAGACACTCAGAATTGGAGGAGCTAGTCGAGGGTTTCCATGTTGTAGGATGATGTATGGTTGATCACTGAAATATTTACACCATTTTTAGTCAGTTCCCTATGTTACCTTTCCCTCTCACATTGAATAGCTTGGAATTGGAGGATCCAGTCAAGTTGTTACAACAGTATTGCGATGCTCAGAATTGGAAGATCTAGTTGAGCCATCACTAAGTTGTTGTAACTGTGTCAGTTTGACATATTTCAGTGTCTTGTTTTTCTTCCTCGATTTTTTGGAAGGTCGGATGCCCATAGCAGTCTCGTTCATATTCTCACCAAGTATTCCATCTTCTCACCTTAAATTCAACTTACTAACAGAAGTTAGATTAGGACCTCTCCTTCTCGTGCATGCCTAGCCCATTTATCTGAGTTAAAATGATATTCTCCTGGGTCTACATCCATTCGACCACCCTAATTCAATTATCATGAAATATAAAACTGATGGGTATCAGGCTTACTTCTGATGCAATCCAGGAGTGACTTCTGGTGCTAAAATTTATAGCACCGTTGTCGGGGATGAAGTTGAATATTTTCCTTGGGATTGAACAACATTGAGCCTCTTATTATGAAGGTGCATCAGGCATCAGAGCCCTACAATATTTCTACTGTGAACCTAGTGACTCCATTGTGATGACTCCACTGGGGAGAACCTACTGTTTCAGTTGTGGCTTCCATAAGCAGGCATATGAGGTCTACCCCTCAGTTGCACTTGACAATACCTAAAGTAGATCCAGAGAAGCTTATCAAAAATGGAAAAGTCCTTAGAGAAGGAGATTTAGTTGTTGAACCAGGTATTTTTGATAGTTCTCATTGCCCTCTGTTAGAAACTTTGATAGTTGCTTCTCATTTTCCTATCAGACCTCTTGTTGGAGTTTCTCATTTGTTAAATTTTGGGAGTGTTCCTGTTGAGTTTTCTCCTCCTGGTCTTGGATTAGAGAGAGAGAGAGGTTTGTCACTCATATTTCCCCTAACATTGCAGCCTAGTCTAGACCTAGGAATTTATAAGATTTTCCTATCCCAGGATTTATAATCCCTCCTCTTACTATTTCTATTGTAGTTCCATCACAAAATTATGTCCCCTCTAGCCTAGTATCCCTATCTTCAAATACTTTGTTGTTTCCTTTTCCTCCTGCAAGCTTAGTTCTGACCTCCCTTGTTCAAACTCCCTCTCCTCCTAGTTCTCCTCCACCTAATATCCCTATGGTAGGTTCTGTTGGATCATGTTGTCATTGATGCCAATGGTTTGATTACTTGGGAGATTGTTGGATCATATGTCATTGATGTAAATGGTTTGGTTTGATTGATGTCATTGGTTGATGTCAAGTAATTGATTTATATGATTCCCTTGATGAGAATGTTATATGTCCAAGTGGAAACCAATCGATGATAAGGTGTACAAATGGATGAACTCCAAAGTGGTCCCCTTATGGTGAAAGCCCTCACGGGAAGACGCTTTATGGATTGAGTTATCCTAGAAGAATGGTTGGAGGACCCATGCTATCATTATTGTCTTATCATGATTGATAAGGTGTACAAAT
>ML776985.1:692532-709834 GCA_009831015.1 Picea engelmannii
GGTGTACTGTGTATGTGTATGATTGTTCATTTGTTCATTGCTTATTTACTCTGCAGTTATTGGATAATAATGATTCATTGATATAGCACTTGGATTATATGGTTAAAAGGGATTAAATTGCTCTATTACTGATTCACCCCCCCCTCTCAGTAATCCAACAGAGTCTTCTAACAAGAGTTTGATCAAGCTCATTAAAAGATTGTTGGAAGAAAATAAGAAGGCTTGGGATTCAAAACTCATATTCTATAAGTGGTCTGATTGAGTGACATCCAAGAGGTCCCTAGGCACCTCCCCCTTTCAACTTGTTTATGGGACAAAAGTTGTATTTCCCTCTCAGCTATCTCTACGAGTAGAAAAATTCTTTCAGGAGTTGTCAAGGAGAGCCTGATGATATGATCAAGAGAATTCATCAAATGATGGAGGTCCAACATACTAGAGAGTAGGTGGTGGACAGAGTTTATGATCATCAATAGAAGATTAAGTAGGCTTTTGACAGGAAGGTCAGAAAAGAGAATTTCCATCTAGGAGAGATGGTATTAAAGTGGGATGCTCCTAAGCAGGACAAGGGAAAGCACAACAAGTTTGAAGCCCTATGGGTCAGGCCCTTCAAAATCTCTGAAGTATTTTTAAATAATACCTACAAGTTGCAGAATTTGGAGGGTGAGGAAGTTTTCAATGGCCCTGTGAACAGGTATTTTCTGAAGAAGTTTTTATTTTGAGCCATACGTGGCTCTCTTGTATTTGTAAATATTGTTCCTTTGTTTGTTTTCGGTTTTAATAAATGACTCCATATCCCAACAGTAAGGCACTAAAGCTACAAAAGTGTTCTTGGCATCTCACAGGGAACAAGACATCCCCCATGGAGCCTAATGTTATCACATAATCATGCGTGGGGGGTGTTTTGCCTTTGGAAAAGGCACTAGGGAAAAAAAGTGGCAAAGAATGGGTCAAGAACCCACTTATCCTAAGTTTGGGGGTGCATGAGTTCCTTGTGCTATGCAACATGTAGATCTCGATGACCGGGATGTGCACACTCAAATCTGCGGCCCATATTCAATTCTGGACCCCCCCCCCACTCTTCTTCCTTTNATGAAGGGAGGGGGGGGGGGGTCCGATATGATAGTTTTCTAGTGCGCGGATCTGGACGACCAGAACTAGCGCACTCATATATACGGTGCAGGTTCAATTTTAAACCCCCTTTATCGTTCTTCCTTTAATGAAGGGGGGGATGGTCCGATATGGGTGGTTTTCCAATGTGGGCACCCACTAACGTGGCATCCTCTCAAGAATTTGGGCCCCCACAAACCTCTTACCTCCCCATGTTTTCCATCTTCACCTCCTTGTGACATGTGTCTTCCACCCAACCTCTCTCCTTCCCCCTATCACTTCTCCCGCTCCAGTTTCTCCTGGCCCCCCTCATACCTTATTTCCCTCTCCTGTCCCGACACATGTACCCTCCTTGCTCCATACCACTTCCACCTATGTTGTCTCCCCACTCGCCAACCCGTCACACTATAGCCTCCTCATCACCTCCTCATGATGCTTCACCTCATCACCCGATGTCCCAACCTCATTGTCCCCTCCACCTAGCCACCCTTGTCTAATATTCTCACGAAATCACTTCATCGGGGCCTCGTTCACAACCAATTGTCGACTCCCTCTATGAAGGTCCAGCTCATATTCCAAAAGGCAGAAAGTGGCCCCCATATCCTCTAGGGGCCAAGTTTAACTCATTCCCATTCTGATCCCAAGAAAGCAGTTATTATAGTAGGTGGTGGTGGTTGAGCGTCGTCTCCTTCCATAAATAGAAGGCCAGAAAGGGATAAGCACAGAGGAAAACTATCAGTCCAACCTAACAGAGATTGCGTCTGATAGCCAATTGCATGGGCAGTCTAACCATCGTCTGCATGCATAGCCTGATAGGGAAACTTTTCAACGCAAAAGCATTAAACGCAGGCCATGATTTCATCTCAGGGAGTGGAGCCAGTTATGAGTATATGAAGGCATTTTTTCTATTTTTGTAGTGGTCGATGGTTGAGCTAGGCTCCCACATTGTAAATTTTTTATGAAGCATTGGTTTTCGTGGTTATGTATTAGCATTTGAGACTTCATGTTTAATGAAAGTCAACTTCTTACTATCTCTCTGTAAACTCTATATTAAGACACTTGGAATTGGAGGATCCATTCGAGGGTTGTCATGTTGTAGGATGATGTATGGTTGATCACTGCATTATTTACACCAGTTTTAGTCAATTCCTTGTGTTACCTTTCCCTCTCACACTGAATAGATTGGAATTGGAGGAAACAATCAAGTTGTTACAACAGTATTACGATGCTCTAAATTGTAAGATCAAGTCGAGCCATCACTGTGTTGTTGTATATGTGTCAGTTCGACATATTTCAGTGTCTTGTTTTTCTTCCCCGAGCTACTAGAAGGTCGAATTCCCATAGCAGTCTCGTTCATCTTCTCACCAAGTCTTCCATCTGCTCACCTTAAATTCAACTTACTAACTAAATTTAGATCGGGACCTCACCTGCTCATGCATGTCTGACCCAGTTTTCTAAGTTAAAACGATATTCTTCTGGGTCTACATCCATTCGAACACCCTAATTCAATTATCATGACATATAAAACTGATGGGTATTAGGCTTACTCCTCCCGCAATCTAGGACTGACTTCTTGTGCTAACACTTAGTACACATAGTTTTGTTTCCACCTAGTCCATACTCAACAACATTGAGTCCTTATCAATAAGAGACCTTCCAACTCCTTTATAACATCAAGAAATTTCAATAATATTGAACTTTTATTTTCCATGAGAGAATCACATGTGGCACTCAATTGTAAGAGAGAATTTGTTCTTGATAGCTAGCCCACTTGCATTTTATTCAACATAATTTTAGAAGGAATCCCTATTGTTGTCTCACTAGGTAATCCATAATTTATATTCTTTCCATGAACATGGTCACAACATTCATATAAAAATTCTCATCATTCTACATATCCTCTTATAGATACTTCTTGAGAGCCTATATCACTTCGGCTATGACGCCAGCTTCAACATCTATTTCCCAAGACTCCCACATAATTCCAATCCTCTTATCGATAATTTCAGCTACATATCTCCTTAAACCAACAAGTATTTTTGTAGCCTTGATAACCTTGGATGTTGACCAACCATTTCCTCAAGGAAATACTCTAGGACCATCACAACTAATGGTTTTGCAAATTTACTTCACCCTATTAAAGACTGTGGGGTAACTAATGGCTAAAATGTGGGATGCAAAAATTCCTTTTGGGTCAAATCCTCTAATGGCCTTGACTTCTTTCATATCAAAGGATTTGAAGAATCATGCCATTTCAGCAAGACTTGACGAGCTCTTGACGATAATCCTAGTAATTTTGAATGTCATGGGGATAAATTGTTTCTTTATTTTCTTGTTGAAGGACAAGGACCATGTCATGGATTGTTTGCATAACTCAAATGCCAAAAATCGATCACATACAAATTGGGGAAGAACTGATGGTTTCCCCTCAAAACCAAAAATCCTTATATATGTGAATTGTTCTTCAAACATGCAAACTCATTTACCTTTAAGGTATTATATGGATTTATCTATGAATATGATAGGCTCAGTTCCTATGAGCATATTTATACATTCCCTAACAAAGGAGTCTCATATTTTGTAAAAGATAAATGGGGCCTTGTGCTTCCAAATCATGGGGTACCAAAATTGAACTGGGTCTTTTTCAAAATTGGCATTTCCCCTTAGGAGCATGCCCTTGAATGTGTTACAATAGGAAATATACAGAACCAAATAAGAGTTCATGTAGAACCTCTTGGACTGAATAAAATTAGACAAATGATGGGAAATTTCATTTGAGGTGACTTGTGCCCAATAAAAAAGGGCCAAAATATTTACAAAGTAATAGAGAACATATAGGACATAACTATGGATGAATTCTATCGAATATCGACCCACAAGTTGGGAAAAAATCCAATCAAATTCATTAAATGGATATGCCAAAAAATATGTGTTGATTTCATTGAGGTTCTAGGGTGCATTCAAGGGATAGAACAAAAATTCCTTGAGAAGGATCACCCAATCACGTTGGGAATCCAAAAATGAGTCTGCCTCTCAAAGTTTCAAGACTCTGTTAGGAGTCAGTAGGCACAACATCCTTCTAAAAGTTTTCATATTTGTAGGTATACAATATTTTCTTCTTTCCTTGATATGAGTGAGGTGGTGCTTGCAATTGAACCTCTTAGTGAACCAAGTGACTAGTTCCTTGAAATCGAATGCCTCTGACATGCACCTAGATTTTACTATTACTGGCGTCCAGGCTGTGTTCTTCAGCTTTTCTTCTTGAGAAACTTATTAATACTACTTATACATTATGGACCATTGCAAATACCTACAATCATGGACTAATGAATTTAGAATGTCTCCACATAAAGGTTATTTCTTTCTCTTGTTCACCATATTTTTCCTCTTTGAATGCACTTGGGTAAGTGTGAATATTACACATATAATCCTTGATATTCTACTTGATGGGTACCCCTTAATCACCATTTATGGGCCAATTCATTGCTAAAACTTGTCCCATCATACCCATGGTGCATGTCACTTAATAAATAACAATTTTCAATAACATAGGTGATGATCCAATGGAATGTGTGAGAAACATTTCCCATTAGTTAGTCACATCTTCTCATTACGTCATAGGGCATGCAAGGGTTACCTTAGGAACACCAATCTACTCTTACATGGAAAATGAGTGTACAGTTACCTAGCATATGATTATGTGAGGTTTTCATAAGTGCGGGAGTGAAAGGTCATGGGAGTGTCATTTTTTGGGTAGGGTGTGTAGGGATGAGGAAGTTCCACTTTGTGGGCCATGGAAATGTAGGAATGAAAGTATGCATGAATGCTATTATGTGAGCTTGCGGGTTCATGGGGCTACAGGAGTGCAGGTATGTGAGGATGTCATTTTACGGGTTGTGGGTAGGTCATTTTGAGGGCCACAAAAATGCAGGTTTATGGGCATGTAGGTGAATTATGTTTGGTTTTCTCCTTCCACTTTGCATGGTATACTTAAGAAATATTTGACTATGTATGCTAGGGATTTTGATAAGGGTGTCACCATCCCACATTTTTACTACTAAAAACTTTAAAAGTGGGGACCCTCAAGGAAATAAACATACTTGGCTAGTAAGAAAAATGTATCAACATGTCTTTTAACATAAAGAAAGAACCATAAAGGTCCAAAACCCTAACCCTAGTAGATGAAGCACCAAAATGTTTTTGGGACTCAAGGTGGGTAGTTGATGTGTTAACTTCTTGGGGGTGAAACGTTTGCATACAATCTCTGTTTGGGGTGTTTAGTAGCTCGTTGGAAAGATATAATCGATAATTATAGTTATTGGTAGGGAATAGAACTTCCATGGAAATGTTTGGCCCCCCAAATGGCCAAAAAACATTGTTTAGGGCCACACAATAGCCTCGAAGGTTTAGGACCTAAAAAATGATTAAAAAAATGACCAAGATGGAGAACCATGATGAGTCAATGGAAGAGGTGGGTGGCCATCAATATACACTTGGATTATTTTTCCATATCAACCAATTTCCAACTATATTGAATGCAAAGGTAAAAAAATTTAAAATTATGGAGGCATTATTTACTTGTTTAGAGGGATTTCTAACCCATTCCTCCATTGTAGAAGGGCATATGTATTTTTTCTCTTACAACCTAAGCCCTCAAAATTGTTCCTTGAATTAGCCTCCATACATTTTTGGCAGCAGGATTGTTGATCTAAAAGATTGGCTTACGGTATTTAAGTCAACCTCAAGAGGATAAGTCCCCACACGCTTTTAAAGAGGTGGTACTCATCTATTTCAAATAACATACAATAAAAAATAAAATTCCCGAGAAAGGACTAGGTTTATTCCTGAAATAAATATTCACATGCAAATAATACTTGAGAAAGGACCAAGTATCTTATATAAAGAAAATATTTCCAATATGTTACAAGATTATAAACCAAAAGAGTATGCAGTAAAATAGAAAAAAACTTCAATCACAACATTCATAAGAGTATAACCCAATATTCAACAAAAGGGAAAAGAAAGTATGTATTGCATATAATAGAGAACTCTAAATGATAATTTCATTAAAGACAATAAATATTATGATAGAAACGCATTTGAAATCTCATGCTTAAATTTAAAATCTTGAGAAATCAATAATGTTATGTCCCAAACTAGTTCTCCAGTACCCTAAAACAATAATAGATGTCTTTAAATAAATAAAGAGTATTGTCTTGGGTTATAGATAAAATAGATTGCATTTTCCCTTTGAAGAGGACTGGGGTGGGGATCCCATGGACCATAAAATGAAAGAGAAACCTAGAATAAAAAGGAGAAATAGTCAAAGGCCATCCTTAGGTTTCACAGGTTACTGGGAACAAAACAGGTGAAATGACTAAAGAAGAAAGATGAAAAGGAAAAGAATAAGGTTGCTACTTGACTTACTGAGATGGAAATATTTGAAACCTTTACTTTCTTGCTGAGATTTCTTTTTTAGGTGTTTGTTTTGTAATGGAGGTGGCATAACCATTGTAACCAATTCATGTTGATCTATGTCGATGATATTAACCAAATATTTTCTCAATCATTCTTCAATGTA
Organism: Picea engelmannii; assembly: GCA_009831015.1. NCBI lineage: Eukaryota > Viridiplantae > Streptophyta > Pinopsida > Pinales > Pinaceae > Picea > Picea engelmannii. The sequence continues at coordinate 699,221 of ML776985.1, forward strand.
CTCCCACATTGGAGCATTTGTTATTTCATGCTTGGTTTTTATCTTTAATATTTCATTCTCCATTTCTCTTGAGTCAATACTTATTTTATTGCAACATGTCCTCGATATCATCATTCTTGTTAATGTATCAAAGCAACCACCTTTCAAACTCATCTTCATAGAATTCTATTGAGACAGTAAAATCACTCACCCATGCAACGTTTAATGCTTCAAGTTGATCCAATAGTTTCTCTTTAGACATAAGTATGGTATCCATAAATAAATTTGGGTTGTTGAGTTCTTTTTTAATATCAATGAGTTTTAGAAAAAGGTCACCTCTTTTCATTTTCACAACGTCCAACTCAGTCAACATTGCTCTTAAACTTTTAACTATTTTCAACCAACAAGCATTGATATGCTTCATTAGGATACTAGAGGGAAGGTTGTGTTCTCTTATGTGGGTGTCACTTAAACTTGGAAATTTTGTCACAAATGTTCCCACGGACTCCTTGTAAAAATCTTCGTCATTCTCTAAATCCTTTTGGAGATATTCTCTAAAATGCATGATCCTTGTTGAAAAACTGGTTGATCTCTATGCTAGCTCCCATATTTCATGGATTACATCTAGTATTTTTTGAATTACTTCTCCAACATATTTTCTCATGGCCAACATCAAACTGGAAGAACCTTTCAACTTATTGCTTCTTTTTGGGACATCCTCTAGGGTAAGTGTTGGTTGAATTGTAGTTAGTAGCTCAAAAAAGAAAAGTTTCATAATTAAATTTGTCTCTAATTCCTTTATTTTTTCTTTTAGAATCAAATTTTCTTTCTCAATATTACAAAGATATTCCTTTAGTTCTTCTCTAGTTGTCTCGTGAAATTGTAAATTGTTTTAGGGCACAACCCCATGGAAATCAATTTCTCATTTCCATTTTTTAAACACTTTCTTATTTTTCATGTTAACATTCTCTATTAACAATTTCTTGGAATTTTTGTTTCAGGCCATGTGGTTAAGTTTGATAGATTCTTCTTCAAATATTTTTGGTTCATGGGTAACTAGAGCTTCGATAATTTCCCAAGTTTCCAAAAGTAATTGTTCTGGCCAACTAGGTTCTTTGATAACTTCATCTAAATCCATATCTCGGGGACTCTCTTCAATTTCAGGTACTTCCAATCTCATTTTATGAGTCTCTCTCTTTCTCTTAGCAGAAGTATGTACAACATGGGATTTTTCCAGATTTTTCTTCATAGGGTATTTGTCACCACCATCATCTGAATTTTGTTGCATGTGTTTTTCTTGTTTCCATAACACTATTTCTTGGTTTTATTTTCGTAGGAGTACTTCTCTATGACACACTAGGTGAATTGGGGTTTTTCTTTGTCACTTCTCCTCCCTTTTGTCTGTAACACTCGTTAGTGCTAGCTAACTCTTTGACATCATTCAGGGATTCATTAATTGAGGTATATGGGAGGCTTTGATTGTCTCCTCCTCCTTCCTTAAATTTTTAATATTTACATAAATAAGAATAATATCCCGCAAGGGACACATGTGTAGAAAATAGGTCATTTGGGTCGAAACCCTCGATGCATTTAGCTTCCTTCAAACCAAGTTGGTAAAATTGTCCCGTGAATTAATCTAAGTGAGAAATATGCTTGAAAAAAACTTCTCCAACTCTCCAAGGAAATGGAATGAACTACTTTATTTTTTCATTAAAAATGCGTGCCTAGTACTTGTATTGTTTGCACACTTCAATGACAAAGTGTCTATCAGATACATAGAAGGGGAGAAAAATGGGATTCTCTTGGAAACTGAATTATATTAAGACACTAAAATCCTCTATAGTCTCAAAAATTCCTTTCTTTGAGAGAATGGAGGCAACCTCAAGTGACAATCTCAATGTGTTAGTACTAAAGATTAAATTTTTAAATTCAGAAATAAAAAAGTTGTGGATCGAATAGAAATTGTATTGAGCCTTGTGTCTCCATAAGGAAGGATACCAGACAGATATTGGCTCCACCTTGAAGTAAACATTCCTTTCCCTCAACAATTCTTCAAAGATGTGGCAGTAGGCTATAGAAAATATCAAATAATAAGTCAGGTAGAATTTTTGGGTTCTTTTCAAACCACCTAGTTGAAATGAAATTTAATTTGAAATAATCCAGCCACAATCAATTAGGGAATCCTCATGCACAAAAAAGTGAATAATATAAATAATATTTTTTAGCACAAAGGCCATGGAATCCAATTCAATTATATGGGAAAACATACAGGAAAATTCTTTGCAGGGATATTTTAAATAATTTACCTCAATATTAGTGGTATTGGTATTATCTCTTGGGTCAGACTGATATTTCTCAAGGAGATTTGCTCCTCCTATGTGTTCCTTAAGAAATTCATTGGATTCCTCATTCTTCAACTACATTGTGGGTTTTTGGAATCGTATAATTCTCATGAATACTGAAGGAGCCAAAGAGATGGGATGCTTCCCCTGAACTTGAATTGTTCTTCTTTCTGTATCAAATTTTTCTACACACTAGAGAACTAGCTCTTTGAAATTCGTCACCTTAGTGACACAACCATCCAATGTTATGCCTGAGCTCTAAACCTGGATTTTTTCCTTCTCGGTAGGAGGGAGATCCTTGTACCACATGTAATCTTGCAACCACGTGAAGTCGTGGTCTTCAAGTTCGAGAGTGTTAAGTGTATCTTCACAATACAAATCCTTTCTCCTACTTGGAAAAATTTGCACTGCTTTCTATTATTACCAATAGGTGGCACTATTGTCGATGTGACCTTTTTAAAACATAAAATATTAATCCTTTATTAAATATACCAAACATTTTCTTGATTATTAACCACCATAACTCTTATTTCAAATTTGTTGAGTTGCAAGAAACTCATGGTTCTTCAAATTCTGTTATTCATGTAGGAAGTCATTTTTCTGCTAAAACTATTGCTTTTAAGATTATCAGAAAAGGATAGTATTGGCCTCCAATATTTCATGATTGTTATGTTTTTTCGAGATCTTGTGACAAGAGCTAGAAATTTGCTGGGAAAGAGTGCCTTTCATCCATGCCATTACAACCTATCCTCCCGGACTTTCCTTTTTCAAAGTGGGGATTGGAATTTATTGTTCCTATTAATCCTCTACCTTTCGCAGGACAAGTCTTTATATTTACAACCACAGAATATTTTACAAAATGGGTTGAAGTTGTCCCTCTTAAACATTCGAAAAATGATCAAGTGATTTCTTTCCTTGAAAATAATGTTTTTTCCAGAGTTGGTCTTCCTTTGGAAATTATTACAGACAATGGTCCTGCTTTTATTTTTGACAAGTTGGCCCAATTTTTAGCCAACTTGGGGGTTAAACACTTTACCTCATCAACTTATTACCCCCCAGGAAATGGGCAGGCCGAGTCTACCAACAAGAATCTAGTGAGAATTGTCAAAAGGCTCATCGAATAAAGCCTTGGCAATGGCACACTCTCCTCACTTACGCCCTTTAGGCAGATCGAACTACCACCAAGGTGAGCACTGGTTGCACTCCTTTGCAGCTTTTTTATGGTCAAGAAGCCATTCCACCTACTAAGTTGGAACTTTATTCCTTAAGGTTAATGCTACGGGTAGAAGAATTAAATTCTTCTAATATTTCACAAAGAATGAATGCACTCCTAGATTTAGGGGAGCAAAGGAAGTTTGCCTTGGGTAATATAAAAAAAATACAACAGACTGTTAAAAAATATTTCAACAAGAGTGTCAAAACTATAAAATTTAAAGTCAATGAGAAAGATTTGTTGTGGGATTCAACTCATGATGATAGGAGAAGACATTCAAAGTTTCAAATATTATGCCTAGTTCCTTTCAAATTTTCTTTTGTCCTAGATGAAAATTATTACATTCTAAAGGATTTACAAGAGCGATTGTTTTCCTACAACACTAATGGTTCTCACTTAAAACATTATGTGGAACCAACCTTAAGAGTTTAACGTTGTTTGGACTGTTCTGTATTTTAGTAGTTTTCAAGTCTGCTTTCATTTTAGTAGTTTTCATTTATGTTGTTTTATTTCTATCATTTCAATTCTGCTTGCATTTTATAGTTTTCATTTTTGCTATTTTCATTTATGTCATTCAATTTCTGCTTGCTCCAATTTTGTTGTTTCATTTATGTTATGACAATCCTTTCTTTTTGTTCTTTTAATTTCAAATTTTGTCAAAAATAAAATGTTGGATCAGTTTTTCCATAGTGAGATTCCTGCAAAGTATTGTTAATCAATAACAATAAATCTTACACAGATGTTATGATGTTCCCCCTAAAGGCATCTTTGAATTTTGTATCTTATTTCATTATTGTTTTATGAGATAGTTGGTTACATCCCTCTTTTGCTTTCCATTTCTTCATCCATTTTGAGATTCAAAAGAGCAAGTTCAGAAAATTTTTCTCCTTGAAGTCAAGAGAAAATTTTATTTGAATGATTATGATTACAGGGATAAACCCCCTCATACTTAACACTTTCCATGAGTTATTCCCAAATTCCCAGTCATTTTTCCATTAAATACGCTCACTTCCCCCTGTTGCATAATCATTCAGATTTATATCTTCTTGATCTGATGTTACTTGGTCTGTTAAACCAGACACTCTGAGTTCTTAATATGTTGGAAACAGATATCCCTGTGGATTCTCCATTTTTTTGACGATTAAAATCACAACGATGAATTCCGCCATAAAATAAATGTTGAGGAAAAGATATGAAATGATATTACTCAAGAATTTTTAGATCTTTCTTGGCTAAGGAAAGATAGATGGGAATATCACCCTATGTTTATAGCCTCAAAAATTGTTTCCTACTCCACAAGTAATGTTTACAAGGGCTTAGGCTGATTTTTTTTATAAATAAAAGCTTACTGTAAAATACAATATTTTATATAATTTTTTGAATATAACAAATGAAAAAGTAAACATGGAGACAAAAGAAAAAATACCAAGTCAATAATTAACACAGATAAGACAGAATAGCAATAGCTTATTTCATTCCAATAAATCAAAAGAATCGTTCTCTTTAAAAAAATCCCTGAGGAAGTTTGGACCAAAGTCAAACTTAGATGTCCCCAATGAAAACCATACAAAAGGACTTTTGACAGAAGTAAAAAAATTGAACTTTAAAATCTGTATCAGCTTGCCACATATTGATTCCCACTCAAATCTGCACAATATCCTTTATCAGTCATGAAATTTAATTCATAAACAGACAGGTCTACATAGACTATCAAAGATAGATCGACACCTCTGAAAAACAAGTGTCTGGATGATGTAATTAAGCCTTGAATCTTGTTGTCTACAATAGGACCCTGCTATCATAAAAGAAAATTAGGCTTTCAATGAATTAAGGAATGAATGAAAATTGAACTATCTCAATAAAACTCAAGAGAAAACCTTAGTATGTTTTCTCCTTCTCTTTTTTCCATTAAGCAATCAAAATTAGTTGAAGTAGTTAAACTACCTCTTTTAGTTAAGTTAATTAAAACTCAACTAACTTTTAGTTTAGGGGAAGAATTAATATAATAATAATAAGGGTCTTTAATAAATAATAACTAGTAGGTGGGACTCCTTGTGACTCCCTTTATTTTCTTAACAAAAATAGAGACAATTAGCCAATCAATCAAACACATCCCTCCTTGTGTCTTACATAATCATTCTCATAATTTGAAAATCAATATCGATGATATTTTAAACCATATCCAAAAAATATAATATCCAAAATATCCAAAATAGTGTGTTGTCCAAAAACTTCAACAGTCAACTATTCTCAACAATCAATAAATAAATACACTCAAAACCCATATTTGCCACTTTGGGAGGCAATTTTCCCTTTGTTTCTATTTTCTCCCTTTGATTTCTATGAATTAACCTTAGGCTATGTGGAGCCTTTAGTCCTGATCTCACTGATAACATGAGAGAAATCATCTCTCAAGTGCATGCGGGATGAAACGAATTTGGCATAATCACTTGAGGGAGAGGAGGGGGCAGCAACAACTTTTTCTTTATCAGGTGCATGGGCTTCATTTTTTAGCCTCTTGCTTGCATGGGAAGACTGTACAGGTGAGTGAGAATGGGTAACTTGGACAATTGGGTTAACCGGTGGAGAAGGAGAAAGTAGAGACAAATTTGGCTAGCCACGATGATGGGATATTGTTGTATGAAAAATCTCTTGCCACCCATCATTTTCAGGGACTTCAGGTTGTAATGTGACATGTGGGGGAAATGGGATACCAGGGACATGTTGGGGTTGGAAGGGAGGCCTTTCTGGCCTAGGTTGTACTACCCCTTGTCCAATCTAGTTGAAAAATCCATCTTGGAAGAGTTGGTTCAACTCTTATGGATCTGCATCAAAATGTATCGAAAACCTTGGCCTTCTAGGGCCCCTGTTCCAATTCCCTCTTCCCATGTTATTCCAACCATGGATTCCTAATAAAGAAGATCATTCTTGTATCCAACGTTTATTAGCAGCTAGATTCTTTAAACAAACCATACATGATATCTCTTTAAATATGAAACAATGTTTGGCTTAGCAACACATCAGGCTCATGCAATCCAATCCATAAAAATTGTTTAATACTTGTCAATGAGCAAGGGATGAATAAGGGTTTTGGCAAATCTGAGGGGTTGTATTGAGTGAAAAGTGATAAAATGAAAGGGAGTAGATCATGGTTACTTCTCAACAAATCATCAAATAATCAACGGTGTTGTAATAACAAAACATATCAATTGTAACTCATATTTTTGTCCTCAATCAATTGCTATAATGCAGAGTTTTCTTTTAATTATAATTTAATTTTAAGAATAGGGCATGCAAAGTGAATCTGGCAATGTGAGGGGATTTGTAATGTGTGAAAAAGTGAGAGAATGGTAGGGAAGTTTAATGGATATTGTTCAAAAAATAAATTAAGTAGTCAATAATCATAACTATGTACTAAAATCAATCCAAAATAAAACCAACACCATACCAACAATTACTGTGTATCAAACTATTCGTTGTTCCAACATTTAAATTTCCAAAAATTTCTCAATTCAAAACAATCTGTGAAATTATACTCATAATCGAAACAAACCTTCCATTTCAACGGTCTTGTTAAGAAAACGTTGATATTTTATTTCTTTTCCTTCCTTAAAAAAACACACACAACAATATACTCGATCTCTATCCCATAATTCATCACTATAAAAATAACATCCATCGTCTACCAATTCACAATCGGTCCAAATTTAAAATGTACATAGGTCCCTTTTTCGATACGAACAAACTTCCAAAACATGCTTGATTACACACAATCACCATTATATCAACCAATAAGATTTTGCAATGAAACCATAGTCAACATAAAACCCGAGCATCATCATTGTCGATGTAACCATTTATAATCTACACGATGATTCAATAATATATGCAAGGAAAACATAGCCAATTACACACAGTCACCATTTCCACAATTAGATATAACCTTGATCGGGCCTAGCAAAACACAAGCGTTTCCAATTTGCAATTAAGACCACGTTGTAATAACACAGTGAGGGTAATCACAATGAAGAGATAACCACCCCTGATTGTATATAATTACCCGTTCCCAATTTGCAACTCTTCAACCAATTTAATCATAGAAAGACGAGATAGGGACTCAACGAAAAACTCTGTTGGCAAATATTTAACAGATAGAGAATGGAAAATATTTAACAGACAGTGAATGGTTGTCATTGATGGCAAGTACAACAATGAATATGGCATGAGTACAGGAAGTTTGTAATAGACAGACAAATAGAAGATAAGTTCAGGACAAATATTTAACATATAGCGAATGGCAAATATTTAACAGACAGTGAATGCTTGTCATTGATGGAAAGTACAACAATGAAGATGGCATGAGTACAGGAAGTTTGTAACAGACAGGAAAATAGAAGATGAGTTCAGGAAGATCAAATGATCGAAGGCTACACAACCAAGCAAATAGAAGATAAGTTCAGGTTGATCGAATGATCGAAGGCCCGTAAATCTTGAGAAGCATTTCTGATCATTGGATCCATTCAAAATTACCGAAAGAATGAGGGTCGTCAGATCTGAATGTAGACAAGAAGAGATTGTTTAAGAGGAGGACGGATCTCAGGCATTAGATCCAAGCGCAGGATCCGACCATCGTTGGATCAAGAAGAACCCGCACGTCCTTTAAGGTAAAAGGAGAAGCGGGCGTAATCGCGATATACAAAATCGTGACTTAATCTGATCTGTCAGATCAAGGTTGAATCTGGATCGTTGATCTCAATTCCTTGTCAGAGTTTCAGGGATCGAGAGTTGGACATGTCAAATATTATTAACATCAGGAATCCTGATATCGTAATATGTGAAATCTCGATGTAATCTGAGCCGTCAGATCAAGGTTTGATCTAGACCGTTGATTCCAGTTCTTGTCGGAGTTTCGAGGATTGCATGTTGGAGATGTCAAAGAAACAATGCAACAAGAATGTCAATTTTTCCATATGCGAAATTGCAATTCAATCACAGCCGTTGAATCAAGCTCATATCTAGACTGTTGATCTAACTCCATATCGGAGTTTCGGGGATCGCAACATGGAGAGGCAAGAAAACAATGCAACAAGAATGTCGAAACCGCGATATGCAAAATCGTGATTCAATCATAGCCATTGAATCAAGATCACATATGGACCATCGAATCACAGGACATGTGGCAAGTGATTGAAATTTCGCTGACTTGGGGTCAACGGAGCATAGTGTTGAAATTCACGAAATGAGAAATCGCGAAAGCATTTTTTGCATAGGCGCTTGGTTATGACCATAGTCATATTGGGGAAGGAGCTAGTGCAGAAAATTTATGTATCGGAACTTCGGAGATCGCGAAATGAAGTGTCGAGACACTCAGCACAGGATTGTCGAAATGTTGAAACCCGATTTAAAGGTAATGTCAATAAAGTTCATCCAACATAGCAGATAAATTGGAATATGATCAGAAGGTTATTATTCTCTCGCACTGTTAACTCCTCAGTTATGAATCTGTTAGCAAAATGGACTCATTATTGCGAATTAGTTGGCGTTTCAGTTGCTCGGACAGTTGTCTTTCGTTTGCCGAAGGAGATGGGAAGTGGAACCGTCGTGATTGTGTATAAAATAAAATGAGACAGACAACGTGAGGTTGGGCGTTCTGTATGAGAAAAGAATGAAACTGTAAGAAAATGAAAATGAGAGGATGTGTAGGAGGAGATTGAGCATATGTGCAATGTGAAATGAAATGCAGATCAGAATAACAGAACAAGTTGAAGAAGAGCAGAATGACAGAACAAGTTGATGCAGAGCAAACCTGCTGAACAGAAAGAGGAAGAAATGAATTGCAGTACAGTTAGAAGATGACCAGATGTACAGAACAAAGAAAGATTGGTAAGAATTGATGTATCTATGTAGTTAAATTTTTTTATGTTCAATTATGTTCTAGGGAGGTTCAGAGGTGCTCGGGAGGATTGTTTTCCTCAGAGGTTCAAGTGGGAGCTTGAACACAGGAAGTTGTAGCTTCCATCTGGTTGCAGCCAGAGAAACCAGGGTGGCAGGGTGGTGCAAGGGAGAAAAAGTGTTCTCTATTATACAGGTTGGAGCCTGTGTAACTGGAAGTTGGTGCTTCCATCCAATTGGTGTTGGAACATATAGGGAGTTGGTGCTTCCTTCTACTGGGTGCTAGAGAAACCAGAGAGTTGGTGCTCTCAAACAAGTTGCAGCTTGTAAAACAGAGGTAGCAGCCTCACATTGAGTTGGTGCTCAATTAAATATGATGTACAGAACTTAAAAGACCGCCTATCATTTCGAAGAAGAAGAGGTTTTCTCCCTTTATGGGTTTCCTCGTGAAAATATGTCTCTGTGTATACCTTGTGTGTGACTGATGCTTTTTACTTTTATTGTCCATATGTTGTATAATGTTGATGATCACTTGAAGAAAGATTAAGAATGTTTTAATAGACTTAATATTGTTTAAGCTCAAAGACAACTGATTCACCCCCCCCTCTCAATTGTATTAGTAATTTCAATAATTGGTATCAGAGCCGGTTCCTTTTATTTAAAGGTAGATCTGTAAGCTTAAACATAACAAGTCRTGAAGGGACTTCAGCCTCTAAGCCCCCTCTATTTGATGGAACAAATTTTTCCTTCTAGAAGATTAGAATGAGAACATATTTAATGGCCTTGGGTGCTAATGTTTGGGATGTAGTAGAGACTGGATATACAAAGCCTGTTGTGCTAGCCTCCAAGGATGATAAGTTAGAATTTAGTTTTAATTCTAAGGGGATGAATGCTATCTTGAATGGACTTGTTGAAGCTGAATTTGTAAAGGTGATGCATATTGATACTGCCAAAGAAATGTGGGATAAACTTATTAAAAGTTATGAAGGAAATGAGAAAGTAAAAGATGCCAAACTTCAAACATACAGATTGAAATTTTAACAAGTAAAGATGAATGAAGATGAAACAATTAGCAAGTATTTTTTAAGAGTTGAAGAACTTGTAAATGCCATGAAGGGTCTTGGTGAGAAGTTTGATGACTCACTCTTAGTTCAGAAGATTTTAAGATCTCTGCCTGATAAATTTAAT
>ML776985.1:716108-727774 GCA_009831015.1 Picea engelmannii
CATATAGGGAGTTGGTGCTTCCTTCTAGTGGGTGCTAGAGAAACCAGAGAGTTGGTTCTCTCAAACAAGTTGCAGCTTGTAAAACAGAGGTAGCAGCCTCACATTGAGTTGGTGCTCAATTAAAGATGATGTACAGAACTTAATAGACTGCCTATCATTTCGAAGAAGAAGAGGTTTTCTCCCTTTATGGGTTTCCTCGTGAAAATCTGTCTCTATGTATACCTTGTGTGTGACTGATGCTTTTTACTTTTACTGTCCATATGTTGTATAATGTTGATGATCACTTGAAGAAAGATTAAGAATGTTTTAATAGACTTAATATTGTTTAAGCTCAAATACAATTGATTCACCCCCCCCCTCTCAGTTGTATTAGTAATTTCAATAAACTCCATCACCATTCCACTAATAAACCAATATTTGACAACCAATAATATGCCCGAAGGAGCAAGAATAGTTGGAGATTAAAATCGTGCTCTGTCGAAAACCAATCCAAGGAGACCATCAAGAGCATGCTCATTTAACAATAGCACAAAGAACTGGAGGTATTCAGAGACATATCACCCACAGGTAAAATACCTTTCGATACAGACACGGAAGTAAGCCACAAGATCTTCTTATTACTCCAAGCCTAGGAAATGGAACCAATAGTTAGCCACCAAGGAAAGCAACGATGGGTAGGGTAAAAAAAACCAATGCACATAGTGTGTTTTATGCTTGCAAAGGAGAAAAAAAGTTAACTAAACTATGACAGTTATTCAAAGAACACACAGAGATATAACCTCTATGCTCACTTCCTTAAGAGCCAAACCATTTGACAACAATACCAGTGAGGACGCATAACACTGAGGTATAACTTAAAATACCCCACAACCACACAGTATTTATTAACGTTATGGACACCCTAAGACTGGACCTTGGGGTATTTTGGTGAAATCACAATGAAAGTGAGCCCACGACCATGACTCTGGGTTGAATAAATTACGCAGCAACTGAATGGAAATTTGAATGTGACTGGATAGAGTTACAATCATGATTGTGAGGGAACAAGCAGCAATAATACATAGAGAAAAACCCTCCACCATTAACACAGAGCAATATATACCACATTCATTACTATCCATAGAGACCCGTCATTATTTGAAACCAACAGAGCAACCAGTGAATGCACAACTTAACAAAAACCAATTCTTTTTCTTGTATTATGAAACAATTACAGTCATCACAGAGTGAAATATCACATATTTACACAGTCGAAACTCTCAGGAACACGCAAAACCAAGCATTATTGATCCGTTGTTTGTTCATACACAAATCATAATTCATGGATGGAGTGAAAATTAACCATACCTGTAACAAAGAGCTTAAAAGGGCAAGTTGGTCGAGATTTCTTCTTCCCAAGAGCCTGAAATGCAAAGCTTAACCACCAATAGACCGAAAATGAAACAAGGAACAATGTTGGGGGGACAACCGATGGGGGGAGTATGGAGTGACATGCATTTACTGTAGGTCGCTTCCATCTCCTATCATATTCAATTCGAAGTACAATACATCCAAACATTCACCACTTCGTTAAACCATGTATTCAATGCCCAACAATTTAAATTTGCGACGATACCCTTTGCCCAATGCGCCACCCAAACATGCATACATTAACTTTGGCCAAGTTTTATGCCATATCATATGTATTGCAATGTTATATGTGCCCAAATAAAATATAATAAAAATCGCATAGCCACTAACCAACCATAGTATAATAGTTAGGATTAGCACTAACATCACTTTTACTTTTCTATTTGCATATAACCTTTTAACATAGCTCAAACATAAATTTATTTCCTTTAAGATTTTTCTTCATAGGTTTTCTTCCTTGTTTTGATTATGATGTCACTAACCTATCTCTTGTATATATGTGGCTAGGTAGTTGATCACGATGATTCGTGACATGGTTAAATCATAGAAACTGTAAATACATGTCCATCATAACATAAAAAATAATGCCTTGAATTGCATAAACATCCCATAAAATGCATCATCCACCTATTACTATGTGAAAATGAAACCAAGACTGCATTGTCAACCATGTAGGATTGTGTAAGAAATGTCAAAACAACACCAAAAAAATGTGTGATATGTCTATCTTTGAGCCTCCAGTCTACAAGGGGGTCCCACCTACTAGTATTATATTATTAGCATAGTTTAAATAATAGGGATTTAGCAATACTTTGTGGCGGAATTCATCATTGTGATCTTAATCATCAACAAAATGGTGACTCCATAGGTAAATATGTTTCTAATAGATTAAGAACTCAAAGTGTCTATTTTCGCAGACCAAGTAACATCATATCAAGAAGATATAAATCAGAATCATTATGAAACAAGGGGAAGTGAGTGGATTTAATGGAAAAATGATCGGGAATTTGGGAATAATTCATGGAAAGTGTTAAGTATGAGGGGGTTTATCCCTGTAAGCATAATCATTCAACTAAAATTTTCTCTTGACTTCAAGGAGAAATTTCTCTTTTGAATCTCAAAATGGATGAAGAAATGGAAAGAAGAAGCGGGATGTAACCAACTATCTCATAAAACAACAGTGAAAGTAGATAAAAAAATTCAAAGATGCCTTCAGGGGGGACATCATAACAGCCGTGTAAGCTTGATTTTTATTGATTAACAATACTTTGCAAGAATATCATTGTGGAAAAAGTGATCCAACATTTTATTTTTGATAAAATTTGAAATCAAAAGAACAAAAAGATAGGAATGTCATATCAAAAGTGAAATAGAAAAATTTGAGCAAGCAGAAATTGAATGACAGAAATGAAGATAGCAGAATTGAAATGACAGAAATCAAACAACAGAAATGAAAACTAATAAAACGAAAGCAGAATTGAAAACTACTAAAATATGGAACAATCCAAACAACATTAAACTCTTCAGGTTGGTTCCACGTAATGTTTTAAGTGAGAACCGTTAGTGTTGTAGGAAAACAATCGCTCTTGTAAATCATTTAGAATGTAAGAATCTGTACCTAGGACAAAAGAGATCTTGAAAGGACCCAACCATAATTTTGTAAACTTTGAATGTCTTCCCCTATCAAGATGAGGTGAATCCCGCAGCAGTACTTTCTCATTGACTTTAAATTTGACAGTTTTGACACTCTTGTTGAAATATTTGTTAACAGTCTGTTGTCTTTTCTTTATATTACCCAAGGCAAATGTCCTTTTCTCCTCTAAATCCATGAGTGCATTCATCCTTTGTGAAATATTAGAATAATTTAATTCTTCGACCTGTAGCAAAAATCTTAGAGGATAAAAAGTTATGTTTGAGTTGTGTTAAAAGGTTATATGCAAATGGAAAATTAAAAGCGATGTTAGTGCTAATCCTAACTATTATACTATGGTTGGTTAGTGGCTATGCGATTTTTATTAGATTTTATTTGGGTGCATATAACAATACAATACATATTATATGGCATAAAACGTGGCCAAAGTTAACGTGCATGTTTGGGTGGCGCATTGGGCAAGGGATATCATCGCAGATTTAAATTGTTGGGCATTGAATACATGGTTTAATGAAGTGGTGAATGTTTGGTTTTCTTGTACTTTGAATTGAATAGGATAGTAGATGGAAGCGACGTGTAGTAAATTCATGTCACTCCATACTCCCCCGATAGGCCGTAACCCTATCAGTGTTCCTTGTTGCATTTTCGGTCTGTTGGTGGTTAAGCTCTACATTTCAGGCTCTTGGGAAGAAGAAAGCTCAGCCAACTCACCCTTTTAAGCTCTTTGTTACAGGTATGGTTATTTTTCACTCCATCCATGAATTATGCTCTGTGTATGAACAAACAATGGATCAGTAATGCTTGGGTTTGCGTGTTCCTGAGAGTTTCAACTATGTAAATATGTGATATTTGACCCTGTGATGACTATAATTGTTTCGGAATACAAGAAAAACAATTGGTTTTTGTTAAGTTGTGCATTCAATGGTCGCTCTGTCGGTTTCAAATCATGATGGATCTCTGTGGATAGTAATGAATGTGGTATATATTTCTCTATGTTAATGGTGGAGGGTTTCGCTCTGTGTATTATCGCCAGTTGTTCCCTCACAGTCATGAGTGTAATCCTATCCAGTCACATTTGAATTTCCATTTGGTTGCTGTGTAATTTCTTTGACCCAAAGTCATGGTCGTGGGCTCACTCTCATTGTGTTTTCACCAAAGTACCCCAAGGTCCAGTCTTAGGGTGTCCATAACGTTAATAAATATTGTATGGTTGTGGGGTATTTTAAGTTATACCTCGACATTATGCGTTCTCACTGGTATTGTTGTCAAATGGTTTGGCTCTTAAGGAAGTGAACAAAGAGGTTATATTTTTGTGTGTTCTTTGAATAACTGTCACAGTTCAGTTAACTTTTCCTATCCTCTGTAAGTGTAAAACACACTATGTACACCGGTTTGTTACCCTACCCGTCGTTGCTTTCCTTAGTGGGTAACTATTGGTTCCATTGCCCAGGATGGGAGTAATAAGGAGATCATGTGTCTTGCTACCGTGTCTGTATTGAAAGTTATTTTACATGTGGGTGATATGTCTTTGAATACCTCCAGTTCTCTGTGCTATTGTTAAATGAGCATGCTCTTGATGGTCTCCTTGGATTGGTTTTCGATAGAGCACGATTTTAATCTCCAATTGTTCTTGCTCCTTCGGGCATCTTCTTGGTTGTCAAATATTGGTTTATCAGTGGAATGGTGATGGATTTTTTCATCGAGTCCCTATCTCTTATTTCTATGATTAAATTGGTTGAAGAGTTGAAAATTGGGAATCGGTAATTATATACAGTCGAGGGTTGTTATCTCTTCGTTATGATTACCCTCACCATTCTCTTACAATGTGGTCTTAATTGCAAATTGGAAACACCTGTGTTTTGCTAGCCCCAATGAGGGTTATAGCTAATTGTGGAAATGGTGACTGTGTAATTGGTTATGTTCGCCTTGCATATATTATTGAATCATTGTGCAGATTATAAATGGTTACATCAACAGTGATGAGGCTCGAGTTTTATGTTGATTATGGTTTCGTTGAAAAATCTTATTGATTGATATAATGGTGATTGCGTGTAATCGAGCATGTTTTGGAAGTATGTTCATATTGAAAAAGGGACCTATGTAAATTTTAAATTTGGATCGATTGTGAATTGGTAGATAGTGGATGTTATTTTTATAGTGATGCATTATGGTCTAGAGGTTGAACATATTGTTGTGTGTTTTTTTAAAGGAAGGCAAAGAAATAAAATGTCAATGTTTTCTTAACAGGGTTGTTGAAATGGAAGGTTTGTTTCGATTATGAGTATGATTGCACAGACTATTCTGAATTGAGAAATTTTGGGAAATTTAAATTTTGAAACAACGAACAGTTTGATACAAAGTAATTGTTGGTATGGTGTTGGTTTTTTTTTGGATTGATTTTAGTACCGAGTTATGATTACTGACTACTTAATTTATTTTATGAACAATATCCATTAAACTTCCCTTCCATTCTCTCACTTTTTTGCACATTATGAATCCCCTCACATTCCCATATTCACTTTGCACGCCCTGTTCTTAAAATTAAATTATATTAAATGAAAACTATGTATTATGGCAATTGAAGGAGGACACAAAGATGAGTTACAGTTGATATGTTTTGTTATTACAACATAGTTGATTGTTTGATGATTTGTTGAGAAGTAACCATGATCTACTCCCTTTCATTTTATCACTTTTCGCTTAATACAACCCCTTAGATATCCCAAAACCCTTATTCACCCCCTTCTCATTGAAAAGTATTAAACGATTTTTATGGATTGGATTGCATGAGTCTGATGTGTTGTTGAAACAAACTTTGTTTCATATTTAAAGAGATATCATGCATGGTTTGTTTAAAGAATATAGTTTCTAATAAATGTTGCATACAGGAATGAGCTTCTTCAGTAGAGGAAGTCATGGCCGGGGAAGAGAAAATTGGAATAGGAGCCCTATAAGGCCAAGGTTTTTGATACATTTTGATGCAGATCCACAACAATTGAACCAGCTCTTCCAAGCTAGATTTTTCAACTGGATTGGACAAGGGGTAGTCCAACCTAGGCCAGAAAGGATTTCCTTCCAACCCCAACATTTCCCTGGTATCCCAGTTCCCCCATATGTCTCATTACAACTTGAAGTCCTTGAAAATGACGGGTGGCAAGAGATTGTTCATCCAAAAGTCTCCCAACATCGTGGCTAGCCCAATTTGTCTCTATCTGCTCCTCCTCCACCGGTTAACCCAATTGTCCAAGTTACCCCTGCTCACTCACTTGTACAGTCTTCCCATGCAAGAAATAGGCTCAAAACCAAATCCCATCATGCACCTGATAAAGGAAAAGTTGTTGTTTCCCCCTCCTCTCCCTCAAGTGATTTCGCCAAATCAGTTTCACTCCGCATGCACTTGAGAGATTATTTCTCTCATGTTATTAGTGAGATCAGGCCTAAAGGCTCAACACAACCCAAGGATAATTCAGAGAAATCAAAGGGAGATAGTAGCAACAAATGGAAAATTGCCTCCCAAAGTGGAAAATATGGGTTTTGAGTGTATTTATTTATTGATTATTGAGAACAGTTGAATGTTGAAGTTTTTGGACAACACACTATTTTGGATATTTTGGATATTATATTTTTTGGATATGGTTTAAAATATCATTGATATTAATTTTCAAATTACGAGAATGATGATGGGAGGCACAAGGAGGGATGTGTTTGATTGATTGACTAATTGTGTTTATTTTTGTTTAGAAACTAAACGGATTCACAAGGGATCCCACCTACTAGTTATTATTTATTAAAGACCCTTATTATTATTATATTAATTCTTCCTCTAAACTAAAAGTTAGTTGATTTTTAGTTAACTTAACTAAAAGAGGTAGTTTAACTACTTCAACTAATTTTGATTGCTTAAAGGCAAAAAGAGAAGGAGAAATCATACCAAGGTTTGCTCTTGAGTTTTATTGAGATGGTTCAATTTTCATTCATTCCTTGATTCATTGAAAGCCTAATTTTATTTTATGATAGCAGGGTGCTATTGTAGACAACGAGATTCAAGGTTGAATTACATCATTTAGACACTTGTTTTTCAGAGGTGTTGATCTATCTTTGATAGTCTGTGTATACTTGTCTGTTTATGAATTAAATTTCATGACTGATAAAGGATATTGTGCAGAGTCGAGTGGGCAACAATCTATGGCAAGTTGATCTAGCTTTTAAAGTTCAATTTTTTTACTTATGTCAGAAGTCCTTTTGTATGGTTTTCATCGTGGACATCTAAGTTTGACTTTGGTCCAAACTTCCTTAAGGATTTTTGTAAAGAGAACGATTCTTTTGATTTATTGGATTGAAATAAGTGATTACTAGTCTATCTCATCTGTGTTAATTATTGACTTGGTATTTTTGGTTTTGTCTCCACGTTTACTTTTTCATCTTTTATATTCAGAAAATTACATAAAATATTGGATTTTACAGCAATATTTTATTTATAAAAAAAATAATCCTAAGCCCTTGTAAACAATACTTGTGTATTAGGAAACAAATTTTGAGGCTATAAAACATAGGGTGATATTCCCGTCTATCTTGCCTTAGCCAAGAAAGATCTGAAAATGCTTGAGTAAGATTATTTCATATATTTTCCTCAACACCTATCAAAGACAATCATCCATCAAGATAAAACCCCCAACTCCCTCAAAGTAGGAAAGTGTAACGTCTCACGACAACAAGCGAAGTATAAAGGGATTTTTTTTTTGTTTTAGGTAGGAAGGCAATGATGACAAACAGTCGAACCACACAGACTGGTGACGAAAACAAGTACATAGATCAAGCATCAAAAAAATATGAATCCACATGCTAGCGCAAGAGCAATGGGGTGAAGCATGCGTAAAACAATAGATAGAATGACTACCCACCCAACACAACATGACCATGCCTATAAGCTAACGGACCACATCCACAATCCTGACACATTGGTCTTGAAGACCAAAAACTGGAACCTCTAAGGCACACCATACCCAACACATGAAGGTGTTACAACCCAGGTGCCGACATCAATTACAACGAATGACACCCACATTGGGAAGCACTAGACCCGAGGCCTAGTCAACACGCACCCTTATCGGTCATGCACGCAATGACCCAATCACAAGGAATAATGCTGCCACCTGGAGACAAGCGCAATTGTAACTAAGGCGCATTAATCAATCAACCTTAAACTGCAACACGATCAAAACACCAGAAGTCCCAACTTCAATTTCAACATTAGATGCAACGATAAACGAAGCACTCAACAACCAACTGGAAAGGACGCAGGATAGCTACGACCGAAATAATTTAAATTGTGCAAGGAACAAGATAGCTTTCTTATTTCTTACAATATAGTCACCTAAGGTCTGACAATAGCTAACCACCCGCCACACCAATCCGACCTAAAGTATAGAATACAATTATCCCCTAACATACGCGCCTAGAACCCAATAATAGCACAAGCTCAAGTGATTAATTGATGTGACCAATCATAATTATTGTTCAATTATAACAACTTCAAGCATCTTCTACCCTTCCTATCAACTGATTATTGCTCAAAAACCAACTAAACTTAACTTTTCCAAGTTGATATCAACAAAAACAATTTCTTTCTTACCTTCTAACTTAAAATTTAATCCCTTATAAATAAGACAGAAATGAAGCATCTTAAAACGATTAAATTCTCATTTAACAATATCATCTAAAAAATATCAACGCTCCCCTATCAACCTCGACATTAACCATTACTACATCTGCAACCCCAATAGCCTTTTAATCCGTCAACTCACCTTATCCAACTGCACAATAGATATAGATATGATCCATCAATAAGGATAAAACGCAGTGGTGTAGCAACTTATATAGTGATAAGGGTTGTGCAATTCCTAAGCAATAGGTAGATGACCCTTGAGTGATAACTGTAAAACTGTAAGCAGTTAAGAATCCTTAACTAGAAAACTACAATCTAGTTAAAAGACAACTTTAGTCACAAAATCGATGAATTGAATTTAATCGAGGGTAAGGTAAATGTTCCATCTATCCACTCAAATTGCTACTATTAATTTTCGAAACGTTCAATGCCAAGGAATCGCCCAGACTTAAAAATCGTTGTCAAAAATTAACTACACGAAAATGATGAGTGGATGTGATATCGTAGAGAAATTACCCGATGTAGAATATATATTTGTGGTCTAAGAATAATTTTTGTCTAAAATTTAGAAGGAAATGCAGTCATAAAGAGAGGGTTACAACATTGTCCTTCATCAATGCATTACTGTCATTCACATAACAGGTGTTGGCCTTCTAACATATAAAAATTCACAGTCTATAGTGTCGTACAAGCTTCTATTCCAATATTTGACTCGTTGTATGTATATTTAGTCTACAGTCTATGAATAAAATCGTTGGTTGTTTATTCCCAACTTAATCGATGTCTAAAATGAAGGCATTGATATCCCATCCTTCCAAAAGCGGAGGTATTGTGAATTGTTGTCTGTTCCGAACACGGAGATACATTATACATTAACTGTAGCATTGTTGGGATCAGTGGCAATGCCCTCTATTAATTATGGTATTGTTGATAAATCTATCAATGTTGGTGCATTATTACTATCTATTTAATAAAGTTGCCTTCTAATGCTTGTGCAGTCTTTAAATAATTCTCTATCAATCGACAATCGATGTATAAATAATATAACTAAATTACTGTATGAAACTAATGGTAAATAGTCATGGTGTACCATTACTGATGATATTTGTTGTAAAAAAAATAGGGTAAATATAACTAAACTACTTCGCTGTAATATAACCAATTTGTGAAACAAAGGCAACTAATTCACTGTGGAACTTGTCAATTCGCTGCCAACAATAACCCACTATAGAATTCAACAGTAATTGAAATCACTGTCAAGAATCTTTACATTCATTATCCAAGCATTTTGTCATGCCTTATCAATCAATTCGCTGAGTTTTAATATAACAATTTCATTGATTTTGTTGTAAGAAATTGCAGACAATACAAGGGTAAATTTGCAGTAAATAAAAGGTTAAATCACAGCCAAAAGATGGGTAAAATGCAGGGTAAAATTTTCCATTAAAAAGTAACAATCGCAAAGTTAAATGGCAGACCAGATGTATGAAATAAAACCACACAGTAAATTTGCGAGGAAAAGTATCAAACGTAGACTTAAATTGCTAGGAAATGTATTGAATATGCAAAGATACGTTGCCAGGAAATGCATCAGACACATAGATCAAACGTAGAGGATCATAAGCGATTCACTGAGGGAAGGGATAAACAATCTCATAGGTAATCAAATGCAACAAGGCGCAATACCATCAATCAACCAAGAACATTCAACAGGGGTAGACAGCTGGGCAGAAACATTTGTTTCTCATCATCGTCGCACAGAAAGGTAGGGCATTAGGATCTATAGGTCTATTAACACTGAAGTGATGACCATCGATCTAGCTCTTGGTCGACTGCCTAGGAAAGGACTGATGAGCTAGGGATGAGGGCGAAGTAAGAAGCGCAAACTTGTAACAAAATCAATAAAACCATAGGATGATCATGACATGCAGGGATTGAAAGCCAAGGACATCAATCAAGAACAAGCTTAAGGCTATGGGGGAGATTCCGTTATCAATTAAAATGCTAGGTCAATCATTTCTTTACCCAATTAAAATACAGAACTAAAAAATGTAAAGTATACTAATAATCTACCATGCATAAATAAAGGAAGTGTATCGTAGCCCAAGTCACCCGCTTTGAGTTTTTGTCCCACGCGCTCCACACAGCTCCTGCTTGTCGACCGATGAGACTTCACCAGTACCTCCCAGCCAATGCTAGGGGTACTCTTCTTCCCCCTTAGCCCCCCGAGCCACAAAGGGGCCACACACACTAATACAGAGAGCAGATAGCTCCCAGCTTTCCTCACAAGGCTTAGCTACCACTCCTCACCAAGATAGGTATCCAAACGCCCACAAGCTAAATCAATCAAGTCTAAAATTATGCAGTGTAACGTTACGCATACCAGAAGAGATCCATCATCCTTCTCCTCCCTCCTTTATATAGAGTTTCTAAGTCCCTTACTTTTCCAAAATCCTATTTAATTTAATTCATAAAAATCCTCCCCATACATATGTCACCCATCCCCTTCATTGCACCAAAAATTAATTCCATTAATTAATTAATTATCCCTATTTCCCTCACCCACCTAAAAGCATTCCTAGAATCGCTCCTAGGTGTCCCCATATTCCCTTACACAATTTAATGCCTTACCCCCTTAATAATTTACTAATTGAGCTTAAATTAGAAAGTTCTTAAATGCTAGATACCTTACTAAGTTAATCTTTCTTCCTTTTTCCTTGTGTTTCCCCTTTCTTTTTATGTTTCCCTCTTTTTCCTAGTTTCCTAATTCCTTTAAATTTTCCTCTTTCCCTTTTCATTTAAAACTCAAATTGGCAAGTGTAGAAAATCACCCTTTTTCCCCTTTTTCTTTTTAATTAATAAATTTTAATTAGCATAAGTAACAAAACAATTATTCCCCTTTTTCCCCTTTTTTTAAATTTTATCTCCTAATATATATAT
>ML776985.1:743142-766653 GCA_009831015.1 Picea engelmannii
CTTTGTTGGTCCTTCGCCCTCGGGTTAGGGGTGGGGACGGGGCTGAAATGTCTTCAGTTTCAGAAGTTCCCCCAGAGCCGCTAGAGGGGACTGTAACGACCAGGGCTGCATGGGCAGAGGGTTCCGGATCTGAAGCCCGAACTTCTCTCGCTGCTACTGAATCTGGGGGGCTGGATTCCGGAAGGCTTTCGTCTGCTGGAGGATCTTCCTTGACTGTTGTTGCTTCTGGATCTGGGGCTTCATCTTCCTTCAGCGCATCAAAACTGTTTTTATTTTCTAGAGTTGCCTCTGCTGAATAAGTGGCCTTCGGGGCCTGRGCTTGTGGATCCTTTCGCTTTGACTGCCTTCGTCGGTTAGAWACKGGYTGAARMTCATCTKCTTTGWCTGGTYCYRGTTCCTCAGAGGCTTTGGGGCAGKTCCTTGCGAAGTGACCRTAAGCATGRCACCRGAGGCACTTAAARGGAATCTGCTCGTAGTCCAGCTCTTGGATATGGCACCATTCCCCCAGGGAGAGCTTAATGGCTTCTGGAAGACCTTTCTCGAGGTTAACCTCAACACAAATGCGAGCGCAGGTATACTGGTCCCCTTTCGGCTCCGCGTTGTCCAGGAAACGTCCAAGCTTATTCCCAATGTCCTCCAGAGAACTTGTCCCCCAGAGGTGCAAGGGGAGGTGAGGCAGCCTAACCCAAACAGGAGCTGCGGTGATCTCGATTTCGGGGCTGAAGTCAATAGTCCAGGGGGCTAAGAACAGTCCTCTCGACCCCATGAAATAGGGTCCAGATCTGAAAACTAGGTCACGGTCCTCTTTGGTCAAGAAACTAAAGACAAAAAAACCCCTGCCTACTGCGATCAGAGAAGTTGTTCCCTTTATCAACGATTTCCAACTATCATCCATCCATGCCTCCACCGTTTTGGGGCTAGGCCATAACCCCGTAAACTTTCCGACGAGGGAATTTTCTGCCAGAAGGAGGGCAAGAGAGCAAGGCTTCTCTGGAGTTAGTTCCAGAGAAGGGATCTCCTCCATCTTCTTAACAAACTTAGACGAGAGAGAAGGCTTGGATTTGGATCCTGCCGAGCAGACTAACGCTTTGAATGCTTCCAAAGGGTCTTTGCCCCTCTCGGCAATTGGATCTGGGGCCATCGTAGCCGACCTCCCACAGCAAGAAGACAACCCGCATGCAAAACGCATATCCCCCTGATCAACTGCTGTAATAGGCCAAGTCCACGCGCTGAAACACCGAGTTCACTCGCTGAAACACCGGTCCGTTGTTACTCAGACCACGCAGGAGGAGCCGATTCGCGGCTTTGTTTGGGGTCGCAACTTTCAGTCCTTCAAACACCGCCCTTGAGCCAGATCTGTGTGCTGGCAGCGAGGGCATCCAAACATAGATCTGGAGCAGGAAAACGAGGTGCCGGTCAAGCTAAGCCTGGCCGCCGAGAGGGCCGAGGCTGCCTGTGCGCGCGGCTAGGGTTCGCCTCCATTTTTCCTCCTCTTCATATATATTATTATTATGTGAATGAAAATTAATATTTTTACTATTAACTATTTGTATAGAAAAAAATAAAACACATTTTATAATTTTTTTAAATTATAATGTGTATCTCATTTGTTTGTCCCACCTTAAATATTAATTAAATACAATATTTTATACAAATCTTTATATATAAAATAACATCATATTAATAAAAATAAATAAAATAATTTTAGATAAAATAATATTATACTAATAAAAAAAAATTTAAACTTTTTTTAGCTAAAAAAATATATATTTTTTAAACTGAATATATATACCAAACATATATAGAAACCCATTAACATAAATCCATCTTAATTTAAAATCATCTTTTCTTTTTTCCATCCTCTTCAAGGTATCAAATTTCCACTCCAATAAAGTGAATTGTCTAATGAGGATCCTTGATAAAAGGGAGAATTTTGAGCTTATAGACATGAGATGATTGAGTTTATAGGTAGTATATGATGGAAATAAAATTAATAATTTTTTTATGTATTTGTTTCAATTATCGAGACATATATGGACCCTCGCTTTATGGGCTATAAAAGGTTGCTTTCAATGGAAATAAATGACAAGGTGAAAGTAGCGACACCAAAATGTGGGTGGGTCATATCTTAATGGGAAAGTACGTCATGATGTTAGGGAAGACGTGACCTACTATGCAAACAACATTTCTTACAAGATTTTAATAATAATTTTTGTTTTATATAAAAATTATATTATTTTACTAAGATTCATTATTATAAAAATTTAAAACCTTATTTCTTCCAAAATTTTCACTAAAATGTTAAGAATTTGCTTAAATCAAATTTAAATTAAACTTTTCTAATTAAATTATCTTTAAGAAGAGACAAGGATGAGTAGACAAAAAGAATAATACACAAACCAAATTATATAATGATCCTTATACCTCATTCAAACCAAACCAGGAAAGACCGATAAGCATTAATGCGAAATGATGGTTCTACAGAGGGAAATTCATAATTAGTTAAATGTCATGATTGATGCATGCCTTCACCTCTAATTTTGAACAATGTTAAAATTTGTATTCATCTTTATTTATCTAATAAAAAAATTTACAATATTTTTTTTTTAAGTTTATATTTACATAACCTTGTTAATTTACTTTTATAAATGGTTAATGATTGTTTTTTAAAGTTCAAAGTAATGAAATTAATAATCAATTTTAGTGGATATAAGATTAAATTAGTATCATGAATGATATCTAGACTTATATCTAAGATTAAGGTTAGACACTACTTAAATGCATACGATTCTATTGTTGCAACCTCAACGATGGTAGTAATGGTTTCTAGCTTTCTTGTGAATATTATCTAGGATGAAACTACCTTTTGGTCCTTGACTATAACATTAAATTTCTTTTGATTGGTTACCCACTTGACCATAACATTAAATTAATGTTGAGGCATCTAGCAGGAGTGACTACCCCCTTACAAACCACCAACAATATCTTAGGTGGCCATGTTTTGTCCACACATAATGATGTAACTGCACGTCAGGGTCTTCAAATTGTTTAAATAAAGATTAGGCCAATAACCCTAAATATCGTATGTTTTTTCCTAATTTGGAAAAAAAACAAATATTCAAAAAAACATTTTCAATATAAGTACATATACAAAGTAAAACAAGGTACACTATGCCTTTAAAATATGGTTTAATCGATTGAGTTATCCTTTGGGGCTTAAAAATGTTTGGAAGCAACTCATCCCACCCTCAATTACTCAAGTGAGATTATTGGCACATTTTCAATCTTAATTGGCCAATGAGGGACAAACATGTCACAAGCAAGATTTGACCCTAGGTGGGGAGAATTTCTCCTCTTAAAAGGGTGGTAGGAGTTGAGGGGATTATACTAGATACCAAGGGAAAAATATAATTAACTTTTTCCTCAAGACTAGGAACATCCACAAATAACCAATCTAAGACCTATGCTCTTCTTCAAGATCTCCTTTTTGCGAAGGTATCCAACATAAAATCTTTGATAGTTATATGAGACTCAAGTTTCATAGTCAAATTGATGGTTTTAGATTCAAAATTCGATAGATAATAAGCTAGCCTCGATCATTGCACAAATCAACAAGGAGGTCAAATCTGTGAGTAGAGTTTCATTATATCAAGTTTTGAAAGAGCATAACTCTCGAGATGATATGTTAACCAATGAATCCACCTCTCTCTTGCAAGGGATCATGGAAAAAAGTGGGGGGAATTTTCTTTATTACAACCTTAGAGTCTTCAAGCTATTTGAATTTTCAACCATGTCACATACCCAATGACACATGTTCGAACATATCATTATTTCATATTTCAAGTGAGGGGATGGGATATACAAGGACACAACTCCATCTCAGTTGCATGCAAAAATCAATCATTGTCTTATCTTTTGAATCCTTCTTTATGGCTTCTTGTTGGTGAGGTGGGGTAATGGAGCAGACTTGGTTTGGATTTTGATGTGGCTCTGGAATCCTCAATTAGACTCGAACCCACCTACTAAGAGCTTCCTTGATTCTTTAGCTGGTGTATTGGGAATTTGGTTCATGAGTCATAGGTTATGGGTGTTTTTAGTGGATAACATCTAGAGTTCTATGGTCGTTGGATTACATTTGGATTTTGAAATCTATAACCTAATTTTGGGTTTTGGTTATGGATTAGAATAAAGTTTTCATGCAACATTTTATTTTCCTCTATTCTTTCATCATTCTCACTCTTTTGGCTCTCTATATATTATCCGAAGTTAAACTTTGTTACCCGATGCATTAGTTATTGAGGGTCTCGGATATGTCATTCTAATTATGCTTGGGATTGGGTTTTTTGGAATCCTAATTAATCCAAGTTTCAAAAATATCTCGAAGTATAGTGTTCCAATTACTTTTCTTCTTATATTGTGGAGTTTAGAACCTTCTCTATGTGTTGGTATTAGCTCTAGTCAATTTGATTCCAATTCAACTCTAACAACCTCAGTTGTTTTTGTTCTAGGTCTAGAATTCATAGATTACAAAGATATCCATGAGATTTGGAGAACTCTTCAAAACCACAAAGAGACTATTTAATATAATACATCCCTATTTTTAATGACCTTCAAAATTCAAGAAAATTAAAATCAATATGCTATACAAAATGTGATTGCTGTGAATATTTTGATACAACAAAAATATAAATTAGATGTTCTTGAAACAAAGTACAACATTCTTAGAAACTTGGTTATTAATATGATATTTCTTTTCATATTTTTGATACTCTAAAATTTAGCCTCTTATTGGATCCTCTAATAACTTAACTAGGAAATAACAAAATAACACAATTTTTTTATTAAAAAATTATGAAAAAAATAAATAAGGAAAATGCTAAGACTAAAGAGAAGAGACGATAATGCTAAGCACATTGAAGAAAAAATAAATAAGGGAAACGCAATAAAGTAGGAAGAGTGATCTTTGGGTGGTATTTGTGATGATTACATTTCTACATAAGGAAAACTTTTTAGGTATTTATGAGTTGACATTATTCATGTTAAAAAAAATAATCAAAATGACATATATGATATGGAATGTGTATATCACGTTTGATTTTCATTAATTATACTAAGTGTTCAGTATTGCTTACCGATGTTATAATGTGTGTTTTATATTAAGTTTGATTTTGCTTAATAATAATGAAGATTTCATATATATTTATATATAATTTAATTTTTTTAGAAAATATTATCTTATTATAAGTTTACATTATTTATGTTAAAAAAAAAATTAAAATGATATATATATGATATGGAATGTGTATATCACGTTTGATTTCCATTAATTATACTAAGTATTGATTATTGATTATTAATGTTATAATGTGTGTTTTATATTAAGTTTGATTTTGCTTAATAATAGTGAAGATTTCATATATATTTATATATAGTTTAGTTTTTTAGAAAATATTATCTTATTATTTGATTAAGTAATTAAATATTTAATGATAATAATGTGATTTATTATTTTTCCAATATGTTTAAATAATCATTAAGTTATATTTATTTAGTGAGTATGTTTTATATGGACAATATAAATGATTAGCAAATGGCAATGTCATTCAAGTGAATGGAAATATTTTTCAAAATAAACTTAAATTAACAACTTGTTTCTATATAGTGTTTATGAATATTATTGAATGTTCTTATAGTGGAAAAAACTCTATTAGATTTAGAATCAATATATTATTTGGAAAAATCTTTGATTGTATGTGTATGATTATTTATGTGTTAGCATGTTTATTGTTTACAATATGGTTTTCTAAGTGATGAATATGATTAGCACTTATTTTTCATTGCATTTGCATGTTTACTTTTTTTTCCAAAAACAATTTTATGGAGACAATTACATGATATTTCCCCACATTCGTAAATAATATCTGACAAACCTATCAACATAGATTAGTACACATCATGACAAACCTATCAACATATATTAGTACACATCATCCAATTAGTACACATCATCTAGTGGGATTTGAATTGGGCACTTATAATAAAGAACTAGACAATACTCATCTTTGAATTTCAATATTGTATTTTGATTGAAGAGAATACCTCCTATAAAAAAAAATGAAGAAGAAGACCCCTTCTCTCTACCTCTTTTACCTTCTTGTTGGTTTCATGTTCTATTATTTAAGCCTAATTTGCATCTCAACTAAATCAATCAAAACATAAATCTTAACCATAATTTTACTAATATTATAAATCTCAATTTTAATTTTATTATTATTATCTTCAATTATACTAACTCTAAACAATTATATTAATTAACTTTTATAATATTATATCAAATTCAAAAATCATAAATATATAAATTTATAAAATATTAATTATATTCAAAATTTTGTAAATTTATAAAACATTAATTATATTCAAAATTTTATGAATTTAAAATTAAATTTAAAAAAAAATCAAATTAATGTGGATTTTGTTACCCAAAAATAAAAATAAAAAAGGAAAAGTGCAAAAAATAATGAAGACTAAAAATAAAAGAAATAAAAGAAGGGAAAGTGTAAAAAATAATGAAGACTAATTGTTTAGTTTATACTTTGTGATGAATGAATTAAACATATTTAATGGCGACTTTGAAATTCTTTTGTTATCTTTTAATTATATTTTAATTTAATTTGTTTATTATTTTATAATATTTAAAATAATGATTATAATTAATTATTTTAATTATATATTAATTTAATTGGTTTATTTTTTATAATATTTTAAAAAAAATCATAATTAATTATTTATTTATTATATTTTAATTATTTAAATTTATTGATATAATATATAATATTGTAATTTTTTAATTTTAATTTTTTATTATATAAATAATATTTTATAATTGAAAAACCAATATTTGGTTTTTATCAATAAAAACCAATATTTCCAACTAGATAAAAACCAATATTTCCAACTAAATTTTTATCAATAAAAATGTTCATACTCCCTAACAATTTACCTTTAATCAATAAATTCAAATTATAAAAATTAATTTTTATATTTTTATTTAAAAAACATTTTTTTTTTTACCAAAACTACATCAAAAATTTCGAATCATATTTCTTTGAAAATTCTTACCTGGGATTTGAAGGAGATTGTGATAAAATGAAATTTAAAAGTGTAATAAACTTTTATAATTATATCGAACTTCGAGCTTAAGTTACAAACATATTTAAGAAAAGACAAAAAAATAATAATACACAATGAAAATTATATAATGATCCTCATCTCTCATTGAAACTAAAATAGGCAATGATGATTCTACAAAGCAAAATTGATAACCAATTCTATGTCATGATTAATACATTGACTTGTAAGTCTTTCATTTTGAGTAGTGTTAAAATTTGGCGTTTATTTTTACCTTCCACAAAAAGTTCACAATGTTTTAATATTTTAAAATTTATTTTTATATAAATTCATAATTTATCAATTTATATTTAAAAAAAATATAAATCATCAATTATTAAATTTATTTTAGATAAAATATTATTGGTTTTTTCTAATAAAATGAAAGAAACATTTTTTTTTTCTAACAACATCAATTTTACTGAACATAAAGGTAAATTAAAATCTAAACTCATATTTAAAACTAAGGATACATGTTATTAGGGTAATCTAGTTACTTAAAAATACATGATTCCATTATTGTAGTCTCAATAATGATACTAAGAGTTACTAACTTTCTTGCAAATATTATCTAGGATGAAACCACTCCTTTTAGTTTTGGAGTACAATCCTAAATTGCTTTTGATTGGCTAAGAGTTCATCTTCCTTAGATGCAAGGAAACATGTCCATGACCAAAGAATTAAATGCATGGCAAGAGTGAAAGTATACCCCTTTATGGAACACCAACGGTATTTTAGGTGGCCATATTTTGTACACACACAATGATATAACTTCATATAGAGTTCTTCAAATTGTATAAATAAAGGCTAGAATCATAGCCATAGATATTGTAGACAAACTGTATAAATAAAGGCTAAAATGATAACCCTAGATATTGTAGCTTTTTTCCCAATTTAAAAAAAAAAACATAGATAAAAAACACTTCTTCAATATAAGTACAAATACAAATTAAAACAAGATACACTATAAAAACAAAACTACAAATTTGAATCACTAAAATATCAAAAACAAATAAAAATAATGGATAAAGGGATTAAAACTGAAAACATGAATTTTTTTAATTAATTATATTATTAATTTAACTAGTGCTAAACTAAATAATCAAATAATGATTATTTAGAAAATGATAGCTAAATGATTTTGAATCTCGACATAAAGACTTCTAATATAACCTTGAAAGCAAGTGATTGGATTTTTTCAACCACTATGCATAATAGAAATTGGAAAACCCAATGGACTTGACTAGATTTGAACCTATGACCCATGGTCTCCACGTGAGTAACATGTCTTTGATATATAGTTCAACTGATTGACATCACCTTTGGGTCTTAAAAATGTTTGGAAACAACTCATCCCACCCTCAAGCACTTAAGTGAGAGATACATTAAACTAGTACCTTTCTAGTGTTAATTGGCCCATGAGGGCCAAACATGTCACAAGTGGGATTTGACTCTGGATGGAAAAAATAACAATTTCTCATGTTAATGGGGTGGCAAATGCCCGAGGGCTGATTATACTATATCCCAAGGGGAAAACAACATTAACCTTTACATGAAACTATGAACATCCACAAATAACCAAGCCGGGGCCTATGCTCTTCTTCAAAGTCTCTTTCTCACAAAGAAATCCAACATAAAATATTTTATCTTTATCGGAGACTAAGCATCATTGTCAAATTTATGATTTTGAATTCAACTCCTATAAATAATAATCTATCCTCTATAATTGCATGAATAAACAAGGAGGTCAGATCTATGAGCACGGTCTCACTCTATCAAGTTTTGAGAGAACATAGCTCTCATGCTAACCTATTAGCCAATGGAGCCACCTCTCTCTTGCAAAGGATCATGGAAAAACATGGGGAGCATTTTCTTTGTTACATCTTCTGAGTCTTCAAGACATTTGAATTTCACGTCACATCCACATTAAACAAGACATATTTCAACATATCCTCATTTAATATTTCAAGTGAGTGGATGGGATATGCAAGGATGCGACCCCATCTTAGTTGCATGCAAAAAATAATCGTTGTCCTATCTTTTGAATCTTCATTTTATGGTTTGTCGTTAGTGAGGTGGGGCAATGAAGAAAACCTAGGTTGGATTTCA
This sequence comes from Picea engelmannii, assembly GCA_009831015.1. Taxonomy (NCBI): domain Eukaryota; kingdom Viridiplantae; phylum Streptophyta; class Pinopsida; order Pinales; family Pinaceae; genus Picea; species Picea engelmannii. Next base: position 752,419 of record ML776985.1, read on the forward strand.
ATGCAGCTATGGAATCCTTAATTAGACTTGAACCCACCTAGTAAGAGCTTCCTTGATTTTCTGGTTGGTGTATTGGGAATTTGGTTCACGGTCATAGCTTATGGGTGTTTTTAATGGATGATATCTAGAGTTCTATGGTTGTTGGATCGTATTCATAATTTAAAATATGGAACTTGGATTTGGGGTTTGGTTATGGATCATAATAAAGTTTTCATGCAATGTTTTCTTTTTTCTATGTTCTTTCATCATGTCCACTTCTTTGGCTCTATGTATATCATTAGAAATTAGACTTTGTTATTATGTGTATTGATTATCAAGGGTCTAGGATTTGTAATTCTAGTTATGTTTGGGATTGGGATTGGTTCTTTTGGAATCATTGGTTTAGGTTTTAAAAATCTTTGGAAGTGTAGTGTCCAAGTGAATTTTTATCTTTTCCTATGGATTTTAGAACCTTATCTATGTGTTATAATTAGCTCTGATTAGTTTGTCTCCAATTCAACTTTTCTCCCCTTAATTATTTTTGTTCTAGGTTCATAATTCATGTATTACAGGTATATTCAGGAGGTTCAGAGAATTTTTTGAAGACATAAAGAATATATTTATTGTAATAGAATTTCCCTAATTTTTGTGACCTTCAAGGTCCATGAAAATGAACATCAATTATGAATATTTTGGTCCAACAAAGACATAAATTAGATGTTCTAGACATAGAGTGTAGCATGCTTGGGGACTTGGTTATTAATATTCACAAAGATTCTCAATCCATAGCCTCAAACCAAAGGATGTTGGACACACCGAGCACACTGAGAGGAGGGGGTGAATCAATGTAGGGCTCTTTTTCACTTCCCTTCGAAATACTCCTTAGTTAGCAATCGCCATTTACTCATCACTTATTACTGACATTTATAACCAGTTGTGTGTGAACATATATCAACAAAAGATAAAATCAACATATATCATCAATAATACATCACCACAAAGAACACAAGATATATGTACAATTTTCTTTTTATTATGGACTACAATCCTTAGGTTTATCAACAACAACTGAATAGAGTATCAACTCCACAAGAGCACCAACTCTACAATGCAAGACTTAGCTTACACAACTCGGCACCAACTAAGAAGAGGATTCAATCCTCAACGGATATCAATCTGTCAACAGGTATGCGACCTATCAGTAGTGAAACATGCGTATGTACACACCCTACCAATAGTGCAGCCCGCGTATCTACGTGGTCTGGCTTACAACAACTTGCTTTTGCCTCCTTAAGAACTAGGGTTTTATCTCTCCATGAAAACTCAGATCTTTTGCATCCTCTATCACATCCACTTCTGCCCTTCACTATCCAATCTTCACCATAACCAGTCACAACACATATATGATCTCCAACAATTTATTCATGCTCCTCAACCATCCAATATGAATGTTACACAATCATGTATAAGTAATCAGTAAACTATGGCAACCATATCAGTACTGAAACATAAGAGCGTTTCTCACTTAGTCAATGAACCAATAAAACCATATCACAACAACCATACCAAGAATTCCTTAAGCATTCACCATACCATAAGGAAGAGTATCCATCAAAACAATCATGTAACCATACCAGAACTTCTATGGAAGATCTAAGCCTATAGAATGTAGATCTGGAACTTGCTTCAACCTTCAGGAACCTGACACCATCTCACACTCAAGTATCCATGAATTCCTTCAACTGTACATGCTCTGATATCCTTCATCCCCCGTGTGTACGCGCCCTGCCTCACTATAGCTCGCGTATGTACTCGCTCTGGCTCACTACAACCCGTGTGCTCCTTCAAAAACTAGGGTATCTGAACTTCTGAAACTTTCTCCATCAAGATATCAAACTTATGGAAACTTTGATGCATCCATGAGAACTTGCAATCACTCTCTTACTCATAATAGATCTTCAATATATGCTCAAGAGAGATATTCTTACAAGATACCATTGCCTCTTATTTATACTCTCCAAGTAACTTCCTTAGAAGCATCCACTAGGCCAATTTGTCCACATATCCACTTTATCAACATAACCATTTGTTCACATAGCCACCTTTATCCAACTTTGTCCACTTAGCCATTTTGTTCACATGACCACTTGTCCATTTAACCCACTTTCCTTATTTCTAGGGTTTATCCATTTATAGTCACTTTAAATAATAAAGTTCTCCATTAACTTTATTATTTAAATAATCCTCTTTGACTTCATCACTTCATTTTATTATTTAAATAATTTCTTCTTTGTAAGCACTTTGACTTCTTTGACCTTTTGGGGCTTCTAGCCAACACATGAGGGTCCTCCAACTTCGCAAGGCTATAACTCTTGAACCATGAGGAGTTATGTGAGGTTCCACATACCACCAGAAATGTAATGACAAGTACTATCCATCTAGGATAGTTTCACTGACAAGTTCACTGATATTCATCTCATTATTCCACAATTAATCATGGTTTCTCTAACCATACTTCTAGAATAACTCAACCACAAAGCGTCTTCCCATGAGGGCTTTCACCATAAGGGGACCACTTTGAAGTTCATCCATTTGTGCTTCTTATCAACCATGACAAGACAACAATGAGTCATCTTTACATCAATACAACTGGAATAACCCATGAGAATACATCACTATGACATTGTCCCTTTGTCATTGATTATATGCATGACCACATGATCCAACAATGAAGACTCTATTTATTGTAATAGAACCTCCTTATTTTTTGTGACCTCCAAGGTCCATGAAAATGAACATCAATTATGAATATTTTGGTCCAAAAAAGACAGAAATTAGATGTTCTAGAAGTAGAGTGTAGCATGCTTGGGGACTTGGTTATTAATATTCACAAAGATTCTCAATCCATACCCTCAAACCAAAGGATGCTAATCAACTCTTCTTAGGAAAATTTCAAAGAGGAGATAGTTCATTAAATAAAAGATGACATGGACATTGAACAATATAATTTTCTTCCCTCCAATATAAGTTAGGACGAGCCACTATCCATCATGTGTTCCACTAATCCTTATTTTTTTTAAGGTTATTAGAATACTAGGTTTTTTTATTAAGAAATTTACCTACAAGAATAACTGGGATGTAATAATTATAGACATTTGCTAACTTTCTTATGTGGCTTGTGAGAGTTGCCAATTTTGCTTAAAACTCTATGTTAGTACTAATTGTATGGTTGTTGTTATATATGCTACAACTTTTTTAGTATACCATTTTCTTGGTTCGGTTAAAAAAAAACTCCTCTTAAACATCAGTGCTAAATCTAATTGACAATTTCTCTTTAAACATCAATACTAAACCCAATTGACAATTTCTCTTTAAAACTAGTTGTGATAGTGCTTTTGATATGTTTCATACTCTAAAGAGTGACCTCATCTTGAATACCCTAATAGCTTAGCTAGAAAATACCATCATTTTTAATATATATATTTTTTTTTATATTAGATACTTAATCATAACCTTAACCTTAGTACTAATAATTTTAAAATTATACTAATAGGTTTTAAGAACATTTAGTCTTTATTTTTCAAAATTTAATGATTGTGCATGCTCCCTTGATCATAAAAATAGTAATGCATGAGTTGTAATTGAAAGTTATTTTAATATTAATGTATTTTATTTTATTTTTTAAGACTTATAAAAATATTAATAAAATTGATATTTTTATTTTCATTGTGTTAAAATATAGAAATGATATTTTAAAGGCTATTTAGTTTAATAATTTGTATTAGTTTTAAGGGTTGGTAAACTTCATGTCATCATGGAAATTAAATAAATCATTCACTAACTATAATATATATATATATATATATATATATACATTTATATATATAGACATTTATTTATATTAAAATAAATTTATGATAAAGGGAGGGTAAACATCATATCACCATCATTGAAATTAATATATAGAATATTAAATAATATGTATATTAATTTAGTTTAATATTTATTTTTATTAAATAAGTTTATAATGAGGATGATGGTGACGAAGATTAATGTCCATTGAAACTGAATTGGTTTATTGGACTTTAAGAATGTAAGGAATTACTTGGAATTCTCTAAAATTTTATTTCAGTGTAAAAAAGTATTCAGAGAAGAATTCCAATATCACCATAGTTTTGTTGATTTAAAATGTCATGAAGGTTTGTAGTGTGTCAAAAATTTTGAAATTGAGATCTAATTTGGGTATATGTCGGATATTCTAAGAGAAAGTGTTTTTCATCTTCAATCCTCTTATTGTCATAAAGGTGATGGACTCTTTCATCCTATGGCATTTTGGGAATTGACCAATGCCTAATTTCACTATGGAGCTCATGAGAATTTTTTCTTATTTTAGAAATGTTTATTTTCTTCTTTACACTTGTCCAAAAAAAATAGATACTTTTGATATTCTAGAATAGGGTTGATTACCTCATTATAATATCTTAATTTTATTTTTCCTTCTAATTCGTTATTGCCCCACATTTTCTCCTTAAATTTTGATGTAATAATATTTTTTATATAATCCTTATTCTGCAACATGATCTCTTCCTTTATTCCCCAATGGTTTAGTCAATATTGGGCATTCTTATGTCATCCCCACTTGAGCCAAAGGTTGTTTTGACTAGAGTTTGAATAAATTTTAGGAAACCTCTTTTCTTCCATGTTGTTTAATGTGTTCTTATACATTAGATATTTGGTCATATTCGTTCTCTAAGTGGGGGAAAGGCTTTCTCCTATGAGGAGGATATGATATGATGTATTTCTTTTAATTTTGAGATTATGGGTTATATAATTCTTTTGAATATTCTATATATTTCTCCATGACTCTCTAGAGATACTACATCCCCAAAATTTACATCCTTATAAAATAGCAGGAGTAATGAGAGTCTTAAAGATGCTTTTTTCTTATCCCATACCTAAAGATCCGCTTATTTGCATTTTTTTTCAAGCCCATAATAAACTTTCCACCCTCCTTTGCTCATTGTTATAATTCCTGTTGATCTTCTCATGAATATCGATTCTGAGATATTTGTATGAAGGAACTTCCTCCAAGTTGTTTTTGTTTTCATATATGAAAGTATCGTAGGCGATCTTGTTGGATTTACTTATCATGATTTTTGTTTTTTCAGTATTAACAAGCATACCCATATTTGAGCATAAATCCTTTATTGTTCTTAGTTTCTTGTCAAGATTGTCGGGACTCATCGCCATAAGAACAATATCATCATCATAAAGAATAAGAGTGATGACTATACTAGTGAGAATTGGGTTAACACAAGTTGCTTCTTCCGTTCAATATTTTAACTTGTCAATGTATATGCCAAAAAGGGTAGCGAATATGGGATAACCTTTCTTGACTCCAATATTGCATTTAATTTCTTCTTACCATCCCTAAATGTTCTTGAACTTGGAAATAACCTTTTCATACAACCTTATTCTAGTAGCCCTCAACTCAAAAAGAACTGTTATCTCTTCCAACCAATTCCATAGTTTTTTCTTGGGTAATGTGTCAAAATCTTTCCTAAAGTCAATGAAGCAACACGAAAAAACACAGGGGATTGGTTTCATTTTTGTGGCACTCCTCAACAATGATCCTAAGTGTAACAAATGTGGTCCATAGTTGAATGATATCTCCTAAATCCATCCTGGCCTTTATCTCTTTATTCATGGCTTTTGTTAATGTTCAAATTGTTCAAGATCTCAACAACAACCTCACAAAGATAAATCCCCCTACATTTTTGAAGAGGTGGTTCTCCTCTATGTTTTTATGAAAGATGTAGCTGATATTATTGGACTGGACTGTCAAATGGGAGAATGCTAAACAACAAACCCCAAATATTTATTGCTTTAGTTTGTATATAAAATGGTTCTTGATTACCATATTTCTCCTTGAGTGCAACATTTTCCTGGAGATGGACTAAGAAACCTCTTAGCAGTAAAAAGATAAATAAAGGCTTCAATATCAAAACAAACATATGCTCAGCTTCATAATAACATCCTTCTAAATCACATGTAAGCAGAAGATGCAACCATATTTTCTCACAAGAAAAATGGTGAATTGGTATTGATCACTTGAGAGAACTTTATGTGAGTATTGCATTTAAAACTGAAAAAGAATATGATGAGTGATCCAGGAGGATCTAAGGAACACTCACAGAGGTCCAGGAGGATCTGGAAATCTCACAAAGGTCCCAAGGGATCCATAAATGCTTAAAATCTGACTGTCTCAAATTGTCTCAAAACTTACATCATTGTGTATATCTCGTCGTCATCTTTCCAACGATGCAATTTTCATCTCAAACGGAGCTTGTATTCAAACGTTATGAGCAGTCAAAGTTTGGTCAAAATAGGTAAAACAAGGGTGCCACGTGGCAGTACCAGAGGGTACCATGTGGCATGGTGATGTCAGCAACAGGGTGACATGGCAGGTTGGTTGGCATGTACAGTCAACACTGAGTTGGCATACCTACAGGCTCAAAAGTGGTCCAATGGTTTGATGACACATGGCATGGGTGGGCCAATGAGAGGTCGCCACATGGTGACCTCCCATTGGTTAGTAATAGTTAGTTGGTGTAAAATGGCATGTAAATTCATCACTGAGTTGGACTACCTACAGGCTGAAAAGTGGTCCAATGGTTTGATGACACATGGCATGGGTGGGCCAATGAGAGGTCACCATTTGGTGACCTCCCATTGGTTAGTAATGGTTAGTTGGTGTAAAATTATTATGGATTCCATGGTGTTCGACCCCATGACCTCCCCAACACCCAAATCCTTCACATAACACTCCATACCAATGCACCTTGAGTTGGTTTTTAATATGGTTATGACATATAATTATAAAAGTGGTTAAAAGTTATATGTGGAGGACAAAAGGGGCCAGGGCTTAGTCCCACCCTGGGTTCATGTAATATACCATATGGCCAACACCTTAGCGTGGAGAGATAACTCAAATATGTGGCAGGAGTTATGTTTTATATATTATATATAATATATTAATTTTCAAAAACAAACCAACGGATGTATTAAAACTATATGCTAAATATAACCACGAATATGCCCTGTGGAGGTTTGAACCTAGAATCTCCACTATAGATTATGTTGTTGTTCCGGTCCCCCCCTTGTGAAGGGGAGGTTTGTCGAATTCCATATAGTACCACTAGCCCAAGAAACCTCACCTTCACAAGGGGGGGACCCCATATGCATCAGTCAACAGACCAATTGTGAGTATAGTGGAGAGTTTTAACAAACTAGTCCAACAAACCCAGATTTAGAGGGATTCCGCTAAATTTAGCAAATTAGTTTCCAACTAATTTGGAAGTAGTTTTGGAGATGCAGCTATATATTGGGCACGGATCCCAAGGCAACACATGGTCTGACACAGTTCAAGACTACATGTATCCCTATGTGCACACATCTCGAGACTGAACAGAGTTCGAGGTAGGGACATGGCGCAGTTTTTTAGACTATCTGGAATTGTACGAAAGTACATGCAAGTACAATATAATCTTGAGTTGCACCGTAAAGCATGTGAAATGGTACCTTAATGTATTTTTAAGTATCTTATATCAAAATTGCGTGATTTTTTGCAAGGATCACGACTATGAGGTCTGTTTTGTAATTTAAGGTCATCTATAACAGTTTTATTTCAGAGTGTCATTAATGACCTTGTAGAACATTGTTTTGCGTGTCATGAGGTACTTTGACGAAACATTGCCAATATTCTATTCATTTTTCTCAGTTTTTCGCAAGGATTTAAAATATGAGTTATGTTTGTGCATTTGAGTTGTGGAGTTTTAGAGCACCTTCAAGATTGCCTTATTTGGTCCATTGACATATGTGTTTTGGTATCTTGAGATAAAGATAAGCAGTTTTCATTTGGTTGAAAGAACTTAAATATGAAACAAAGCATGTCATCATCATTATTGCTTGAGTTCTTTTATTTTCTGCCAAGTTATCTCAATTACACTTCAAATTGGTCATCATAAAGGGGTTTTGAATAAAGGACACATCATCATCATTTATGCACATCACCTCAATAGATCCTGGAATTTATATGAGAATCAAGTCAGATGTTGCATGTTTATTTTGAAGGAATAAGTGGTGTTTAAAGATTTTCAGATGAAAGTGGTATCAGAGAATATTTTGACGTGTTTTTGAAAGTTGTTGGTGTGACAATGTTTAAAAACTCATATTGGTGAAGATTTTGAAGAATCTTTTAAAGAGGACATGATGGGTAAATCCTTGATGAAATTGAGGATGGAAAAAGATATTAATAGGAAAATACAACGAGAGAATGTTGAGTTGAGAATGTAGTTGCAAGCTCTCGAGGAAGAGAAGAAAAGGCTGCAATATCGACTATTATGCCATGAAGAATTTCATAGAAATATATTTCTTGATTTGGAAAATGAGTTGCAGTTATGGGCCCATTCCATCAAGTAGAGAATGAGAAATCTTCAGTGCAAGTAAAGGACAAGTTGTTGGCATAGTACCATGCATCTAAACAGATGGAGAATTCAAAGTCTCATATGCATGAGATGACATCAATTATTAAAGGGTTACAAGAAACAACCAAGGTAAAGGAAATACCTCATTATGCAGGCTTATGATATGAGGAAGTTGGAGAATGCTCAAAGAAATCTGAAGAGGCTCAGCCAGAAAATGTTCTCAGTCCTGGTAAAGGGATGACTATCATCACTCATGGGTTGGACATGAGGGATGGAATAAAAAAAAATTATGTGCAAGATAAGACCTCTAAGAATAAGGATAAAGGAAAGGGATCGTATTTCCAGAAGGGAAATAAAGTATGTTTCTCTTATTGTAATAAGAATGGACACTGAATTGAGAAGTGTTGGACACTTATCTACACTTATGTCTGAAGTAGAACCAGAGAAATGAGAAAGCACTTGCAAGAAGACAAGCAACAAAAACTCCAGATAAACATCTTAGTAAAGAATACTTCCTTATGGTTTTTCTTGGTAAGGTGATTTATGAAGACATCGAAGAATGGTTCGTGGACAATGGCTCATCTCCCCACATGACAAGGATGAGATCAATATTTTTAACATTCTCAGAAATTGACACATATTTCTATGTTGGATCTGGAACAAACACTAGGAAAGAAATTAGAGGATATGGATATGTGAGATTCCATCTCAGGTCAGGAGGATTTTTTAGGATTGAAAATATGTTATATGTTCCAGAACTAAAGGTTAACCTACTCTCAGTTGTGTAATTTGAAGATGATGGTTATATAATCACATTTAAGGATGGTTAAGTACTTGTGCATTCAAGGGAAGCTTCCACAGACACAACTATAGTACTTGGTGTTTGCAAAGAGAGGATGTATAGGTTACTGGGGAGACCTATAGTATGGACAAATGATTTCTTAGAATCAGATTTCACATCATATTCAATGTCAGATTTAACATCAATTTCAGAGGCATTGTCAGAGGTTGGAACTTAGGAGACTCCTCCCAATACAATGGGAATGATAAGTCCATAAGTAAACCATTTGAAAACATTGTATAAATGTATATTATTTGTACAATATGTATATGTAAATATTTTTTTAAGTCTATAAGCCACTCATTGTAAATTATAAGAGTGAGAGGGACTCTGTAAAATTTATATATGGCCACCTTGTATGAGTGAGAGGAACTTTGTAAGTGAGTCTATATATTACCACCTTATATTATTGCAAAGTGAGGGGAATCTTGAATGGGATTTCTAAGCCTTTTTGAACATCAGTGAAGACAATTGTGGTGTATCATTATTAGTTAAAGACTACATATGGATCAAATTGTCTGGTCAACATTCTTGATTCTGAAGAACTGTAAGTGAAGGAACATAAGGATGTAGGCAATTGGAACATGTAGATCAAGATCTCAACAATAGTAATTGTCAACAAGACTACATATGGATCAAATTTTTTGGTCAACATTTTTTATTATGAAGAACTGTAAGTCAAGGAACAAAAGAATGTAGACAATTGGAGCATGTATATCAAGAGTAGGAAGAGCATCGAAGTAATGAAAAAAATCCTAGAGCTTATAAGAGGTATATAGTTAAATATATATAATCATTCTATGTCATGTTTGTGGATGTATACCTTGAACAGAAATAATCAAGGAAGGTACAAATGATAACAATACAAGAATAATTGTTCTTCAAGGCAAGAGTTGTTGGACATATTGTCATTGATATGTTGTCATTGATGTCAATAGTAGATGTCATTGTGATGTGATGATAAGTTGTTATGAAGAATTTTCATTAATGAGTTATCATTGATGAAATTTTCATTGATGTCAAAAGTATGACAGTTAGCAGAGAATGAAAATGTCAAACAGTATGCAGAGATTCAATATTAGAAGTAAGGACATTAATCAAAGCTCAGAAGGAAGAGCACATTGTAGAAATGCCATCGGGATTGAAACCCCCATAGGAAAACTCCAAAGGATTCAAGAAAGAATCATGTTCATTGAGATAGTTTTAAAGAGTAGTCGCGCATAATACATAACATGAGGTGCAGAGGAATCCACTCAAAAACTCAAGAGAAATAACGATGAACAGATCAGACGAAAGATTGTTAGATCAAGGTGAAGTAAAAGTTTGGAAGAATTATATCTCGACCGTCATATCTGGGAGTTACAAGAGAATGACTGTTGAAATTCCATTTGATGAGTTGGAAGACTAGTCAATGATCAGATCAAGTCGTGATCGTTGGATACGCAAGCACCAGATCAAGGGCAGGGATTGATTACGTAGCGTGAAGGGAGAATTAAACAATGTGTTAATTCCAATCAATCAATTAGTCTAGATCGCCAATCGTCACCCACTAATAGATCTATGGTTGGCATCAGTTCCATTACCAATGAGCACTTTCCATTGCAGAAATCGACGATAGTTTTAAACATTATGCAATTTGTGACCCCACAATCATCCCTGATCGGTGATCTACTCCGAGAGAATTCTCGATCGTTGGATTGGTTAAAAATGGATCATGAGATGACGTCAAGATGATTGAGGTTTAATCAGTGAAACTTTCTTTGGGAGATATGGGAAATGTGAGTGTATAACCCAAAGTCTCGAATGCCGAAATGAATCTAGAAAATTGATCTAGAACTAATCACAGTCGTTGATCAAGAATTCACGAGATCTCAAAATAGCCAAAATATCGACAACCATTGGATCGTGTTAGGATTTTTGCATCAAAGATGGACTGTTAGATGAATTCAAGTTGCTCGAGTTTTATTCGAGGAATCTCACTTCGGGAGAATTGAGAATTGGGAATGGATAAACCAAATTCCCAAAGGCTGAAATGAATCTAGACCATTGATCTAAAATTGATCATAGTCGTTAGATCCAAGAGGAGGATATGTGTCGCAACAACATTTCTATGTCAGTAGACCACGTCAGCAAGGACATGTGGCACAATTAGATGATGATAAGTGTCAAGATGAAATTGGCATTTCAGGTACGTATAATTCATGAATCTAAGTGACACATGGAAACCACTCGGCCAGTTCCAAGTCATAAATGACGTCAACAAGTTACGTCACTTCGGGAGTATGTACTTCGGGTGAAACTGGTTTCTAACATCAGAAATCACCCGAAGGCCAAATTTAACGCTAACCGTTGATCTAATTCAGGAGTGCTCTCTATCGTTGATCAAGTACAGTGGAAGGATAGCGTAAGTAGAGGTGTTAACTGATAGTAAATGGTCACCACTACTGTTATGACTTATTCGGTAGGTAATCGCTTCAAAGGAATTGTTACTCCAAAGTTCAAGAGCCATGAATAACCGAAGTTCTGAAGTGAATGAGAATTGTTCATCATTCAAATAATATATCACTAGTACATATTGTAAACATTTTGACGTTCTATTTGCGACGTTATGGACAAAATTGGCCATACTGTCGAAAAATAGAGGAATTTAAAAAAAAAAAATCCATGTTGCCTGATAACGTCGCTATTGCCACGTTGACGTCTCTCTTTCCATGTTTTTCGTTTCTCTTGCCACTTTGTCATCTCTCTTGCCACATTTTCATCTCTCTTGCCATGTTTGTAACATAGTCATCTCTCTTGCCATGCTTGTAACATAGTCATCTCTCTTTCCACGTTTGTAAAATAGTCATCACAGTTGCGACATTGTGGAAAGAGTAGTACCATGACATATCCAATGTAGGAGGGCAAGAAGACATATCATTTTGATATTGTGCACCCACTGGAAGAGTAGTACCATGACAATCAAAGATATCAATATCATATCAAATCTTGGATGTGATATTGATGATATCAACTATTATAGAATTAAATCCCTAAGTCAACCAAAGATATAATTATTTAATAACAATCAATAGATTTGAAGACTACCTCAAAGTTAAATTGAATTCTTTCTATCTCTTATAGCAATAAATTGTGACTTGGGATGACATAATTAGTCACCCTAGGTGTGTAGTCCCTTCAACTATGAGAAATATGGAAAAAACTAAAACACTCCCTCAAAGCTAACTTGAATTTTTTTCGCTGCTATACCAATGAATTGTAACTTGGTATGGAATTAGTGACCCTAGGTGTGTAGTCCATTCACCTATGAGAAAAATGGATAGAACTAAAACTTATGTTTCACTGTGCATACAACTATTTTAATGACGATGAAGATTCTAACCATGTCAAATTTCGATGCATACAGGCACATATTGAAGAAATTTTAACGCTGGCCCCATTCAATAGTGCTCACTATATGGGGTCGGTGCATGACATTTGTGGTGGTTGAATTATAAGTTCCATGACATTTCAAGAGAGTTCAAACAAAGATTCTACAGATGGAAACAACAACATTTGAAAAATATGATACGCCCCATTATGAACATTGATGCAAACATGGAATATCTCAAAGATTATGTGGCTGGGACATAAAAAATCCTTGAGTATTGAAACCCTTCCATCCTATCAAGGAATGTGTCTATTCTAACCATGTCAAATTTCGATGCATACATGCACAATTTGAAGAAATTTCAACATTGTCCCCATTCACTGCTCAGTATACGGGGTCGGTGCAAGATGACATTTCTGGTGGGTGAATTGAAGCTTCTGTGACATCAAATCGACTTAGTAATTCAATAATCAAACCCCCCTTAATTATTATGCTGGGACATCAAACATCCTTAAGTATCAAAACCCTCCCATACCTTCAAGGAAACTATCTAGTCTATCCATGTCAAATTTCGATGCATACGAGCACATATTGAAAACATTTCAATGTTGGCCCCATTCACTGCTCACTCTACAGGGTCGGCGGAAGAAATTTGTGATGGGTGTATTTGAAGTTCCATGTCAAATTTCAAGATATTTCCGACAACGATTCTATAGAAGGGAATGACGAATGATGACAATGAGAGGTGCAACATGATGAACATTGATGCAAATGTGGACGATCTCAAATATTATGTGGGGACATAATACTTCCTTGAGTATTTAAACCCTCCCATATCGTCAAGCCATGTGTCTAGTCTAACCATGTCGAATTTCGATGCATTCGTGCAAAGTTTGAAGAAATTTCAATGTTGGCCCCATTCATTGCTCACTATGCGGGGTCAGTGCAAGATGACATTTGTGGTGGGTGAATTGAAGCTTCTACAACATCAAATTGACTTGGTAATTCAATAATCAAACCCTCCTTAAGTATTATGTGGGGAAATCAAACATACTTAAGTATTGAAACCCTCACATACCTTCAAGGCAACTATCTAGTCTAACCATGTCAAATTTCAATGCATAGTACCACAAGGTTCTATAAGAATGTATCACAAGGTTTGAATTAGTACCACTAACCATGTATCACCGAAAGGTTCTGTAAGAATGTATCGCAAGGTTCTGTAAGAATGTATCGCAAGGTTCTGTAAGAATGTATCACAAGGTTCTGTAAGAATATTGTATCACAAGGTTTGAATTAGGCAACTATCTAGTCTAACCATGTCAAATTTTGATGCATAACCTATATAAAAATGTTGTACCACAAGGTTTGAATTAGTACTGCTTCGGGTTCTGTAAGAATGTATCAAGAAAGGACTCAAGAAAGGTGGTCCATCATTGAAGAACTGTCTAGAGAGATATTGGCAATATGGAAATACATGTTATAATATATATTATAATATATATCAATTATATATATATATATATATATATATATATATATATTAAATAATATATAAT
>ML776985.1:766660-790389 GCA_009831015.1 Picea engelmannii
GATATATATTAACTATATTAAAAACAAGACATAAAAAAAAACAAGACATAAAAAATGAAAAAAATAACAAATTTCAAACAAAATAACAAAAAAAAACAAATTTTGAATTGCATAATGAGCCCACGCCCATTCACACACAACAACACTAGATCCACAAAACAACACTAGAGATAAACCCCATAAAACCCCGCCATTCTATCCCATTAAGAGGGAGGGAGATCAACGAGAGGGAGGAGACAACCCCGTGCAGTGGTGCAAAACCCCCAAAACCCGACCGCCATTTGATCAAGCCCAGCGAGAGGGAGGAGAGAACCCTCACACAATGGAGATAAGGAGGCCCTACACCTACACAATGAATTGTGACAGTCCAGTCTAGCACACTTGATCAAGTGACATCGAGACTAAGGGTGAGGGCGAGGATGGTGAGTACCTCTACTCATACACCCTAAGAATTGGATTTCCTATGCCTTCTTCTCCCCTACCCATATGCCCTAAGAATTGGATTTCCTAAGAATACGCCCTATGGAATCATGTAACTTAAGGGATCCCTTTGACCCTAATTCTTTAACATCTAACAAGTTATTGATATTTTCCAAAATCTTCTTGATATTTTCTAAAAGGTATTGATATTTTCCAAAAGCTTCACTGCTAACTATGCGGGGTCGTTGCAAGATGACATTTGTGGTGGGTGAATTGAAGCTTCTACGACATCAACTCAACTTGTTAATTCAATAATAAAACCCTCCTTAAGTATTATGCGGTGACATCAAACATCATTAAGTATCGAAACCCTCCCATACCTTAACCCCATGTCTTTAGAAAAATTAGAAAACCTTTAACCAAGTATATATTCAATGATAGTTGGAAGAAATTAGAGTGGTGTTGTGATGATCCAACTCAATAAAAAATTGTACCTAACAACTTGAAATAATTTTTCCACCAAACTACTCATCCACAGGATAAAATTTTCAATGACTTTCTCATCCAATGGAGGAGGGAAAGAAGACATATCCTTGTGATATTGTGCACCCATTGGAAGAGTAGTACCATGACATATCAAAGATATCAAGATATCAAGATATCAAATCTTGGATGTGCTATTTATGATATCAACTATTATATAATTAAATCCCTAGTTCAACCAAAGATACAATTCCTTAACAACAATCAATAGATTTTAAGACTACCTCAAAGTTAACTTGAATTCTTTCTAGCTCTTATAGCAATAAATTGTGACTTGGGATGACATTAGTCACCCTAGGTGTGTAGTCCCTTAAACTATGAGAAAAATGGCAAGGACTAAAACACTCCCTCAAAGCTAACTTGAATTTTTGAATTTTTTTCGTTGTTATACCAATGAATTCTAGCTTGGTATGGCATTAGTGACCCTAGGTGTGCAATCCATTCAACTATGAGAAAAATGGATAGAAATAAAAATTATGTTGCACTGTGCATACAACCATTTTAGTGACAATGAAGAGTTGCAATGGATGGTGATATTTTGTAAATAGGATCTCAAGTAATGTAACAGTATGAGACTAGTGGAAGAATATTGAAGGGATTACAAAGTTATGCCACTTAAATTAATTGAGCGTAGTGAATTGTAGAAACTCAAACAAAGAAAGAAACATAGAGACAACAATGACAAAAGAGATTATATTGATCAACATAGTGATATTTGATTAAATATTATATATTTAATGTTTAATATTTATACATATAAATAAATATTGTATATAACATACATATAACATAATACACACACACACACACAACCAAATTCCCAAATGAAAATTCAAAACAACAAAAACAAAACCTTCGACCTGACTATGAGCACTACAGATCGAGGGAAATAAGAGACTGCATGAAACCTAGCTGGGAAAGGAGAGACCGCGTGAAATCAGGACAGTGTGAAACTGAGGGAAAGGAGAGACTATAGTCACTACATACCGAGGGAAATAAGAGACTGTGTTAAACCTAGGGAAAGTAGAGACCTCATGAAATCGGGATAGTGCAAAACCGAGGGCAAGGAGAGACTGCGAGGGAAACTCGACTGTGATATCACTGCAGAATAAGGGCAAGGAGAGACTGTGCAACAAAATTGAGGAAAAGGAGATACTATGGGGGTAAGGATCAAGAATGGTGAGTAACTCTGTTGATATGAGGATTGTGATAATTTTATGCAAAATTGTGTTTCTCTAAATTAATATCAAAGAAAGATCAAGTACCTAAACATTTATGAATAGTTTAAGTGATGCACCAATGATGATATTATTATTCAAATTATGTGTGTTTTTTATGATCTATAATGGACCATTCATCTATAAAAAAATAAACCCTCAAATAGTCCTGAAATTATGTCAAATAAATAGTTCCCAATTGGAAGCATAAACAATGCTCAAAGGGAAGTAAATTGAATCCATGTGTTGGAAGTAAGACCAATAATTTGTACCAATGGTAGATTAGACTATGGACTCATAGTATTAATGAAAGAAAACCATTAAATTTTCACACATACTAGTATTGAAAACCCTCAAAGGTGACGTTGGAAAAATTAATTGGGTCATTTGGTTACTTCTTGCATCGATTTGCTTTAAAATATTTTCAAGATCATAAATAAGCTCAAAATATTGCAATTTTAATAAAGCAACAAGTCTCCCCTGTATAGGGTGTAAAGGAAGCGACAATCCCTTGGTATATTGTCGGTCATTACTTCCATATCAAATAGTCACCTCTCATCCACAAATTTTATACAAGTATATTCTCACACTCATCCACAAATTTCAACACAAAAGGTGCCCTATCTGGTCTTAAATCATCTCATACACCAATCACAAGTGGAAAAGGGCACAATGAATGAGGGCATGAATACCCTCCAACTCAAAGAAAAAACAGTTAAGGAAGGTGATCTTCTCCACATGAGATAACATACCAAGAAAAAAGAAGTAAACCCTAAGAAAGGGGCACTACTTCAACCATGAATGCAACCTCCAAAAGAACAAATAAGTCCACTAAAAAAGGAGCCTAAGATAGCCTCACATAAGACATTGATGTAAGTTGATTCACTAAGTGAAATTTTCATTAAGACTTCTCAAATCGAATTATTTTCAGCTTGAACCAAGCTAAAATGAGGTGCCATCTCCTACTAATACTCACATCATCAAATGTTTGGAACAATTCTTTCAAATTAGTATGGGGGTAATAAGAAAACATTATGAAAAATATACATTTATTTTCTTTAAATAGTGATAGTTCCAAGTAGAAGGGTGGCACTAAGGTGTCTTCTTAACATGGGCAAGAAAATGTGCTTACCCTAAAATAAATCCTCCATTGAAATTTGTTGTTTTCATTCTCTAAGAAAATTGTGTTACCTAGTGGATTTGGTGTCCATAATGTCAATTTGAAGATTCCAAACCTCTATTAGATCAATCAATAAACATGTATAAAATATCCATGTCATAATCATTGAAATCAACCTGAAACTTAGGTTGTTTTTTGATCTATCAACCTTGAAATATATGCTAGTACAAGGTTGAAATACACTGATTTGACCCTCTAATTATTTTGATTGATTCAAAAGTTAACAATCTTGTCACTACAAAGGTTAAGTTGGAATGTAATATTCTATGAAAATAATTTTAGTGCAGTTGTTATAAATCAGTATCTCAATTTCATTGTAAATACATTTTCGTGTCATAATGTCATATAGATAAGGTTTAAAAAAATGCATGGAGAGCATGAAATTCTACAACTACAAGAAAAGCACCAACTTTAGGAAACCAAAATCGTCCACAAGGTGTGGAGTCAAACAATCTAGTTCCAAGCCAAAGGATTCTTCTTCCATGAACAAGAAAACCTTAGCTAAAGGTAAGATAAAATGTTAAAATCTCATTTACAATTGAGGATCTTCAGTAAGTGTATGCCTCTCAACTATTTGTAGTGCCCAAGAATGATCAAGAACCTATAGTAAAAGGAAACGAACAAAGAAGATTCCTCTTCCATTACAATCAGATCATGTGAATTCCTCTATGAGAATAGTTGTGAACTTAGACTAAAGGATTTTGGTGAAGATATATAACTTAGTTCAAGCTGAATTTGAAACTACTCACTATCACATTTGGGTCAAATTCAGATGGCACGTTCTAAACAATTGGCACTTTATATTGTCGTGAGAATGACAAACATCGGACCTCCTCAAACGATGTTTCACATGACATCGTTTTTCCGACGCCATAGCTATCGTCTCTATTGCGACGTTTCATGCAAACACGTGTCATCTCAGATTTGATTGTCCAAACCTCATATAGTTATAATATCCCTCGGTTGAACCCAATTGTAAATGTAATATAAGTGTACTTAAGCTGGTGAGTTGTTTTGACATCATTTTGTAATGCACTTCCCATGGCATAATGCACGCAGGAACTGCGTAGTAAAATGTAGTATGCACATTCCTGGACACCGCACGCAGTATGGAGGGCAGCGAGCCTCGTGTATATGATATGTGTTATAGGCTGGTGATCCAGTTATTATAAGTTGGGATGCTTATGTTTTGGTATTAGACCGGAGCTCCTAGATATTAAAGGCCAGTGCGCATATTTTGTACATGTCTCATGATTAATATAAAATACATTGTTGCGCGCAGACTAACCACGATAAAAGAGATGGGGGATTGAACTTCACCAGTTAGGGAAAGGGAGGGCCAAAATTCAAGGGAAAGGGATAAGCTAGAGAGCTTAAGCCAAAAATGGAATATTATATTAATATTTCCTAAAGCATAAAGTATGGATAATTATTTTATCCTAAGTTCTAAAGTTGGGGACAAGTGGACCAAAGTAACTTCGGATATGAAAAGTGTCAAGTTGGGGACATGCATTCATATCGTGGGGACTTAGCTCTTTTGGTCACTTTTCACGGGGATTCTCACCAGCAGCTTGACCAGCATTCTCACCATCACTTTCATGATGAGTTTCACGATGATTCCTTCCATCACTCAGTTATCCAGTCATTGATTTCATGACCATTTTTCACTCACACAGTCAGTTATCTTTGAGACATCCATTTCACCATATCTGAACATGTTCCCATAGCCTTATATAGTTGGTGTACTTGGTTAGCTTGGAGCGGGATTGAAGAAGCGGGTTGTTAGGCCCGTGAACAATTCTCCGAATGAGAGAATTGCTAGGGATTGATTCCTGAAGGTGCTAAACTATAGCTACAATGCTCTGAGACTTTCGGTCTGGCCTGTTGATGAAGCCATGGAAGGGAAGTGGGGCAGCCGAGGGACTGTTGAGCAGAGAAGGAGCACACTTACTTGGGTGGGACAAGCATGTGGGGAATGAGAATTTGTAGGCTGTTAGTTGAGTGAGCACCTAAGATGGAGTCTTTCCTATTGTCCATGAGCCTTAGCCTGGTTAGGAACCCTTTACCCAGTCCCAGCTCGGGGGTGACTCACTGTTGAGAGTGATGAACAATGTATTCTAAGGTTGGGAGGTTCGTGGACGGTCTGTACACAGTTGGTGACAATATTTCCAAGATAAGTACAAATCATATGATAAAATGATATGATACATTGTTGTTTACGTGCTTATGTTACGGTTTATCATATATGTGATTATAATTGCCTGTATGTTTATGGGTATTTTCTTGTATATGCTGCATATCTATGGTCACTGTTATTTCAGTATAAATTCATATATTACAGAATGTAATTGTTTGTTTATGTTTATATGTAAAGCTTCCGCAAGAGTGTTGTATGTATATGTTTAAGTTGCATGCGGTTTTAAGAGAAAGTTTATGTGGCATAACTCAGTTGATTATTGGGTATGTTACCATATGTTCTGCAGTAAGAGAATGAAAGTGTTCCCTAGAGTAGTATGGCCCGACCTGTTTAAGGCTGGGGATGTTACCAAATGGTGTCAGAGCATGAGAGATTTCTTTGGAGTGGCATCCCCTGACCTGTGGGTGGCAAGGGGGGAACATTACAAATTGGTATCAGAGCCTCAGTTTGAACACTGAGCTTGGATGGGCCAGAGGGGTTCAGTTGAAGCGAATATTCACAGAAGAGTAACTTTGAAGTGACCAAAAGTCAAGTCATAGAGCGTCCATGGAAAATGTTGATGTGTAGGTGCGCGCGGTAAATTTTGGCACCATGTGGAAAATGTTGGCGTGCAAGTGTGCACGATAAATTGTGGCGCCACGCGGAAGATTATTATGTGCAGATGCATGCGCCGAATTTAGCCTTGCACGTTGAACACACATATAGTAATGTGCACATGGGGTGTGCAAGTATGGCTTAACATAGAGGAGTTTTGTTGGTATGTGCATAGTATGAGTATAAGTTGTCTCACGACAGTGTATTCAATGGTGCGTGCAGATAATTGTGTGCGATGGAACATATTGAACTTTGACATGGTGCAATGCATAGGGATAAATGCATGTGGAGTATTGGTGCGTGATACCAAAACTGTGTGCAGTGGATATTGGCGCACAATGCAAAAGAGAGCGCGCAAGTTGTCGACGCGACGGAGAAGAAATGCATAGTGGATATAGGTGCGCGGAAAAGCGTTTTACCTTGTGATGTTGCTATGCACAATAAATATAAATGTACAGATCGAAGTTTAGTGTGTGCGAAGTTGCTTGGAAGGTGATGATTATGAGTTTAATTTGCATAATATTAGAAGAAAAAGAAAGACACAACCGCATCAAAGCATCAATTAAAAATAATTCTGAGTTTTATATTCCTCCGATTCAGACAGATGAAAGTGAAATATAAGCTTACAAGAAAGGCATATTATAAAAGAAAATAAGATTCATAACACCACCAGATAGAATTTTGTAATAAACAGTCTAAAGTCTTCTTCTATATTTATATAATTGTATTAATCACAAAATTACAAAATGGGTGATCAAGGTGGATATCAATGGCCACCCACCTTTTCCACCTGACTCAAAACAACTTTCTAGCAATTTTGATAATTTACTATTTTTAGCAGTTTTTCGGGTCCTAAACTTTCAGAGCCGTTTTGAGGCCCTAAATGACGTTTTTTTGGGGTAAGTTGCAGTTGCAAAATTTCATCATAAAATTTTGTACAAATTTTGTATTCCTCGGATAGATATTTCCAATGGGATATCATACGCCTAAAATGAATATCGTATGCAAAAGTTACGACCCCGAGAAGTTGATGTACTGACTTACCCAAACAGGGCCCACATGACTTTTGGCACTTCATCTCCTAGGGTTAGGTTTTTGGATGTTTAGGGTTTTTGAAACTCCTGTTTATTGTAAAAAGGCCTTGAGAGCCTCATTGTAATCATCTTCTTGTGAATGAGCATGGTTGTCACATCTCTTCTCAGAGATAAGCTGCCACCATTCCAGCAAGCTTGTTTTCTGTTGCATTTTACAGCTTCAGCTTATTTCCTTATTGAATAGAAAACCAGTTTTACCGTATCTCTGTTATTCTATGTTAAGAATCTAGTAATAAGCTATAGTCATTTCATTCTACTCATAAAATATGGATCAGTGGTATCAGAGCAGTCTTCTCCTTGTCATCTTAATGCATGTCCCCAATGAGGTCGGAGTAGAAAGATTTGGGTCTTGAGCTTGTTTCTCTTGAGGACAAAAGCTCTCCCACACCCAAGCGACCTCTCATGGAAGGAGAAAAGAAAGATGATGGGACAAGAGATCCTTTCAAACTGTTGATTGAGGGATCCATCACACAACAGAGGAACAAGATGATGGATAATTTCGTGCAAATCCTTCGGCGACTACCAATAGGCGATGCATCTTCTTCGAGCAGAGGCACCGCCCCCTTCAAGGTACAAATAAAATTCGATATTCCTATATTTGAAGGTCATATAGACGCAGATGTCGTAGAAAAGTGGTTGAATCTACTAGAAGGGTATTTCTCTGTCCATAACTTTTCGAATAGAGAAAAGATTACTTTTGCGCTCCTCAAAGTTGTTCCCCATGTCAAAGATTGGTGGAAAACTTTCTGTGAGAAAAAGGAAACATAGGAACCCTCATTATTTACAGTCATGTCCACCTGGGAATCCTTCAGGGATGCTATTAAGGAACAATACTACCCTGTCAGAAGTTATGATGACTTGTATACCAAATGGACCACACTGCGGCAAGAAAGAGACCAACCAGTGCCAGATTTCACAAATATCTTCCATACCTTGTGCACCAAGTTGGGTATCAAATATTCAGAGAGATATATGGTGCTAAAGTATCACGGTTCTATGCATAGATACATCTAGATCGAAATGAAATTTCTGAACATCTCATCCTTGGGCACGACCTACCAATATGCCGTCAAAATTGAGCAGAAGCTCAAACAAAAGACGCGACAATTTGGGTCGGGGAACCCCTCACAACAAAATCCAGGAAAGGGAGGCCCCAACCCACAGAACAAAGGACAAATAAAATATGGACATTATCAGGACAACCAGTCCAAGCCGCAAGCAAAGAAGGACACTGAAAAGACAAAGAAAGATACCGGGAAGTGGTGTGACTTCCATAAGAGCCCTTGGAATAACACTGCTGACTTTAGCTCAAAGCAGACGTTGGTGGACGAAGTGAAAGCCTCTGAATCAGATGGAGGTTCTGACTCTGAGTCAGAACTAGAAAGGGGAATATGGATCATTGAAGCAGAACCCAGTGCCACCGTTGCTACCACCAAGCTCCAACATGGTGAACCAGATGAGCCAGAAGAAGGAGAGTGCCTCTTCCATTCATAGATGTGGGTAAAAGTCACCCCACTGGACTTCATCGTTGATAGTGGTAGCCAGAAGAACCTCATCTCAGTAGAGGTCGTCAAGCGATTGGCCTTGATGACAACATCGTACCCACAACCCTACACCATTGGATGGCTTCACTAAGGAAACGATCTCCGTGTCAACCAACAGTGTTGAATGTTGTACGACATCAAGCCCTTCAAAGATGAGGTATTGTGTGATGTTTCTCCTATCAAAGTTTGTGATTTTCTTTTGGGCCAACTTTATTTATGGAAACATCATGTTGTATATGATTCTAGGCCTCGTAGTGTTATTATTACTTTGAACAGGAAATTGTACAGGATACCTGAGGTTGTCCCAACTAGTGCTATTTCATTGATCTCTTCTAAGCAATGCAGGAAGGTCATCTCTCAGATGGGGAAGTTTGTCTTCTTTGTGATCCACTCTCAGAATGAGAGAAAAATCACAGCCACATCTAGGGTCTCTACGGTCGACGTCTCCACACAGCAGAAGCAAGTAGATAAGGTCGTGGAAGAATACTCGGATATCTTCTCCTCACCTACTGGGGTACCTCTGCACTTCCAGGTCAAGCACCCCATCGATATGACCCCTGACGCACCGCTTCCCAATGGGCCATTCTATCATCGCTCTCTGTTAGAGAATGAGGAGATCAAGCGACAGATCCAAGAATTGCTCCACAAGGGGCACATCTATCCTAACTCATCACCTTGCGGGAGCCCAATCATACTAGTATAGAAGAAAGATGGAACCTGACGACTTTGCATTGATTATCGGGCTCTAAATAAAATCACAGTCAGAAACCGGTACCCGATTCCCCGAGTCGATGACCTCCTTAATAAAATTATGGGGGCCAAATACTTCGGTAAGATTGATCTGAAGTCTGGATACCACTAGGTCTTGATAGAACATACAGATGTATAGAAGACTACCTTCAAGTCAAAGGAAGGCCTGTTTGAATGGTTGGTCATGCCCTTTGGTCTGACAAACGATCCAGCCACTTTCATGAGGATGATGTACAATATCCTGCGACCATTCACCAATGCTTTTGTAGTGGTTTATCTTGATGACATTCTCATTTACAACAAGACTTGGGCCGAACACTTGCAGCATATTCAGCAGGTTCTGCACACCCTGCGGCAGCACAAGCTATATGCCAACTTGGAAAAATACTCCTTCGGCATGGATAGGGTCCATTACCAAGGCTAAATAATTGATCAACATGGTGTACATGTGGATCTAGCCAAGATCCAAGTCATGCGTGAATAGCTAGCCCCAACCACAATCACTAATCTTCGGAGCTTCTTGGGCCTTGCCAATTTCTACCATAGGTTTGTGTTGGGATTCTCCCATATTGCATGGGATTTCAGCCAAATAACCAAGGGTGTTGGTAAGGATAAATTTTCATGGGGTTGTCTCCAAAAACAAGCATTCGATTATTTGAAGCAACACTTGTGCTCAGCCCCAATACTTTCACTACCAGACCTGCACCATCCCTTTGAGATTGAGACTGATGCTTCAGACTATGCTGTGGGTGTTGTTCTCATGGAGCACGACCACCCCATGGCCTATCACAGTGCGACACTATCAGATGTTATCCATAAGTACCCTACTTACAAAAAATAAATGTACTCCATTGTGCAAGCCTGCCACTAGTGGAGACATTACATTCTTGGGAGGGAGACAGTCATCCATGCTGATCATAAGCCACTGCAGTTCATGAAGACACAAGTAAAATTGCAGAATGACTGCCATCAAAAGTGGTCCACATACTTGTAGCAATTCCACCTCCACATCAAGTATAAAATAGGAGGCATCAACCACGTCGCTGATTGCCTCAGTAGACCACCAATCACGACACTCACCACAGTGCTAGACTCCTGTAGCCATGAGACCTCTAGATGGCCCCAACTCTATGAGACAGACCCAGACTTCACCACCACCTACCAAATGTTGGGTGCAAAGGAAGTTGCTTATAATTTTCATCTTCAGGATGGGTTGTTGTGTCATCTAGGCCATATATGTGTTCCCTCAAGTGAGCAAGTGAAGCTGATCTAGGAAGCCCACTATAGCCGGGTGGCAGGACACTTTGGCATCAAAAAGATAGTGGTGATGTTACAAAAACATTTCTATTGGTTGAAACTTCGACAGGAGTTCAACAAGTATATCAGGTCTTGCACTGTCAGTGCTATTTCCAAACCAACACTAAGAAATAGGGCCTGTACACCCCTCTTCCTACTCCTAACATACCATGGGAATCCATCTCAATGGACTACATGTTAGGCCTCCTGTCCACCAAGTGGGGAAATGACTGTGTTTTTGTGGTTGTCGATCGATTTTCTAAGATGGTGATTTTTGTTGCTTTCAAGAAGAGCATCACAGTAGAATCCACTGCCAAGATCTTCTTTGAATGAGTCTGGGTACATTTTGGAATCCCACAAACCATTGTCTCAGATCGAGACAGTTGAATTCTCAACACATTCTGGTCGAGCCTCTGGTCACTACTGGACACCAAGCTCACCAAATCCACAGCCTTCCACCCCCAGACAGATGGCCAAACCAAGGTCGTAAATCAAATGATCCTGAATATCCTGTGCATGTATAATTCCAAGAACCCTCGCACATGGGATGAGAGTCTTCCCTATGTCTAGCATAGCTACAACCAAGTCCTGCATAGCTTAATTTGCCACAACCCCTTTTAGGTGGGGTTGGGATTCCAACCATTAGGTCCCATAGATGTTGCACTTCCCCTTGTGGTCACCTCAACTGACTCCTCTCCTTCTCCAACTGAGGCTGACAAAGCCACCCGATTCATTGAGAGGATCCAACACATCCATCGATAGGTTCAGGATATCCTTCAAAAGTCTAATGACAAGTACAAGAAGCGCCATGATCAACATCGGGTTCCACAGAAGTTTCAGGTGGGCGACAAAGTTTGGTTGCACTTGCAGAAAGAACGCCTTATAGGACCCCATCAGAAGCTTTGCCCACTCTATTATGGGTCGTACAACATCACCAAGGCTATGGGGAATAATGATTTTTCACTCAACATTCCTCCTTTCCTTGGCCTGCACCTAGTGTTCAACATGGAACTCCTTCGACCTTATTTCCCACCATTATTGGACACCTCAGACATAGAAAAATAGCTGACACCAATAGAGCTCAACCCCGAATGCATACAATAGCCATCTAGTGATCATATTGTGGACAAACAGATCAAGGGCACTCGACAACAAAGGATCCATCTTTATCGAGTCGTCAAAGCAGGGCAGCTCCTGCACCAAGGCAAGTGGCTCACCCGGGGCCAAATTCAGCAGAAATTTCCTCATCTGATGGGGGAACTCAACGCAATGGAGAATTGATCTAGGTGGATATTGGTGGCCACCCACCTTTTCCATCTGGCTCAAAACAACTTTCTAGCAATTTTGATAATTTACTATTTTTAGCAGTTTTTCAGGTCCTGAACTTTCGGAGCCGTTTTGAGGTCCTAAACGACGTTTTTTGGGGTATGTTGCGGTTGCAAAATTTCATCATGAAATTTCATGCAACTATTGTAGTCCTCGAATAGATATTTCCAATGGGCTATCATACGCCTAAAACGGATATCGTATGCAAAAGTTACGACCCCGGGAAGTTGATGTACTGACTTACCCAAATGGGGCCCACATGAATTTTGGCACTTCTTCTCCTAGGGTTAGGTTTTTGGATGTTTAGGGTTTTTAAAACTCTTGTTTGTTGTAAAAATTCCTTGAGAGCCTCATTGTAATCATCTTCTTGCGAATGAGCAAAACCATCACATCTCTTCTCAGAGATAAGCCACCACCATTCTAGCAAGCTTGTTTTCCGCTGCATTTTACAGTTTCAGCTTATTTCCTTATTGAATAGAAAACCATTTTTACTGTATCTCTGTTATTCTGTGTTAAGCATCTGGTAATAATCTGTGGTTATTTCATTCTGCTCATAAAATCCAGATTAAGGGGGATGAAAACAATTATCTTGTTGTAAAAAGGGTCATTTAAGAACAGGCCTATCATCTCTGGTGCTCCTTACCTCTGCTATCAGCTATTCAAAAATTCACTGAAACATACTTAATTTTTAGTTGAAGACTCAGTTCAGCTTAGAAATCTCCTCCTTTAAAGAATCTAACCAGACTAGTTGATTCTCTCCAACACTTTTGGTCGTTTCATTCGTGGATTCCTCCTTCTTATGTCGCTTGCTCCTTTTCTTCTTAGCAGCTGGCCTATTGATGAATAAATCCTTCATAGTGGGATTCAACCTGACTTCCAACCATGAGTCTATAGCCGACTCTCTTTGGAATTTATTTGCTAGAATGTGCACAAGGACCCTTTCCTCCTTATTCGCAGGAAAGTCTAGCATGTTGCCCGAATAACCAGTCTCACTCGATTTAGCCTTGTCCATGTATCTCAAGTTGTGGATACCAAAATGCTTTTACAGAGAGTAGAAAGTCGATCAATTTGGAGATTACTTCAATTATGGATATGCAGATACCTTCATACTTGAGGATTGGTAGTTATAGAATTCCAATTATGAAGTGCAAACAGATTACGTACAAGAGCGTTGGGTTTCCATGCTCGGCTAATCCATTTTGAATGATTATCTTTTGAGTTCATTACATGGCGGTGTTCAGTTGATGTCACATGGCTACGAAGTACCGAACGAGTGAAGCACGGTGATTTGACTAGTCGTTGCCCACTCCACGAGTGATGGATTTGACATGTTGAGACACATGATACCACGTCTTGGTGAAAGTGGTTTCAGAAAACCACCTTCTTTCACAGATGTATCTCTAAAGGCACCGCACGTCTATGATTTCAAGACTTGGGTCTTACCTAGAATTGTCATGGTGATAATACCAGGAAATTGGGGGAGATAATTTAGATGTATATATTAAACCAAAATGGTTCATATTTTTCATGAATTATTGAATTGTTAGCCTGATAAGTTTCGATGGTTGCGAGTTTTGCAGAATTAACAACAACTAGATCAGATCAGACCAGTGCAGAGTCTGTAGGAATGGAAGAAGCACAGGGGAATTACAGTCAGCAAGAGGAGAGCGAAGGGGTGGATTTCCATTTGGGCATTGAAGAAACGAACTCCAACGGACATGGAGAAGAAAGGAATGAAAACATGAATATG
The DNA here is from genome assembly GCA_009831015.1 of Picea engelmannii. Classification (NCBI taxonomy): domain Eukaryota; kingdom Viridiplantae; phylum Streptophyta; class Pinopsida; order Pinales; family Pinaceae; genus Picea; species Picea engelmannii. The sequence continues at coordinate 780,572 of ML776985.1, forward strand.
GCTGAGACCATTAAGAATTTGCAGAAGGATGTCCAAATCCATAAAGTTGATAACGAAAGGATTATGAGATCCAAAGAGCAGCAGGATGAATTCAACATGAATTTATTGGAGGGCTTGAATAGAATAGAAAATAAATTGGTTAAGGAGAGTGGCTCAAGTAAATCTGGAAGTCACAAGCCTTCGGATGAGAAAAGAAAAGAAAAAAGTGTTAGTAGACATCACCATCATTCCCCAAGGCATTCCAATAAGAGAGCAGGCAACAAATCAAGTCTATCCCCTGTCAGAAGGTATAAGAGGTCTGGGGTGGATGAGTTGTGAGGAGAAATGAACAAAATCAAACTTCCTACATTTGATGGTGAGCACAAGAAGGATGAAGATGAAAAAACATGGTTGTTGGGCATGAGAAAGTATTTTCAATTGCATAATTACTCTTCTCATGCAAAAGGTAGAATTTCTATCTATCAACTCAAAGGAAAGGTCTCCATGTGGTGGGATCAACTTGTGCAGGTGGAGCACATTGAAGAGAAAAGTGTTACTTGGAGGGAATTCGAGAAGTATTTTGAGAAGAAATACTTGACTAAGAGATACTATGACAAGAAAATGAAAGCGTTCTTTGAACTCAAGCTTGGAAGTATGCCCATAGATGAATATGAGAGAAGGTTTTTGGAACTGCTGAAGTATGTCTCTTTCATCAAGGATGAGACAGCCAAACTTCAAAGGTATTTGAGTGGATTGGCATCGTCCATCAGTGACAAAATATAGTATGATGATCCCAAGACATTAGAAGAGACCATAAGGTGAGATAAATGCCTATATGATTAGCAGAAAGCAAGTCCAACTTTCCAAAACACTTGGGAAGACAATAAGAAATTCAAGATGGATCAAAGGAAGAGGAAGCTAAGCCACCATTCTTTAGAAATAATCCACAAGGATAGAAAATACCTAAAGAACCCAAAATGATTGACACAAGGGGGTCAAGGGCCAAGGCAGCCACCTATGCAATGTTGGGGTTGTAAAGGAGATCATAGGTTCATAGATTGTCCTCACAGAGGTGAAAAAGGTAGGGTTGTTCACAATGTACAACAAGCTAAAACAATGAAGGATATGGGAAGATATGTGCCAAGGATTTATGCATCCCTGGACAACAAGAAAGTAGAGTATTAGTCCCACATGATTGAAGTGGAAGGTATGATCAACAACCAAACCATTACTATTTTAATTGATTCAAGAGCTAATCATAGTTATATAGACCCTAAGATGGTGGAAAGTTTGCAATTGCCAAGAAGAAAGAATGGGAAATCCTGGTTGGTGCAACTAGCTATGAGAGCCAGAAGAAAAGTTAATGAGATGGTTAAGTCATGCCTCATAGACATGAATGGACTGAACACCAAGGCAGATTTAAACATATTGCCTTTAGGTTCCTATGACTGTCTAATTGGGATGGATTGGTTGGACCAACATAACACTCTCTTAGACTGTCACAACAAAGAATTTACTCTCCTGGATGAGGAAGGGAAACTAAGGAAAGTATAGGGAATTCCTAGGGAAGTAACCATTAGAGAAATTTCAGCATTGCAGCTGAAGAAATGTTACAGAAAAGGGTGTCAAATAATTGCAACTCATTTGGTGGAGACACCTAGAGATAAGGTGCCAAATTTGGAGGATTATGCAGTCCTGGAAGATTTTGAAGATGTGTTCAAGGAGGTACCTGGACTACCCCCAAGGAGAGACATTGATTTCTCTATAAATTTAATGCCTAGAGCAACGCCAGTATCAAATACTCCTTACAGAATGAGTACACCAGAATTGAAGGAATTGCAAATGTAGCTTGAAGAACTTATGAAGAAGGGGTATATACGCCCAATCATGTCACCTTGGGGTGCCCCAGTCTTGTTTGTGAGAAAGAAAGATGGAACACTAATATTGTGCATTGACTTCATACAGTTGAATAAAGTGATTGTTAAGAACAAGTATCCTCTGCCAAGGATTGATGACCTCTTTCAAAGATATTTTCAAAGATAGATATTAGATCAGGATACCATCAGGTAAGGATTAAAGAAGAATATATCAGCAAGAGCACCTTCATGACAAGGTATGGTCATTATGAGTTCACAGTGGTGCCATTTGGGTTGTCAAATGCACCAACTGTTTTCATGTGCTTAATGAATGGTGTTTTCCAAGAGTATTTGGACAAGTTTGTCATTGTTGTTTTGGATGAAATTCTTATATATTCCAAGTCAGAGAAAGAGCATGAACATCATTTGAGGATGGTGTTTCAAGTATTAAGGGAGCATCAGTTGTATTCCAAATTGAGCAAGTGCTCATTTTATCAGAAACAAATTCATTATTTGGGGCATATCATTTCAAAGGATGGGATAACAATGGATCATGAGAATATAGAGGCCATTAGAGAATGGTCAGCACCGAAGAATGTGACATAGGTGAGATCATCCATGGATCTTGCAGGCTACTACAGAATATTTATTGAATGATTCTCAAAGATTGCACACCCAATCACTTCTTTGCAAAAAAAGGGAGTGAAGTTTCAGTGGACACTGGATTGCGAGAAGAGTTTCCAACACTTGAAACAATTATTGACAAGTGATCCAATATTAAGGATCATAGACCCCGATGAAGAATTCATCGTATGCACCGATGCATGTAATGAAGGACTGGGTGGATTCCTCAATCAAAATGGGTTTGTCATATGTTATGAATCAAGGAATTTGAAGGATCATAAAAGAAACTATGCCACTCATGATTTGTAGTTGGCAACCATAGTGCATGCCTTGAGGAAATGGAGACACTACCTCATGGGAAAGAGGTTTGAGCTAAGAATAGACCATAATGGTCTGAAATATTTATTTGATCAGCCAAATCTAAATGTTATGCAAAGAAGATGGTTAGAATTTCTAAGAGAATATGACTTTGATATAAAGCATATCAAGGGGAAAGAGAATAAAGTGGTTAATGCACTCAACAGGAAAGTGCATGAATTACATGCTACAACCATTAGCATGTATCAGAATGATATTAAAAGAAAATTTCTGGAGGCTGCTAATGCAGATCTGCAATATAGAGAATTGGTAGCAATGCTACAACAAGGTAAGATTCCACAAAAGGTGGATAATTATAATTTGGGAATAGATGGAACACTACTGCGCAAGAACATAATTTTTGTTCCAAATGTCCAGGACTTGAAACATATGATTTTTCATGAAATGCATAATTTTCCTTATGTAGGGCACCCTGGATATCAGAAAATTGTGGCAGTGATCAAGAGACATTACTTTTGGCTAGGTATGAAGAGAGAGATCGTTGAATACATCGCTAGATGTATGGAATGCCAGAAAGTTAAAGTTGAGAATAGGAACCCAACAGGGTTGTTGCAACCTTTACCCATTCCTGAATGGAAGTGGGAAGTGGTGACGATGGATTTTATTACAGGATTGCGTAGAACAGGCAATCTGCATGATTCGATCATGGTGGTGGTGGACAATCTTACGAAAGATGCCCATTTTATTCCACTGAAAACTACGCACAAGGAAGCAGATGTTGTTGATATTTTCATGAAGGAAGTGGCATGATTGCATGGGATTCCTAAAACAATTGTGTTCGACAGAGACCCAAAATTCACCTCAAATTTATGGAAAGGATTGTTCAAAGGATTCAGAATGAATCTGAACTTTAGTACAACTTATCATCCTAAGTCTGATGGAAAGACAGAGAGGGTGAACATAGTGATAGAAGATATACTGAGAATGTATGTGATGGACAAACCATCAAAATGGGAAGACTACCTACACTTGGTAGAATCCGCTTACAACAATGGGTATCAAGAATCATTTAATATGAGCCCATTTGAAGCACTTTACGACAGAAAGTGCAATACTCCAGTGAGTTGGGATAATCTAGCTGATAGGATAGTAGTTGGGTCAGAATTGCTCAAGGAGATGGAAGACCAAATGATAAAAATTAAGAAGAATTTAAAAGTTGTCGAAGACAGACAGAAAATTTATGTCGATAAGAATAGAACTCATAGAGAATTCAAAGGGAGTGATCATGTTTTCCTGAAAGTAAAATCTAATAGGAGTTCCCTGAAGCTAAGAAGTTGCACCAAGTTGGCAGCCAAATTTTGTGGGCCATTTGAAATACTAGAGAGGATTGGTCCAGTTGTTTATATGATTTCATTACCTGCATCTATGTCTGTTCATAATGTTTTCCATGTATCATTTCTAAAGAAATATATACCTGATGCTAATCATGTTATTGATTGGAATGTGATTCAAGGTGGAGCAATAAGGCGTTTTTCAAGTGCATCCAGTGCATATTTTGGACCAGAAATTCAAGCAGATCTGGAACCGAGCCATAGGGCTTGTAAAGGTTCAATGGAACTGGTATAGTCCTGAGGATGCTACTTGGGATCATGACGATGCAATGCAGACAAAATACCTACATCTTTTTGAAGATTTTTGAAAACTCTATTGTATATGGGTGTATGATGCACTGAGGACAGTGCATAAATAAGGGGAGGGGATTGTAATATCCCTCGGATGAATCCAATTGTAAATGTAATATAAGTGTACTTAAGCTGGTGAGCTATTTTGACATCATTTTTTAATGCACTTCCCATGGCATAGTGTGTGCATGAACTGTGCAGTAAAATGATGTACTATACACATTCTCGGATACCGTGCGTAGTAACTAAAGTGCACGTAGTATGGAGGACAACGAGCCTCGTGTATATGATATGTGTTATAGGTTGGTGAGCTAGTTATTATAAGTTGGGATGCTTATGTTTTGTATTAGGCCAGAGCGCCTAGATGTTAAAGGCCAGTGCGCCTATTTTGTACATGTCCCATGATTAATATAAAATACATCACTGCACGCAGACCGACCATGATAAAAGAGATGGGGGACTAAAATTCACCAGTTAGGGAAAGGGAGGGCCAAAAGTAAAGGGAAAGGGCTAAGCTAGAGAGCTTAATCCAAAAAGGGAATATTGTATTAATATTTCCTAAGTCATAAAGTATGGATAATTATTTTATCCTAAGTTCTAAAGTTGGAGACAAGTGGACCAAAGTAACTTCCGATATGACAAGTGTCAAGTTGGGGACATGCATTCATATCATGGGGACTTAGCTCTTTTGGTCACTTTTCATATGGATTCTTACCAGCAACTTGACCATCATTCTCACCATCACTTTCATGATGAGTTTCACGGTGATTCCTTCCATCACTCAGTTATCCAGTTAATGATTTCATGACCATTTTTCACTCACGCAATCAATTATCCTCTAGACATCCATTTCACCATATCTGACCCTGTTCCCATAACCTTTTTCGGTTGGTGTACCTGGTTAGCTTGGAGCAGTATTGAAGAATCAAGTTGTCAATCCCGTGAGCAATTCTCCGAATGAGAGAATTGTTGGGTATTGATTCCTGAAGGTGCTAAACTACAGCTACAGTGCTCTGAGACTTCCGTTCCAACCTATTGCTGAAGCCCTGGAAGGGAAGTGGGGTAGTCGAGGGACTGTTGAGAAGAGATGGGGCACACTTCCTTGGGTGGGATAGGCATGTGTGGAATGAGAGGATGTAGGTTGTTAGTTGAGTGAGCACCTAAGACAGATTCTTTCCTATTGTCCATGAGCCTTAGCCTGGTTAGGAACCCTTTACTTGGGTGGAGTTGTCCCAGCTCGAGGGTGACTCACTGTTGAGAGTCATGAACAGTGTAGTCTAAGGGTGGGAGGTTCATGGACGGTTTGTACGCAGTTGGTGAAAATATTTCCAAGATAGGTACCAATCATATGATAAAATGATATATTGCATTCTTGTTTACGTGCTTATGTTATGATTTATCATATATGTGATTATAATTGTCTGTATGTTTATGGGTATTTTCCTGTATATGTTGCATATCTATGGTTACTATTATTTTAGTATAAAGTCGTATATTACATAATGTAATTGTTTGTTTATGTTTATGTGTAAAGATTCTACAAGAGTGGTGTATGTATATGTTTAAGTTGCATGCAGTTTTAAGAGAAAGTTTATGTGGCATAACTCAGTTGATTACTAGGTATGTTACCATATGTTCCCCAGTAAGAGAACGAAAGTGTTCCCTAGAGTAGCATGGCCCGACCTGTTTAAGGCCTGGGATTTTATCAACTGGTGTCAGAGCATGAGAGATTTCTCTGGAGTGGCATCCCCCGGCCTACAGGTGGTCGGGGGGGAACGTTACAATAGTCGTCGCTACAACGATGTCATAGACATCGGAATTACGATGTCCCATTTCGTCAGTCTCCACTAATTACTTAACAATGTACTTTACTTTTCTTTTCAAAAATACCAAGATTTGGGTTGTCTTTTCATAAATACCATGATTTCATTGGTCTCCACTAATTATTTAACAATGTACTTTACTTGTCGGAATCATTTTTTTTCAGAAATACCATGATTTGGGTTGTCTTTAAATTGTCCAAAAACTCTTAGGGTAAAGTTACATGAGAAATATTCCCAACATAGAAGTGGAATCCTAATTTTTTGCATAGTTCCTATCGAGTTTGGGTCAATTTTTCACTAGAAACAATAGATGATATGAGTGCCCCTTATCCCACTCTAACCATTTCAAGTCCAAAGCTMAAAAATATAGAAAACAATAAGACATGGAGAGTCATAGAACATGAATTTGTAAGAAACTAAAAGTACCTCAAAATGCTTTGTCTTTCTTGGTGTTGATGTCATTAGACTCCAAACATGCCCCTATAATGCCCATATAGTATACCAATAGTAATAGAGCATAATACAATTGTGAAAGAGTAACATTATGGTAATAATTATGAGCTTATTGTGATACTAATAGGATACTAGTAATGAACTAGTGTGACATCTTGATTGAATGATTGTTTCTGTCATTAATGGTTTTATAGGACGTACAAGAAAATAGGTATTTTTCAGATCTATCTTCATTGAGTGAGGGAAGTTCAAGTAGAATAGAGGAAAGTGAGACATCTAGTAGGTCTAACAGGCGGAGATCAACTAGAGGTGAGAAGATCAGAAGAAAATTCAATGAGGAAGGGCTTCCATTAAAGCAGGTTAAAGTCCCAGGTAATTTTTAAAATTTTATTTTTTTCATGTTCTCTATGTGGACAAATATAAATCATTTAAATTATTATTTTTAAATTAATAATCATATAATAATTTTTCATTCAGGGAACAATCATATAATAAGGCTTTGTTGATTTTTGGTCCCACCATATGGGAGAGGTGGAATTCCTAGGATTCCAACCTCAAAAAAAAATTGATGGATTATCTAGAAAGCCTTTTTGGTGTAGATACATTTAGTAAGACCTTGGCCACCATCGCAACTGGAAAATATTTAAAATATAAGAAAGAAACATATAGGAATAACTTGAAAAAAAATGATAGGTATGAGCGTCCTCTGATGATTCCAGAGAGGGAGTGGAAGGCCCTCATTGAGGATGCAAAAGAGAAGAAATTGACAGATGAAGGAAAAACACCCTCTGGTCCTAGAAGGTAAATTACAATTTCAATTGAATACCTTCAATTTTTTTTAGATGTAAATAAAATTGTGGTATATATTAATATACTTGAAACTTTTGATGATAGGTTGACTAACACGTCAAATGCCACAAAATCAAGGCTTTCCAAATGTGGCCAGCACAGGCTAGGCCAGGGCCACTACTTGAAGTTGCAATCAAGAATTATAAGTACCTAAATATCTTATTTGTATTGCCTTAAAACTTTTAGGTAATTGCAATGAATAACATAAAAAATACATACTCTTATGCAATGCAGGGTGACAAGTTTGGTACTAAAACCACGGAGGAAGACCTCAAGCTTGGTTACTGTTGGATTACGGAGAGGGGGGCTGAATCAGTAATAGATAAATTCAATCATTTTTAACCATATAATCCAAGTGTTATATCAATGTAGCATTATCATCCAATAAATGCAGAGTAAATAAGCAATGAACAAATGAACAATCATACACATACATAGTACACCATTTTTTTACGTGGAAACCCAAAGCGGGAGAAAACCACAATTTTTTTTTTCTTATATGTCTTGAAGAATTACATTGATTGGAAGCACCAACTTCCTTTGTTTTCCAGTTGCAACTAGAAGGAGGCTCCAACCCCCTAGTTTCTCAGGCTACAATCTGAGGGAAGCTCCAACTCCCCAATTCTCTGGCTACAACCAGAAGGAGGATACAACCCCCTATGTTTTCCGGATACAACCGAAAGGTAGCTACAACCACTTGTCCTTGCCCCGTCCAACCACCACGACGTATAAGTAGAATGATGGAACCACTGGCACACTATCACTTTGACATATTATGTTGTAAACCTGTACCAATAAACTTGCACCAAACAACCTATACCAATAAACCCGAACCATGTAACAACCATACATCAACCTGTACCTTAACCTGTAATCAACCTGTACCATCAAAAAGTGCATCAACCATGCACCAACCTGTACCAAACAACCTATAATCAGCCTATACCATAAACAAGTGCATCTAACCATGTACCAAGTATGTACAAATCATTTATCAACTACTCATCAACTATGACTCATCAATATGTACCAACATCATCAACTATACACCTCATGTATGTTCCAACTCATCAACTGCATGTCTCAACCATGTACCCAACATGTACCTCAACCAAAAGCCCTCATCAATTTCATCATCCAAATATGATTTGTAACTTTGTAATAGACCTAGTGTATACGATCACATACTTGCAAACCTTCCTTAACTTTAACAACAAGAGACTATCATTTTCATCAAACTTTTCTTTAGTCTCACATGACTAGTTTTGGATTAGTCAACAACCCTATCGTGAAATAATCATAACTATGTACCCGTAATGAACAAAGATATGAAAATAGTACACAATTTTATTCAGTGTGTTTTATGCAATTCCTCCAGGTTCCACTACTTGGAACCTCTCGAAAAAGGAGTTATAGCAAAAATGGCATATCTTGTTGAATTATGGCTTATTCTAGAGAGAGAACTTGTAGAGCGTGCCCCACACGTAATATTTGTTGTATTGATCTGAAAATTTTACATAGAATACTACAGGCTGTACTCTAACCAACACATTTGGTCTTAATTAATTTGGATCTATTATTAAGAAGTTATGACGTTTTTACCCGAAACACTTGTTTTAGACTAGTTTTAGGACTAGCCACAAACCCTATTTGCCATGGAGTGTAACTCCAAAAATACAACGACCCACAAGATGAAATTCATACTACATCTACTTGGATATTTTTTCTCAATGTAATACCAATTTTATGGTCTGATTCATTCTAGAAAAAACTTTATTGTGAAAATGGTGAGATGACCTATAAATAACATACCTTATAAAGCATCATCAAAATAATTTATCCTCCCTTGAATTTCGGCCTTCTTTACTTCACCTTCTCTCTAAAATTTGGCTTAGATATCCTTTGGTTACCTCAATCACCTGTAGATATTCAATATGCTCAAGTGTGATTAAAATGAGAGAGCCTTGCCTCTTATTTATACTTTCATGTAGTTTCCTCAAGGGGTTACCTTTTAACCATCTTAACCCACTTTCCTTATTTAGGGTTAACCAACTTCTAACCACTTGTCCAATTAGTAATTTATCCATTAATTTTATTATTTAAATAATTTATTTTGTATCCACTTTGACTTATAGTACACTCATCACTTCACTTTACCTCAAGGGGTTACCTTCTAACCATCTTAAACCACTTTCCTTATTTTAGGGCTAACCCACTTCTAACCACTTGTCAAC
>ML776985.1:790469-825466 GCA_009831015.1 Picea engelmannii
CTTTATTATTTACCTTCTAAAAATCTCTTAAACCACTTTGACTACTTTGACCTTTTGGGGCTTCTAGATGACTCATGAGGGTTCTCCAACTTCACATGGCCATAACTCTCTAACCGTGAGGAGTTATGTGACGTTCCACATACTAGTGGAAATGGAATGACATGTACTATCCATATAGAATAATATTACCTTCAAATATATCAAAACTCATACCGTTATCCATCAAACAAAATTGGTTCCATTACCCAAACCTAGGTTCTCCAACTTTCTTCAAGGGTTGACATCAATGACAACCAACCTTAATCAACAATTTCCCCCTTTGGAATTGATGGAAATACTTTGATGAAATACTGAAATCATGCCATGCAATACTGAATTTATATTGCTCATGCTCCCCCTAGAACCATGCCTCTATCCTCTGCATCTGATAAATCTCTCCCCCTTTGTCATCAATGACAAAGGTATTTTTCCATCTGGGGCTACTCCCCCTAACTGAGATGTCCTCTTTATGGTGCTTCATCGTGTACATATAATACATACAATATAAGCATCATTCATTTTGGAGTAGAAATAATTCTGAGTCTCTAGTGAATATACTTAAAGGCCTCTCGTGGAAGTGGTTTTGTAAAAATGTCTACCACTTGTTCTGTTGTGCCCACATACTCAACTCTGATGTTCTTTTCTGCAACCTATTCCCGTATAAAGTGATACTTGATTGAAATGTGCTTCATCTTGGAGTGCATCACCGGGTTCTTTGAGATGCTGATGGCACTTGTATTATCACAATAGATTGGAATGAGCTCGCCATACTCAACCTGTATATCTGTCAGAGTTTGTTTCATCCAAAGAACCTGTGTACAACATGTTGTTGTTGCAATATACTCTGCCTCGGCTGTAGATAAAGATACTAATGATTGTTTCTTTCTTATCCATGATACTAAACACTCACCCGAGTAGAACACTGCTCCACTGGTGCTTTATCGTTCATCAATACAACCTTCCCAATCTGTATATGTGTAGGCAATAAGTGATAGATCCTTTCCTTTTGGATACCATAATCCAAACTCTTTTGTTCCTTTGATATATCTGAAAATCCTCTTAACTGCTAATATATGTGATTCCTTTGGTGATTCTTGAAATCATGCCACCTGTCCAACTTCCTGCATTACATCTGGTCTAGATGTTGGCACATATAGTAGGCTATCAATCATTAGCATGTATTGCCTCTGATCTGTAGACATTGAATCATTAGCTTTGCTCAACTTGCAATTGGTTTTCATGGGAGTGATAACTGGTTTGCAATCTTCCATTCCAGACCTCTTTAGCATTTCTCTGATATACTTGGTTTGAGAAATAAAAATTCCTTGGTTGCTTTGACATATCTGAAGTCCCAGAAAGAAGGATAGTTCTCCAAGTAATGAAATTTCAAATTCATTATGCATATCCTTTGCCAATTTATGGCTTAACCTGTCATCATCACTACCAAAAATAATGTCATCAACATAAAATTCAATTAATAAAATACTATCTTGACTTACCTTGATGTAGAGGTTCTTGTATGCACTTCCTTTTCTGAACCCTGCCTACTGTAGATATTTATAAAGTCTAGAGTACCATGCTCTATGAGCTTGTTTTAGACCATACAAGGCCTTCTTTAATTTACACACATAATATGCGTTCTTTGACAACTGAAATCCTTCTGGTTGTTCAATGTAGACTTCTTCTTCAAGTTCCCCATTCAAAAAGATGATTTTACGTCCATATGATACAATTTAATATTTTTGGAGCATGCATAAGCTAAAAGCAATCAGATTGCTTCCATTATGGAAACTGGGAAAATGTCTCTTCAAAGTTGATTCCTTCAACCTGTGCATATCATTTACATACCAATCTAGCTTTATCCCTTGTAACCTGTCCACCTTCATTCAATTTATTCATGTATACCCACTTTGTTTTGATCACATTCTTATCCTTTGGTCTTGGAACCAATTCCCACGTGTCATTTTTCTCTATTTGATCCAATTCTTCATCCATGGCCTTATTCCAAAATTCATCATTGTTGGCCTCTTCAAAACAGGTTGGTTCAATCGTAGATGAGAGTGCTAGGTGGGTTTGTTCTGGTGAACAGATTCTTCTTCTAGTCTCAACTCCTACATCTTTTTTTCTGATAATCTGATCGAAAGGATGATTCTTATGTACTCATCTGCTAGGTGTATTTGGTGGTACTTGTTGAACTTTCTCTTCTGCGTCTGTCGGATCCTCTTCATCTTCCCCTTCTGCTTCTTTTTCATATTTTGTTTCTTCTTTGTAAAGTTGTTCCATTGATTCATTTTCTTCTTCCTTTAATTCTTGTCTACATGTTTCACCAATCGTTACATTGATGATTTACACAAATTTGTTCAATCTCAGGTTGTAACACTTGTATTCTTTCCTTGTACTTGAGTAACCAACAAGTACTCATTTGTCCACGTGAGAGTCAAACTTTCCCATTCTGCCATCTTCTCTTTTGATGTAACATTTTCTTCCAAAAACTCTAAAGTGCTTCACATTTGTTGGTCTTCCTTTCCATAGCTCGTGGGGAGTTTTTTCAGTGTTGTTTCTTAGCATTACTCTGTTTTAAATGTGAACTGTTGTATGCACTTCCTGTGTCCAAAAAATATCTGTCAATTTGGAATCCATTAGCATTGTTCGAGCCATTTCTTGTACTGTCATGTTCTTTCTTTCAACAACTCCATTCTGTTGAGGTGTCCTATCAATGGAGAATTTCCTTTTTATTCCATGACTGTTGCATTAGGTCATAAATTCCTTTGAAGTGAACTCTCCTCCATTATCAGATCTCAAGCATTTGATTTTTGAATCCATTTCCTTGTAGATCTTGAAGTTTTCAAAAGCTTCTGAATTATTCTTGAGAAAATAAACTGCAGTCATTCTTGTATAATCATCAACTAATAACATAAAGTATTTCTCACCTTTTAAACCCTTTTGTTGTAGTTGGTCCAACTAGATCAGTATGCACAATTTCTAGTGGTCTTGTTGTTGAATATTCCTTTGATTTGAACATGGTCTTTGTTTGTTTTCCTTATTGACAATGCTTGCATAAAGTGTTGGTTGGTTTCATGATCTGGGGCATTTCTTTGAATGCTTCTCTTTTGTTGAATTTGACAAGGTTATCAAAATGTATATGACCCATTCTTTTGTTCCATGGCCAACTTTCATCTTCCTTTTCTAGACAACACTTTTCATTTCCAATTTCACTTAACACATATATGTTGCTTGAAGTTCTCGCAACTGTATCAATCAATTTTCCTGAACCTTCTTTTCTTATCTCACACTTTTTTGAATTAAAAATAAATTTATGACCTTGGTCACACATTTGACTCACACTTAGAATATTATGTTTCATATCTTATATTAGTAGAACATTTTCTTCTTTTGTATTCTTGTTCCCAATTCTGATTGTGCCTTTTCCAATGATTTTAGTTGAATCGTCATTTCCAAAGGAGACTGGTCCATCTCTTTTCTTTCTTAATGTAAGAAACCTGTCATGTGTTTTTAACATCCACTATCGACATACCAACCACGTTTCTTATGCTTAGCTTGTAGAGCGAGTGTGCATTTTTCATTGTTGTATTGATCCTGCTTTGTTATCCATGTCCTTTTCTGAGGTTCCTATCTATGATTGTTGTTGTTATGTTGTGGTTCTCTACGAGGGATTTTCATTCTGCAATATTTGGTCATGTGTCCAAAGTTGTTACACTTGTAGCATTCCACTTCAGTTCTTAATGATTCAAATCTGTTGTAGCTTCTTCTATGTGTTTCACTAGGCCTTCTTGGATAACCCTTTTGTGTATGACGTTCAAAGTTGTTTATGTTCATGTTGTTAGCTCTACAATTCACAGCTTTATGTCCAAAATTATTACATGCATAACATAAACCAAAAAAGATAGTTTGATACCTGGGAGTTGAATATCTTCTGAAAGGAGGTGCTCTTATGAATCTTTCTTATTCCTGAGACCTATTTGTTTCTGTCGGTCGTTGATTCTGAAATCTCAATCTTCTCGGTGGAGGAGTGTCTCTATAATTTTCTTTGTAGACCCTCCTATCCCCTTTGATTGTTTCTACATAGATTTTTTGATATGTTTCTTGTTCAGCTATTTTGGAGCTTGATCCATTTTCTGTTTGATTGTATCCAAGTCTGGACTTGTCATGATTAGGCCTTTGACTGCTAATAATGTCATTCAAAAATTTTGAGTTGTTCTGCATATTTTTCTTTTGAAGATCCTTTCTTAATGTGACAATCTATGCTTTCAAATTTTCAATGATCATGTCTCTTCCTTCTAGATATTCTTTGAGTGCTTCTTCAATTTGAACCTTCAAATTTGTGATCATTTGTTCTAATTTATGAGTGTCTTCTTTCTTGTCTAATTCCACTTGTAGCTTCTTGTTTTTCCTCTTTTCTATTATGATAACTTCTGTGGCACTCAACAATTCCTCTCAGTAGTCAACGAGTGCCTCTTCAATTTCTTCTCCAACTTCTTCATATTCTTATTCGGCTTCTTCATATTCTTCTTTGGAGTCTTTTTTATCAGAGTCTTCTACTTCCATAAATAGAACTCTTTTTGTCTCATTGTCACTGACTTCATCTTCATCTGATGATGAGATATCTTCTTTGGTGCATAAGCTTTTCTTGAAAACTTTCTTTGTGGTTCTTTTGCCTTTATATGTTTTTTTTTCTTTTTGAGTAACCTTCATCATTTCTCTTTTTCTTATGAGGACATTTGTTAGAAAAATTACCAATACCATCACAATTAAAACAAATTAAAGGAAGCTTAGCTCTATACCTTTTGTCGGTTCCCTTGTTCAGTCTTTTGAAAAATTTGGCCACTTCTTTATCATCTTCTGAGACGTCACTATTGCTGATATGTTCTTTTTCTTGTTGCTTTCCCTTTTGCTTTGATATTTTGGATGCTTTGAAGGCTGCTTCTTTTACATATGGATTTTCATGTTCAGTTCTCATTTCATATGATGTGAAGATTACATGTAGTTCGTCCATTCTTATTGAGTTTAGATCTTCTCTTTCTTCTAGTGCTAATATCTTAGGGTGAAATATCATAGGAAGAGATCTTAGTACCTTTTGAAAAATTACAGATTCTTGAATTTCTTCTCCCAATCCCATGATTTCATTTATTGTTTCATCTACTCGTAAGAATTAAGATGCAATATTCACATCTTCCTTCATCTTTAGTTGTTCAAACTAACCTCTGTAAGTTTGAAGCTTTGCTTCTTTGACTTTTGAATCTCCTTCATAAATATTTTGAAGTTTGTCCCAAATCTCTTTAGCGGATTTACAATGTGCAACTTTGGTGAATATCATTTCACCAAGACCATTCAAAAGTGCATTTGTGGCTTTGGAATTATTCTGATTGAGTTTCATTGCTTTGTCATTTTTTGGCAGAACTGTTGGTACTGTGTATCCATCTACAATTGATTGTCAAATTTCAAATCCATGTGCTTTTATATATGTCTTCATCCTTATGCTCCAAAATTCATACTTATGTCATCCAAATTTTGGTATTCTATTTTTATACAAGTTGTCGCTCTCCATGATCTACCTTTCAGTGGTTAAACTGATTTATGAAGGAACCTACTCTAATACCAATTGTTGGATTACTAAGAGGGGTCGTGAATCAGTAATAGAGAAATTTAATCATTTTTAACCATATCATCCAAGTGTTATATCAATGTAGCATTATCATCCAATAATTTTAGAGTAAATAAGCAATTAACAAATGAACAATAATACACATACACAGTACACCAGTGTTTTACATGGAACCCAAAGGAGAAAACCACATAATACTTTTTCTTACATGTCATGAAGAATTACATTCATTGCAAGCACCAACTTCCTTTGTTTTCCAACTTCAACTAGAAGGAGGCTCCAACCCCCTAGTTTCTCAGGCTACAACCAGAGGGAAGCTACAACTCCCCAATTCTCTGGCTACAACCAGAAGGAGGCTACAACCCCCTATGTTCTCTGGCTACAACCGGAAGGTGGCTACAACCACCTGTCCTTGCCCCGTCCAATCGCCCTGACGTATAAGTAAAATGATGGAACCAGTGTCACACTATCACTTTGAGATATGTTCTTGTAAACCTATACCAATAAACCTACACCAAACAACCTATACCAATAAACCTGAACCATGCATCAACATGTACCATAAAAAAGTGCATCAACCATGCACCAACCTGTACCAAACAACCTGTAATCAACCTATACCATAAAAAATTGCATCCAACCATGTACCAATCATGTATCAACTACTCATCAAATTTGACTCGTCAACTATGACTCACCATTATGTACCAACATCATGAACTATACACCTCATGTATGTGCCAACTCATCAACTACTTGTCTCAACCATGTACCCAACATGTACCTCAACCAAAATATCTCATCAATTTCATAATACAATTCTAATTTGTAACTCTGCAATATACCTGGTGTATATGATCACATACTTGCAAACCTTCCTTAACTTTAACAACAAGAGACTAGCATTTTCGTCAAACTTTTCTTTAGTCTCACATGACTAGTTTTGGATTAGTGAACAACCCTAACTTGACATAATCATAACTATGTACATGTAATGAATAAAGATATGAAAATAGTACACAATGTTCTTCAGTTTTTTTAATGCAATTCATTCAGGTGCCACTACTTGGAACCTCTTAGAAAAGGAGTTATAGAAAAAATGGCATACCTTGTTGAATTTTCGCGTATTCTAGAGAGCGAACATGTAGAGCGTACCCCGTACTAAATATTTGTTGTATGGATATGAAAATTTTACACATAATACTACAGACTGTACTCTAACCAACACATTTGGTCTTACTTAATTTGGATCCGTTATGAAGAAGTTATGACATTTTTACCTGAAACACTTGTTTTAGACTAGTTTCAGGACTAGCCACAAACCCTATTTTCCACAGAGTGTAACTACAAAAATACAACGACCCACAAGCTAAAATATGTACCACAACTACTTGGATATGTTTTGTCAATGGCATCTCAATTTCATGGTCTAAATAAATATAGAAAAAAAGTTATTGTGAAAATGGTGAGATGACCTGTAAATAACATACCTTAGAAAGCAACATCAAAAGAATTTATCCTCCCTTGAATTTCGGCCTTCTTTACTTCACCTTATGTTTGAAATTTGGTTTAGATATCATTTGGTTACCTAAATCACCTATATATATTCAATATTCTCAA
This sequence comes from Picea engelmannii, assembly GCA_009831015.1. Classification (NCBI taxonomy): domain Eukaryota; kingdom Viridiplantae; phylum Streptophyta; class Pinopsida; order Pinales; family Pinaceae; genus Picea; species Picea engelmannii. The sequence goes on from ML776985.1 coordinate 797,752, forward strand.
GTGTGATTAAAATGAGAGAGCCTTGCCTCTTATTTATACTTTCATGTAGCTTCCTCAAGGGGTTACCTTTTAACCATCTTAACCGACTTTCCTTATTTTAGGGTTAACCAACTTCTAACCACTTGTCCAATTAGTAATTTATCCATTAAATTTATTTTGTATCCACTTTGACTTACAATACACTCATCACTTCACTTTACCTCAAGGGGTTACCTTCTAACCATCTTAAACCACTTTCCTTATTTTAGGGCTAACCCACTTCTAACCACTTGTCAACTTAGTAATTTATCCATTAACTTTATTATTTAAATAATTTCTTTTGTATTCACTTTGAATTATAATACAATCATCACTTCACTTTATTATTTACCTTCTAAAAATCTCTTAAACCACTTTGACTACTTTGACCTTTTGGGGCTTCTACATGACTCATGAGAGTTCTCCGACTTCACATGGCCTTAACTCTCTAACCGTGAGGAGTTATGTGACGTTCCACATACCACTAGAAATGGAATAACATGTACTATACATATAGAATGGTATTACCTGTAAAAATATCAAAACTCATACTGTTATCCATCAAACAAACTTGGGTCCATTACCCAAACCTGGGTTCTCCAACTTTCTTCAAGGGTTGACATCAATGACAACCAACCTTAATCAACAGTTACAAGTACGGCTATAAAGTGGTAGTTGAAAACTGAAAAATATTGGGGCAGATACCAAGAACCACTTTGCAGGATAAGGTAAATAAAATTCAATCCACATTAACCTTTATTATTAAAAGAATATAATTATGTTGGATATTATTAATATTTACAACTTTGTTTTAATCAGGGGAGCAACACTGTCAACGAACGCACTAGTATTGGAGAGCAGTGCATTGATAGAATTTTGCAACCATAATATGGTTGTGATCCCATTCAGTCCCAATTTTCCATGGGGGCGTAGCCCCACAATGGTGCTACGACCAAGCTGGCACATGACAATAATATGGTTGTATTTTAATCATATACTTAATAATTTCATAGTTATACATTTTTTACTTATACATTTATGATTGTCCTTATAAAGTTTTTGGTCTCAATGGAAAATAATGTTGTACTTGAGGCTCGTACAATTGAAGAGGAGCACACGGGGAAAACCACTCCAATGGTGTTGACCAGTGCACTAGGTAAATAATGACATTGCATGTGTTTTTTTTAATATTACTAAATTGGTTCAATGATATTTAGAAGATGGCCATTTAAATTTTGTATTTTTTTTCTTTTGTAGGTGATGCCTCATCACAACGACCTCCATTACACCATGAGTACCCCACGATTAGGCATGCTCTGCATGATAGGACGCAATCACAATCAGATTTTGAAGAGCACCCAGAGAACGAAGACGTGTATATTGATGAAATGATTAGGAACTATAGAGCTAAGAATAAGAGGCTAACTAAAAGTACTAAAGGATGATGTACATGAATATTTTAATAATTATTTAATATAAAATTTGTTTTCACCATATTCCGCTCACTCCAAATGGATCAAAGAAACATTTTATTTCATTGTAAACAACTATGAATATTGGTATGTATATATGTTTGTTTTTTCTATAAAAATTTCAATAGATTTATATGCTGGGTATTGGGGAATTGAGAGTGATGTGGGGGGGGGGGGGGGGGGGGGGCATAAGAGCTTCCACCTTCACATGGTTGGCCCTGTTCAGTAGAGAATAATTTATTGGAGTTGTTTAATCTTGGAGCAAACCTCCCTCGATCCAACAGAGAAACAACAAAGTCAATGTCGACTTCATTGCTTCTACCTCAAATCAAGGGAGGCAGTTTGGTCAAATATTAGATGCGTGGCTCCAATAAGTTATTCTCGAAACCAAGAGGATCTCATTCACGTATGTTCTGACACTCTCGTAAAATTGCATCTTAAAGTAAATAATGCGCTAAAAATATTACTTGTATTATTTTTTTAGATATTTATGGAGGTTGAATAACTTTGGCAGGTACTTTGAGATCTTTCTTTGTCGATTGAGGGAATCTCAAGACTAACATAGGGCCATACAGCTGAAGACAAACACATGGGGCCAACCATTCCAACTATATTGTCGACCAGATCATCAGATCATGTGTGATTGCTCCTTTCAACATATAAGTTTATATAGCCATCAATTCTAGTTATTTTAATTTAGACATGTTTATTTCTTTTATCATATATGTTGATCTTGTGAACATAAAAATAAAAAGGCATTATTTGTTTGTATTTTTCCCTAATTCTAATTACAATTTTCCTATGACTTTGACCAAGGGCACACTATTCTAGGAAGGCCTCCTCACACCTTCTTGTGACCATTCTTCTTTATATTCTTAGCCTATACCAAACATCACTAAACAACACAATGACTGGAATCATACTAAGCTCTCTATTACTAAGATCTTGTTATGGAAACTACATGATATGGCACTCAAAGCATAACTCATATCTACAAGTTATTGAACTCACTATGAAGCTTTTGTATGATTAGAGTGGTATCATTCTTAGGAAGATACCGTATGAATATTAAGACTAATTGACTTATTACCTGTATTATACCAGTCTTATTGAGGCAATGCCATCAATGAATATGGGAAAGGTGATTTCCTTGTTTCTCTAATAAGTTGTCATTACATGTTACCAGTCGTATTACTTTCCCATATTCATGCTTATTCAATGGTAAACCTACTACTGGAACCAGTGTAAATTGGTAGCATATGTTATACAACCATAGCATGAATGATTTCCATTTAATTGATACTCATATGATCTAATAGCATGGACTAGTAATACCTGGATAGCCTTATTTACTCCTACTGTGTGATGTATGTACCTGATGAGTTCAATGAATATGGAATAAAGGGGCATCTGTTTTATTTCTGCATATGTTTTATATTATTTCTATTTTATCCTCTTTTGTCTAACAAGAAACACCAAACCATAAAGGTAAGCAATAAGCTCATTAAAATATAAGGGATAAGTGGTGGATAAAAAGGACCTAATAGTGCAGGTCACCATTACATGAGGGGTTGGTCACTCAGCAAATAAGTACTCCCCAAAACTACCTCTGTGTGCACATGTGAAATGTTACTAAAGTCTAGTGAAGCTTATTTACATGTATAAGTTCCCCACAAATGATGTTATAATGATCATCATTACACGGGGAGGTAAAATATGGTGTTTCAGTACTTTGTCAAACTCATGATGCACCTCAAGAATGAAGAAATCTTAAACATGACATTCTTCTTGTAGTGTGATGATTGAAGAAAACAAAGGTAGAGGGTAAGTGAGCATTGTAATGTGAATTCACCTATAGGAACACTGAAACAATTAATTTCCAAATCCTAAAAAACAGAGCATGAAATGAATTATGTTTCAACAAGTGAGATAGATTTAGCATAAGAAAAACATGGGATGAGGATAATTTACATAGAATACCAATACCATACCAATACCAATACCAATACCAATTCCATACCAATACCAATACCATAGCATAACATACTAATACCAATAACATACCAATACAATACCATACCAATACCAATACCATACCATTGAATACCAATACCAATACCAAAACCAATACCATAACAATACCATACCATTGCATACCAATACCAATACCATTGCATACCATTCTATGGAAATGGTATGCATTGACAATGATATGCATCCCAATACCATTGCCAATACCATACCATTCCATACCAATAACATTGCCAATACCAATACCAATACCATACCATTGCATACCAATATCAATACCATTACATACCACAATGGTATGCATTGACAATGATATGCATACCAATACCGTACCAATACCAATACCAATACAATACCATACCATACCAATACCAATACCAATACCATAGCCAAAAACACTCGATAGAGTGTTCTTGAAAACCGACCTCATCTTCAAAAATTACACTATGCTTCATTGACCAAAACCCTAGTTCTGGAGATACTCCAAAAAATGGTTTTTCGATCGACAGAATGATAGCGTAGGGGCCCCACTAGCTAAAAACTGGTGCTCTTAATCCAATGCAACTAATGGTTCGTACATCTGAGTCCCAGTTTGAGTTTTATCGTCAGTTGCAACTTGCCTCCACAAGCCATTTAGGGACATGTGGTGAATTTGGTCCATGGTCATAAAATCCAAACTGAGTAGCATAACAGACTTACATAATCTCCCACAAGTCTGTTTAGCTAAGGTCCACACGACTACACTAGCCAAAAAGACCCGACACAGTGTTCTTGAAAATTGAACTCCTCTTTAGAAATTGCACTATGCCTCATTGAACAAAACCCTAGTGTTGGGGATACTCCAACAAATGGTTTTTTGGTTGAAAGAATGATAGTGTAGGAGCCCCAATAGTGGAAAATCGGTACTCCACATCCAATGCAACTGAGGGTTCATGCATCCAAGTCTTGGTTTGAGTTTTATCGATAGCTACAACTCACCTCCTCAATCCATTCAAGGACATGTGGCCAATTTCGTTCAAGGGAATAAAATCCAAACTGAGCAGCATAATGGATTTTCAAAATCTCCCGCAAGTATGTTTGGCCAAGGCCCATGTGACTACACTAGAAAAAAATTCCCGACAAAGTGTTATTGAAAATCGACCTCATCTTCAGAAATTGCACTATGCCTCATTGACCAAAACCCTAGTGCCGAAGATACTCCAACAAATGGTTTTTTGGTCAACAGAATGATAGTGTAGGGGGCCCACTAGCTGAAATGTAGTGCTCTTAATCCAATGCAACTGACAGTCCATGCATCTGAGTCTCGGTTTGAGTTTTATCGTGAGTTGCAACTCACCTCCTCAATCCATTTATGGAAATGTGGTCAATTTGATCTGGGGGAATAAAATCCAAACCAAGTAGTATAACAGACTTTTGTAAGCTCCCGCAAGTGAATTTGGCCGAGGCCCACGTGACTACACTAGCCAAAAACACCCGACACATTTTTCTTGAAAATCGACCTCGTCTTCAGAAATTGCACTATGCATAACGAACCTCCGTAAGCATAACATAATTGAAAATTGATAGTAGCATAACAGACTTCTGTAAGCTCTCGTAATTCTGTTTGACCAAGGCCTACATGACTACACTATCCAAAAATACCCGACACAATGTTCTTGAAAATTGACCTCCTCTTCAGAAATTGCACTATGCCTCATTGACCAAAACCCTAGTGTTGGAGATACTCCAACAAATAATTTTCTGGTATATAGAAGGATAACGTAAGAGCCCTAATAGATGAAATTTGGTGCTTCGGATCCAATGTAACTGACGGTACATGCAACTGATTCCTGGTTTGAGTTTTATCGATAGTTGCGACTCACCTCCTCAAGCCATTCAAGGACATGTGGCCAATTTGGTCTAGGGGCATAAAATCGAAACTCGATAGCATAATGGAGTTTTGTAATCTTTCACAAGTATGTTTGGTCAAGGCCCATGCAACTACACTAGCAAAAAATGCCTGACAAAGTGTTCTTGAAAATTGAGCTCATCTTCAGAAATTGTACTATGCCTCATTCACCAAAAACCTAGTGACAGATATACTCCAAAAAATGGCTTTTTAGTTGACAAAATGATAGCTTAGGGGCCCCAATAGCTGAAACCCGGTGCTCTTAATCCAATGCAACTGATGGTTAGTGCATCTAAGTCTCGGTTTGAGTTTTATCGCTAGTTGCAACTCGCATCCTCAAGCCATTTAGGGACATGTGGTCAATTTGGTCTGGGGGAATCAAATCCAAAACGAGTAGCATAACAGACTTCTGTAAGCTCCCGTAAGTCTATTTGTCCAAGGCACATGTGACTACACTAGCCAAAAAGACCCATCACAGTTTTCTTTAAAATCGACCTCCTCTTCAGAAATTGCACTATGCCTCATTGACCAAAATATTAGTGTTGGAGATACTCCAACAAATTGTTTTCTGTTCGATGGAATGATAACATGAGTGCCCCAATAGTTGAAACCTAGTGCTCTGGATCCAATTCAACTGACGATTCATGCATCCAAGTCCTGGTTTGATTTTTATCTATAGTTGCAACTCGCCTCCTCAAGCCATTCAAGGACATGTGGCCAATTTGGTCTGAGGGCATAAAATCCAAACTGAGCAGCATAATGTTGTTTTGTAAGCTCCCACATGTATGTTTGCATAAGGCCCATGCAACTACACTAGAAAAAAATGCTCAATAGAGTGTTCTTGAAAATCGAGCTCATCTTTAAAAATTGCACTATGCCTCATTAACCAAAACCCTAGTGCCGAAGATACTCCAAAAAATGGTTTTTCGGTCAATGAAATGATAGCGTAGGGTCCCCACTAGCTGAAAATTGGTGCTCTTAATCCAATGCAACTGACAGTTCATGCATCTGAGTTCCGATTTGAGTTTTATCTCTAGTTGCAACTCACCTCCTCAAGCCATTTAGGGACATCTGGTCAATTTGATCCGGGGGCATAAAATCCAAACTAAGTAGTATAACAGACTTTTGTAAGCTCCCACAAGTCAATTTGGCCAAGGCCCACATGACTACACTAGCCAAAAATGCCCGACACAATTTTCTTGAAAATCAACCTCTGCAAAAATTGCACTATGCCTCATTGAACAAAACCCTAGTGTTGGAGATATTCCAACAAATGGTTTTTCGGTCAACATAATGATAGTGTAGGAGCCCTAGTAGCTAAAACCCAGTGCTCCGGATCCAATGCAATTGATGGTTCATGCATCTGAGTCTCGGTTTGAGTTTTATCAATATTTGCAACTCGCCTCATCAATCCATTCAAGGACATGTGGCCAATTTGGTCCAGGGGAATAAAGTCGAAATCGAGCAGCATTATGGAGTTTTGTAAGCTCCCACAAGTATGTTTGGCCAAGGCCCATGCGACTACACTAGAAAATAATGCCAGACAAAGTGTTCTTGAAAATCGAGCTCATCTTCAAAAATTGCACTATGCCTCATTGACCAAAACCCTAGTGATGGAGATACTCCAACAAATGGCTTTTCAATCAACAAAATGATATCTTAGGGGCCCCACTAGCTGAAACCCAGTGCTCTTAATCCAGTGCAACTGATGGTTTGTGTATCTAAGTCTCGGTTTGAGTTTTATCGCGAGTTGCAACTAACCTCCTCAAGCCATTTAGGGACATGTGGTCAATTTGGTCCATGGGCATAAAATCCAAACCAAGTAGCATAACAGACTTGCATAATCTTTCACAAGTCTATTTGGCCAAGGCCCATGTGACTACACTAGCCAAAAAGACTCGACACAATGTTCTTTAAAATTGACCTCATCTTCAGAAATTGCACTATGCCTCATTGACCAAAATCCTAGTGTTGGAGATACTCCAACAAAGTTTTTTCCGGTCGATGGAATGATAGTGTAGGAGCCCCAATAGTTGAAACCTAGTGCTCTGGATCCAATGCAATTGGCAGTTCGTGCATCCGAGTCTCGGTTTGAGTTTTATCAATAGTTTCATCTCACCTCCTCAAGCCATTGCATACCAATACAAATTACATTGCATACCAATACCAATACGTAGTGAAGTGTTGGAATTCTTAGTGAAATCCAAATTGTCTAGGAATAATACCCAACTCAATATCTGTGGTTAGTGATATGTCTACATGTGAAAATTTACTGACTCTACATCAAGGTAAGAAAAGCCATGGCTAGGAAATAAAAATGGATTCGAAAATAATGTTAGTATGGGAAATGTCTTCTAGAAATAGAATAAAATCATTTCTATTTGCAATAGAATTAGTAAACCCTTGTTGGGAATTAAATGCATCCAAGACTTAGTCCATGGTGACTTGGAGAGGTTCCTCAACTTGTTAATGGCATGAGCCTTGTTGGGAACCAAATCCAAGATTCCAACACCATAATCATAATTCTCTTCACTATATCTGATCTAAACTAATACTCATGGAATATAGCATCCATGGTTGTGCAATAATAAGTGAATTTTTGTTATGGAATTTCACTTTGGAACAAGACAAGAAGTTCATGTGGGGATTTTAGAATTTCCCATTGATTGTTCAAAGGGATGCCTAAATGGTATGTTGGGTCATGGAATGCAATCATTGTTGGTTATTACTAGATTCACCATTCCCATGAAGCTTTGACATTCTTAAATTGGAATTCAATCATTGGGTCCCCATGACATCTTGACATTATTCAATGAAATGCAAGTCTTGGGAAGAAAACCTAATGAAATCATATTGGCTAGTGTTCTACCGACATGTGTAGATTTATTGGCTCTATAATAAGGTAAGTAGGTTGATACAAGTCAATCATTGCTAGTTATTCCCATGCTAGGAATCCCCATGAAGCTTTGATATTCAATGAAATGCAAGTTGTCCTAGGAATAAACCCAACTTAATTGTCACTAGTGTTCTACCTACACGTGTAAATTGATTGTGTCTAGAATAAGGTAAATTGATCCATGGTTATGCAATAACAATTGGATTTAAATGTAATGTTTTTGTGGGTAGTGATCGTGTATAAATGCAATGCAATATTTAATAATTATTATAGAATTAGTAAACCGTTATTACGATCGATATGTAGAAAGCACTTAATCCATGTTGATTTGGTGAGGTTCCTCGACTCATCATTGACATGATTCATGCTAAGAAACAAATGTAATATTTAACACCATAATCAAAACTCTTTCCAATATATTTGATCTAAATTAATATTGATGGAATCTTAAATCCATGGTTATGCTACAACATTTGTATTTGGTTATGGAATTTGGCCTTGGAACAAGGTAAGAAGTTCATGTGGGGATTTTAGCATTGCCCACTAATTGTTCACAAGATGCCTAAATGGGATGTTGGGTCATGGAATGCAATCATTGCAAGTTATTCCCAGATTGGAAATCCCTGTTAAGACTTAACATTCTTCAATTTCAAAGGAATCATTGGGTCCCAAATCCTTGACATTCTTCAATGAAATGCATGTTCTAGGAATAAAACCCAAATCAATCATCATGGTTAGTGTTTTATTGTATATTTATTGGCCTTGGAACCAAATAAGTCGATCCTTGGAATGAAATCATTATTGGTTATTCACAAAGTCACCATCCCCATGAAGCCTTAACATTATTCAACAAAATGTAAGTTGTCATGGGCATGAGAAATAAGCAACAAACTTCCTCATTTACTGGGTTTCCCCAAAAAATATTCCTACCTCATGCTCATTCCTTTGTGTAGGCCATATATTATTGCGTCTACTTTTATTTGATTAATATTGAGTTCACACCCTCCCACTACATAATCCAAATAGATTGAGGCCTTAGACAAATTCATATTTATTCCAATTCATTAAAAGTTGATTTTGTTTTAGAGTTTCAAGGACTTGCTACAAATGCAACATATTCTCATCCCAAGAGTTTCACTAAACACAAGATTGTCATCCAAGTATACTATGGAAAAATAATCAATGAAAGTGCATAAGACATTATTCATTGCACACATTAAAGTAGCCAGTGCATTGCACAACATGAATTGTAGCACCAACCATTCATAGAGTCCTTGCTTGGTCTTAAATGTGGTCTTCAATACATCTTCCTCTTTAATTATTATTTGATGGTAACCTAATTTTAGATCCAAATAAGTGAAAAAACTTTCATTTTGGATTTGATCTAGAAAGTCATCAGTATTCGCCAATGTATTATTGTTCTTTATTCTAATCTTGTTGAAGGTACAATAGTCCACAAACATACACCATGTACTATCCTTATTGTGGAAAAGTACTATTGGAGAACCGCATGGATAAGTGATTGGCCTCATGGCTCCTTGCTAAGAAACTCATACAATTGTCTCTTCACTTCCTCTCCTTTTGAGATTGTATGATTTATCAAGCCTTCATTGGGAAACAATGCTTCTTGGTGTCAAATTTCAGTGTACCTCATGCTATACCTCCCTTTTGGGTGGAAGGACTTTGGTTTCTTGAAAAACCTCCTTGAATGCCTCAACCAACTCCTCCAATTGTTGTGTTTTCTTCTTTGAACAAAAAATTTGTGGAGTCCTTACTTCCATGGAGAAATCTTCATCATTCTTGGGCCTTAGTATAAAAAAAATCAAACTTCTTGTTAACATTTACCAATCTTTTTTCTTAAGTAGATGAAATTAGAGAGATTTGTTGCTATGCTTCTATGAATAATTATCATCCATCCTCCATGAATCTATACTTGTTGACTCTTTTCATGTGAATGACATATCTTTCCCACAAGTATAGGAAACCAAAATAACTTCACAAGCATCCAAGGGAGCAATGTCACATGTTATTCATCAACACATTCATCTAAAATTGCAAACATCAACTTACATTGCTTTGTTACTTGGAGGTTGAGATTTGTGTTCATCCAACCTAGTTTATATGTGTTGGCATAGGGGCATACCCAGGGTTCAATGCTTCAACAACGCACCAACAAAACCCTAACTACCGGCCCTTTCAGAAACACCTGTGAAGCAGATGAAGTCTCACCCGAGGTAGAGGCAGGGGGGTTGTAGGAATCAAGTGTCTACAACCAATATGGGACATAGATCTATGATTATAATACTTAACAGAGAACTTAGCCAACAATATGCATTAGTTCATGGGTCTTATTCACATCACATATCAAACCCTAAATAAAGAACAACGCAGTAATAATCAAGATCAATCCCTTAAAATCTCTTAGCACATAGCATTGATTCAGATCTAGCATTCATTCATCTTTAACATTATTAATAATTACTAAGATACAAAATTATATGGATTCATTATAACAACACTAAGCATAAATCACATAAGCAACATCTCAGAAAGCACACCAAGACACAGGATATACGTGGTTCACCCCAATGTGGGGATAAGTCCACCAACTTATTCTTCTTCTTTATTAGTCTCTGATCTTCTTACATTCATTTGCTCCTATGCACAAAGCCAAAGATCTCAACTTTGCAGTGGACAGACGATCTACGCACAACGCACTAGATCCACCTTCCCAAAACTAGTTCAAGGCACAAAACCAACTCCTTAATAGCACCAAGCCTTACTTTACACAACCAGATTGCACAAATCAACTTCCAATATCTTGCACTAAGCCAAACATATTGTGCACATAGCTAACACTACTTATCGATCTACTACTTACATCGCTTATATAATTCTTATTTGTACATTTACAAAGAGGCCTAAACATGGGTAAACCCATGGGCTGACATCCCTTAACCTGTTACATTAACTCTAAAACCCTTTGTTGGGTCCACAAGCCCACAAAATGAGTGAGATCCCATGATCTCTGCTCTGCTTGGGTACTCCCTGTTAGACCAGCCTATCGAAGTCCCAAAATTGGTCAAACATGACCAATATTTCCTCAAAACTTGGTCAAGGTCCAATAGGCCCCCAACACTCACCTGTGACTCGTCTCGAGTCACTCAGATCTGGGAAACACTGCTTCAAAGGCTTTGAGATTAGCTCGAGCTACCTCGACTTGCTGCTTCACCAAAGCCTCCTGCTCGGTGAACTCCTAAATCAATTTCTCTATAACAGGCCCTTCCAGGCATTGTTCCATTGTCGTAACCACTTCTTCCAAATGTGATCCTTATCCTTCAATCTCTTCAAAACGAGTGCAGGCTTTATCGTGCACCGGCTGGAGTCTCTGTGTAACCTCCATGAATTTGATCTGGATGGAAGTAACCTGCTACTATACTATGTGATATTCCTATAATATTTTCATCCTCTCGACTGCAGTGAGCAACTTCATCTGCACCTGGCGGTGGATGCTTATTGCTACCCCTCCTGGAGCTGTGCTTCTAGTTTCCTCAGCTCTGGATATTCTGTGAGATGTTCGTAGGTATTCACACTATGATCACTCAATTGATTACATTTTGAGGCGAGTGCCCTGATCCTTCCAATTGTGTTCTTGGATATTTCTTCCTTTGATCACACACTTCTTTCGGAGTGCTCGGCACTGCTTGAAGTTCTAACTCTGTTACTCTTGTTTGAAGCTGTTGAATGGCTTCGACGAGCTTCCCTACTTGCATCTCGATTGAATCTGGTTCCTCCTATGCCAAGCCCAACACAGAGAAAAGTCCTTTAGTCACTTCCTCTTTCACCGTAGTCTTCTCTGCGAGAAGCTGGTATTTTTCTTCCTGTATCTTCGCATTGTTCTGCTCTAGCTTCGTCCGAATTTCATTTTTCTCCTTCTATGCAACTCAAAGTTGCTCTAGGACCTCCTTCGTCTCTTGCTTGAAGGCCTATGTGGCCTTCTCCTTTTCTTCTTGGACTCGATGATTTCAAGCCCCTGTTGCATATACTAGCCTTCGTAATTGGGTGGGCTCATCCCCCAATTCTGCAATTTCCAACGATGAAGGTGCAGTAGGTACTGCACAGTTTGAATAGATGGCTTGTTGTATTTCTTTGAGATATTTCTCGATTCATTCATAAAATGTTTCCTTCTTTGCTTCATGTCTGTGCAAGATATCCTCTGAAGCATCTTCCACAGTTGCAATGATAAGATCGACATCATCCAATGTGAGCACATTATTTGACTAAGGCTTATTGGCTCGATACTTCTTTCTTACTGAGGGTTTCTGTGGGGAAACTTTCCTTTTCTTCGATGTTTTGGCCTCAGTATGGGGATCATTCGGTGGTGTAACTTCTCCTTTGTATTTATTTTCTCCTTCTTCTTAGTTTACTTCATCTCCTCCTCCTCCTACAGGTGAATCAGGCCTACTTTCCTCTGAGGCGTTGTCCTCCTCATCAGTTTCTATGTTCTTCACTTCCTCCTTTTTCTTCTTTTTCTTTGTGCTAGTTTGTCCATCATGCTTGACCCAGGTGACCAAGGGACTTCCAATGATGTCAGGGTCAGAAAGTTATGCGTCTTCCACTAGTACAAGGAACTCTGCTGGCCATTCTTTGGTGATCTTCGCTATATCTTCGTCAGTCATCTTATAATAGGACTGCAGTTCCTCCTTACTTTCATCCATGCACGTAGTGATGTAGATAAAGTGTTGATGTGCACAGAACTTCGCTAGCGGTTTGTACTGGTGCAGTGTATTCGGGGTAATTCATGGAAATGCCTCAATGGTGTGCTTCAACTGCTGGTAATAATCATGGAAGACAATGTTCAACTGCCACTACTTCGACATGTCATTTGTATACCACAAGGTAGAGAACCTTGCAGCCAATGGCTCTGATGGCTCAACTTCTGGAAATGTCGCTCCTTCTAGCATCTGCCAAGCGACAAAGGTGATCAGTACCAATAACCAACTGAAATGGAATTCGTAGCCTTGATCATATGCTTCGTGGTAGTCCTTTTCCAGCTCGTTGACGAGGTAACTTGCCCATTTCATTTGCATTCCTTCTACGCACTTCCTTGCGAGGCCTACTACAAATCATGTGACCTATGTTGGACAGTTATTTCTTACGAGCTTTCCAACTATAAGATGACAATCTAGGCACATTGCGCCATCCTAGATAGAGGCTACCTTGTAGCCTCGCTTTCCCTTTTCTACATTGCCATAATCTTCCTTTATGTGTTGTGCCAAAGAGCGATCTGAATTCTTCCCTAGGTATAACTGTTGACGGTCTGGTCCCTGCATAATTAGCCCTGTGATGAGGTGGATCAACATTGGATCCACAGTGACGCGCCCATCGAGCCATAGATAGCCCTCGTGATAGCATGACAGGAGGAGTTTAATGCAAGAGTTAGCCTCTTGGTTTCGGCCAAAGTGAGGGATCTTCATCACATTCAAGATCGTGGACTGCACGAGATCCTTTATCCATGGCTAGGATACTATGTGTGACTTCTTCCCATTCATTCCAATAAAATATCAATGTGGCACGAGCATCACATAGTTCTTCCTATCTCCGAGGTTAAAGTCATTTTTCTTCAAAGCTGGGATATGTCCTAACTGGGGTCCAACTACGCGTATCCCCTTCGGGATGTACGCGGTGATCAACATGTACTCAAAGTCATGCGATATACTGGCGTGGTTCACCATGCTAGCCAAATTCAGTATGTATTCAGGCAAGACCGACGGGATCTACTTCATGTTAGCCAGATCATCGTAGTGCTTGATTCGCTTCTCAGTAGCGGTTCATCTAGAGCGATGTCTAGTCGAAGGGGATGCTTGCAATCCTCCAGTCAATGATGCCTTTATTCCTACATACATAACTTTCTCATCCATGAGCTCCATAAGAATATCCTCCACAGACTTCTCTAATGCACTATGTGCGCCCAACATTCACACTTGTAATCAAAATAAATCGGGTAGGAGAACGGGCAAGCGAGGTAATCAAACGGGTGGCGAGGTCTAGAAAGCACATCGTGATACAATGGATTCTCTGTTAGCTCAGATATCAAGGTTTTCAAAAAGTGGTCCCAGTGCAGCGTTTGATGGGTTAAATAAGCAAGTGTCATAACAGATTCCTCCAATGGGAAAGAATGCCTTAATCAAGACAAATTCGTCTGTTATGGCGTGGTCCCAATGGTCCAACGACAATATTTCCATCAATAATTGTGTTTCTATCCATTCTGGAGCATTATTCTAAAAGTCGGGGTGCCTCCAACAGTCATATAACTTCACCATGGTGAAGTCCCATTCTGCATGGTTCTGTTATTCTGGCCATATTCGATTTCTATAGGTCTGTCTCCTGCAAAGTTTTCTCTAGAGCTCTCTGTAGTTTTTTTAACTTGGCTTTATTCTTACTGAGCTTTCTTTCTTTCTTTCATGTTATCCGATTCTTTGGATTCCTCTGTTAAGAACCTGAATAGATATAGAAATATAATCACCACAAATATTGAATACACAATAGATCCACAGAGCAAGATAGAAGAAACCACACTTTATTATTACCAAACTCTTGAGGTAGGGAAACACCATACAATGGATCCTATTATGGAAGGGATCCTCTCTTGTTCACTTGCCTCTTTGAGGGGGCATCCTCCTATTGAGATACAACTCACAATACAATACTTCTTTTCATGTCTCCTTACATCGCTTGAACCCCTTTATATAGTGCTACCATCATCTAAGAACATTCTAGAGGAGGAATCTTCTAAAAGTAGAACCTTCTAAGAAGTCCTCTTACATTTATTATATCTAATTACTCATTTATTATATCTAACTACCATAGTGGGTCTTATTTAATAATATAGTGGACCTATTCCACCTTACATTGAATGACCTCCACTATTATCACTATGGGCCCTCAAGGCCCCCCCACTACCTCTCTAGCTACCTTACATTCCATCCCCTTTATGAAAGCGTTGTCCTCAACGCTTGATGTACAACCATATACCAGGGTCCCATGGATAATTGTGGACCATAATGCTGAAGAAGACTGAAGAACCAAGGTCCCATGTAGAATGGAAATCCACCATGATGAAGTAGTCCAACCACCATTATAAGCCCGGGTCCCATGTCCAAGTGCTCATGTGAACTCCTCGTGGAATATTTTGGAACCCAATAACAAACTCCAAATGATGCTCCAAAGACTGACACCTATCATGTGGATCCAAATAAGAAGATCCATCCACATAGTGGAAAAGGGTCGTAGAAAAATATGGAAGGAATAATACCACTGTAGAATATGAAGACTGAATGCTGGTAACTAGCTCCTGATGTGGGACATTGATGTTCTCTATAGAAGGTGGAGTAGAGTCATCAAATAAAATATGGAAGTGGTTGTCATCCCAGAAATGACAACTATCCATATACCAATCATCACAAATGTCCTCAAAATAGTACCAAGAATATATTTCTTGATTATATTCATCCCTGATGTCTGCCATAAGAAATCTCTCATGCATGCTATCCAATGAACTACGGAAACTATTATTGAGGCCATCTGCAAGGTCATGAAATTTTCCATGCAATGTGTCACACAATGTGTCATACAATTGAGATTTGAATGCTTCAAGAATTTCTTTGAGGTTTTGAGAAGAAGTATCCATCTGAGCACCCTATGAACCCTTCGGTCCTACAGCCGTCACGAAAAAACCCAAAAAAATAGAACAATAAGTTACAATAGAAAATCACGGTTTTTTCTGGAAAAAAACCCTAAAAAACTGTTGAATTTAAAATACTCATAACTTCACTTCTCGGACTCCGTTTCGGCTGATTTTGTTTCTGAAATTGGGTGAAATTGTGAGAGGAACTCAGATCTATAATTTGTTTGAGAAAATTCGGCCTCCATCTGCTACAGAAATAAAAACAAATTGCGCCGCCATCCACGGAAAAAACCTTGAAAATTTGCAGATTTTAAAACTTCAATATCTTGACCTTCCGGACTCCGTTTCGGACGAATTTTTTTTTTCAACTTGGGTGTTTTTTGGAGAGGAACTCATATCTACAACTTTTTTCTGTGAATTTTTCACAAAAATATACCGAAAAGTTCTGGAATGTCGCGACCCTCTTTTTTCTTCTCCGAAAAAAAATCTGCAAAAATAAAAAATATGTGCCCACAATGTCTGCCAAGGAAAGTGCTCTGATGCCACTTGTTAAGAACCTGAATAGATATAGAAATATAATCACCACAAATATTGAATACACAATAGATCCACAGAGCAAGATAGAAGAAACCACACTTTATTATTACCAAACTCTTGAGGTAGGGAAACACCTTACAATGGATCCTATTATGGAAGGGATCCTCTCCTGTTCACTTGCCTCTTCGAGGGGGCATCCTCCTATTGAGCTACAACTCACAATACAATACTTCTCTTAATGTCTCATTACATTGCTTGAACCCCTTTATATAGTGCTACCATCACCTAAGAACATTCTAGAGGAGGAATCTTCTAGAAGTAGAACCTTCTAAGAAGTCCTCTTACATTTATTATATCTAATTACCCATTTATTATATCTAACTTCCATAGTGGGCCTTATTTAATAATATAGTGGACCTAGTCCACCTTACATTGAATGACCTCCACTATTATCACTATGGGCCCTCTAGCCCCCCCCACTACCTCTCTAGCTACCTTACATCCTCTTTCCATTCTTATTCTTATCTTCTCTTAGCATAATGACTTTGCGATGTTGATGTTCTTTCAAAGGGGTCAGAGGTAATACCTCTTTGCTTACTAGGTCCTAGGTGGACATACTTTCTTTTTGCATGGATAGGTTCTTTAAACCTTCTTGTGCTCTTTCAAATTCGACAACTACTTCTCTTTCATTCTGTTGCTTCGACTCAACTTCTCGTTCTTCTAACAGTCGATCTATTCTTCTAGCTATGAGATCCCTTTGTTATTGTTTTTTCTGTTAGGTAGATTCCTCCTCTGCTTTCCTTCTGAATCGATCCTTCTCAATCCAAGTCTTTTCTAATAAAAGTGGGAAAGGGGCAATGTTCTCAACAAACCTAATAACTTCAAATTCTTCTTCAGTCCCAGTTCCATGAGAAATCATAGGTATATTAGTAACTCTTCCACATAGGGTTATCATTTTTCCTTTAAACAAGCCTATCCTTCCCAATTAAGGTATCATAGTAGGCTTTCCCAAAATTTCCCAAGTTCTTTCTGGCATAATATTCACATGTGTTTCTTCATCCAACATGTAGTTTATGTCGAGGTCTTCTATTATTGTAACTATGTGTTGTTTTTCTTTCAAGATCTCTGGTAAATTAATGTCTTTGTGATCATCCATTACTTCTTTTAATTGTACTAACATAGTCTTTGACTCTTTCTCTTTATGATTTTATAACATATCCTAAGTCCTTTGACCTTATTTATAGTTTTCTTTCCTCATATTCATCTTTTCAACTTTAGCAATCATCCTTGGGCAATCCTCAACCTCATGACCAATAGCTTTACAACAAAGACAAATAGGACCTGTACTGGGGCATTCCTTAGCAAGATGTCATGATATTCTTCAATTATAACATAGTGTCAACCATCTCTTTCTTTCAAACGATCCCCAACCTCTCCTGTACTGCGCACTAGGATCACAGTGTTGGACCTGCAATCTGCAAAAATTCTTTCTAGGTTCCTGCATCCACTTATTAGTCCAAGAATTCTTTCTAGGCATAGGAATAACATATTTTTCTCTATTTCTATCAAATTTATTCAGATCAACTCTTTCTTCTAAATGTGCCCTAGTTTTCAGACTAGGACAAAATCTATCAAACAAACCTAGATTCATAATTTCGAAGGAAACATTTCCACTTATCTTACCTTTACCAGAGCACCAAGATTTAAGATCTTAACTCTTTCTTTCAGATCCGGTTTCTTTCTTAGTACAGATCTTTGCAAGTCAAGTAGAATACTGCATGCTACAACAAGAAATCTATGCACAAAGCTTTCTCTTTTCTTCAGTTCCCAGCAATCACAGTTTCAGGTCCCAGCAATAGAACCATTTGTTGGCACAGGGGTAGACCGAGGGTTCAACACTTCAATCGTTCACCAACAAAACCCTAAATATCGGCCCTTTCGGAAACACCTACAAAGAAAATGAAGTCTCACCCGAGGTAGAGGTAGGGGGGGTTGCATGAGTCAGGTGTCTACAACCAAGATGGGACACAGATCTGTGATTATAATACTTATCAGATCACTTAGCCAACAATATGAATTAGTTCATGGGTCTTATTCACATCACAGATCAAACCCTAAATACAGAACAACGCATTAATAATCAAGATCAAGCCCTTAAAATCTCTTATCACATAGCATTGATTCAGATCTAGCATATATCCATATTTAACATTATTAAGCACTAAGCTACAACATTAGATGCATTCATTATAACAACACTAAGAATAAATCACATAAGAAACATCACACAAAGCACACCAAGACACAAGATATATGTGGTTCACCCGAGTGTGGGGCTACGTCCACCAACTTCTTCTTCTTCTTCTTTATTAGTCTTTTATCTTCTTACATTCATCTACTCTTGTGCACAAAGCCACAGAGCCCAACTCCATAGTGGACAGACGATCTGCACACAACGCACTAGATCCACCTTCCCAAAACCATGTCAAGCCACATAGACAACTCCTTAATAGCACCAAGCCTTACTTTACACATCCATATTGCACAAAGTAATTTCCAATCTCTTGCACTAAGCCAAACATATTGTGCACATATCTAACACTACTTATCGATATACTACTTGCATCGCTTAGCTACTTCTTATTTATACATTTACAAAGAGGCCTAAACATGGGTAAACCCATGGGCCAACATCCCTTAACCCGTTACATAAACCCTAAAACCCTTTTCTGGGTCCACAAGCCCGCAAAATGAGTGAGATCCTGCGATCTCTTCTCCGCCTGGGCACTCCCTCTTCGACCAGCCTGTCGAAGTCCCAAAAGTGGTCTAACAAGACCAATATTTCCTCAAACTTGGTCAAGGGACAACAATATGGTTTTGGATGGGAATGAAGCTTCAAACCCAATTACTTCATAAATTCATTGGAAATCAAGTTCTTTTGTAAACCCTGATATACCTGTTATCCCTAATTTTGGCATGAGGATTTCACATGTGATTTTTATCACATTATTCATATATTTGCAAGGTGGCATGATGATACTATCCTTCCAAAGGTTGGAATTGTGATAGAAGATACTCTAGTTGTGCATCATGTTCTTCATGGACTTTTGGGATTGACTTGGAAATGGTATTTTCCCTTTATTGATGGTGCCTTGCTGGAGGAGATTCACTTGGTTTTGATTGTCATGACTCATCTT
The DNA here is from genome assembly GCA_009831015.1 of Picea engelmannii. NCBI lineage: Eukaryota > Viridiplantae > Streptophyta > Pinopsida > Pinales > Pinaceae > Picea > Picea engelmannii. The sequence goes on from ML776985.1 coordinate 817,478, forward strand.
TTGGTTTTCTTCACATTGCATTGATGAATCATCCTATTAATATACATGTTTTGATGGTTATGAAGTATGTCATATCATCATGGTGTGTTTTCTTTCTATACTTGTTCATCTGGAGAGTGGTACACCTCTATTCATGCATGATGGATCTAGTCCCACAAGGGGTTGGATAATGGTGATAAGAGGCACGTTGTGGGGTGACATGGTGGTTTTGGCTCTTGTTTGGATAAAATAAGGCCTATATTTTGTACATCTTATATTTCTTGGAGGATTTTGACACCTAGAACATTTTATGATGACATGGACTATCACTCCTAGTGGGGCGCTCTTCTTGTGCACATATTTCTATGTAATCCTAGACCTCACAACAACTAGTTTACAGTTGGAGGCTTGTGACATGGATTCCATTGTTTATGTGCCTTGATTGGTCACTTAGAGTGTTTGTGATGATATGGACTAGGGTTTCATGTGGAGTGCTCACCTTCTTGCAACATGGATTTCAAGCATACTTCTTGATCTTGTGATGGAGCACCCTAGGGTTTTGTGGTTGATTTGGCATGGTTTTGGCACTTATTTTCATTTATTCATGATTTATGAGGAGTTCTCCACTTATCCCTTGCTTGGAATACAATTTGATGGTAGTTATTCTTGGAGATTGAGATTGGGGAGTTGTTTTGAAGGCCACTTGTAGCATATAACCTTTTCAGCCAACACTCGAACCTCTTATTTATTTTGTTGTACCTATATCTTAGTTCCATCACAATAAAGGGGTTATCTTCAACATTTGAAATATTTTATTGGGTTGATTCACTTACCCTTGGAGTGGTTTTGTAGAATCACTAGTATTCTTTTGAAGTGATATCTTTTCAGGCCTGCTTTAGTGTTGTTTACCATTATAATTTGTAGAACATACATGCCAGAAATTAGCACTCTTTTGAGACCAGTTTCATACATATATCATTCATAAAGAGGGGATCTCTCCCATACTGTACGTGGAATTCAAATGAGTTTTCAATAGCACCAGTTTTAGCATCTTATGACAGAATAAAGGACACATGTCTAGCAGCAATATTCAGTCATGTTTCATGGTATAACAACAAGAGGATCAATTCTAGACTTTTCTGAGGTTATTTCTTGGCATTTGAGATTCTTGTTGGAAAGTTCCATTGCTTCAAGGTGAGATTTTCATTTTCCTTTAAACCTTATCAATGCCTTTAAACCTTTAGATATGTTTTCAATACAAGGGTGCTCTCATACTATGCCTCAAAAGTTTGATAAATGGTTGCCTAAATTCTCTGGTAATAATGTCATCACTATTGAAGGGCATATAGATAAATTCTATGCATGCTTTCAAATTCAGCCTCTTAATAATGATGATGAAGATATGGTTATGAAACTTTTTGTTGCTTCTCTAGTTGAAGATGCTAGAAAATGGTATAATAACCTTCTTGATAAGAGTATCAAAACTTGGGAAGCCTTTCATGATACCTTTATGAAGAGATGGGACAAAAAGAGGGATTCACGTTTATTATTAGTGCAATTTAATGAAATGAAGAACGAAAATGAATCGATAAAATAATTTGACACAATATTTGAAAATTTACTCAATCAAATTCCTAAGGACATTAGCTTAAAGGATGGTGTCATTGTCCTTCTTCAATACACAAAAGCCTTTGAGGGACAATTTGGATTTATGTTAAGGAAAAAGTCCCCAAAGATCCTTGTAGAAGCACAATAGCATGCTTCTAAGATTGAACAAAATCTTCTAGCTTCTCAAAACTTTACCAAGCCTAAAAATTTACATAATGTTGAACCTGCTCAAAATTCTATGACACTTTTGGCCCAAAGACTTGAGAAAATAGTAACCGAATTCTCATAGAATCAAAGTCTCACAATGAACAAAATCACTAATGTAGAGAGATCTCAACAACAAAATTTTCGTCCTAGACCTCCATATAACAACAAAGAGGAAATCCAGGATAGAAACATAGGATCTCTAATGAGAAAAGAGTTCCTAATACCCCATCACCCACTAATGTAATTAATAAAAAAGATGGTCCTTGGTGTTTACCTTGTGGTGATTCTCATTGGGAGCATAAATTCACTAGACTTCATAATAATGGTAATAATGAGGACCCTAATAACTGTGAATACATGAACTTTATTGATACATTGGATCCTATTTACACCATATGATCCCAAGAATACTACAATGTTACCTTGGAACAACTTGAGAAAAGAAAACAAGAAGCTTCTAGGAAATGTAGGTTATAAGTCCTAAGCCTAATGGATGAGGAACCCAAGGAGAAACTTAGGAAGAGAGAATACTTGACTTACTCTAGAAGGAAGAAAGAACCCGGTTACCCACCTTGTTGGGTACATGCTTAATATTGTAAAGATCGAAGATTAGGTTTGCATAGAGTAGACAATAGTATATTGTTGGCTTATTTTTCACATTCTGGATGAAAATGATAATTATCTTAAGAAATCTTGCATAGTTCTAGATTACAACCTTATGGATATTTTCCTGTCGGGATAGTTTTCCTCCAACACCATATATTGAGTAAGAAGAAGATTAAGGTAGTTTTCCTATCAAGATAGATCTTCAGGATCGTATGCACCAATCATATGCTCCTAACACTAGTGTATAGTCATGGGATGGTGGTGTATCAAGTTAGAGGTCATATGATGCATAGGTGTAAAGTATGTTGAGGTCTAGGATCGGGCACCTGCAAACCATTGTGTTTGGGCTAGTTTTGTTGGTTTAGTTCTGCTAAACTGAAGAGGTCCTTAGATGAGATTGAATGTGAAAGACCAATATTTGAAATGAAATAACAACCTGTCCTTCACACTCGTGGAATCTTGAACATCTATCCCAAAACATCAAAGAGGAGAGATTTATTCTCTTGGAGGATGGAACTCTTGCTGGGTATAAAGAGTGCTCTGACCATAAAAACCAGGAAAACATGTTGAGGGTTTAAAGAGTAGTTATGAAAGGTTCTTTTATTTATCTTTGAAAATAAAACTTAGAAAGAAGATTCGATATGCCTTAATTTGCATTCCCAACACTTAAAGAATATGTCTAGAAGAATGTCGGGGGCAATTTTCCTTGGTGCTAGCTTTGCCGAGGGTAATTGTATTGCAAATGGAAATGAAGTATTCTATCCCATAAATCAAAGCTTTGTTTTGAAGATACTTTCAAAGGGAAATGATGAGGATTTTCATATATATATGTGTGTGACAACGAACCTTTAGATGCTTAGAGGGTTGACCTAAAGAAGGGGAAAGAAACATAAAATTTGAATGTTGGGACGACCTTTAATGATTACCTAAGTTTGGTTCAAATTGAAGTTCTAATTTTGAATTGGAAGAGAAATTTAGGGCCAACCCCTTGAGGAAGGGTATGTGCTTGTGTTGAATCTCTTAAGCCCATGTGTAAATGGATAATGGTTCTTTGTTTTCTTATCTGGTAAAGAAGTTAATTCCTTGGATGGTTTTGTGGGCTCTTGGTTGTGATACGAAGTTATCTAATTTTGAATCCCACATGCCCACATGTGAAGGAAGATGTTGGGTCTTTCTTACATGCTTGGTGAAGGAAACCCTAGCCCACTTGAAGAATAGTCTAAGATTGTATAGCTGATTTTGAGCAGAAAAGAGAGCATTGAAGGGCCTTTGGAGGATAGATGTTGCACCAAAGCCCATCTTTTCCCCTCATTTGAGAAAATTCGTCATATTTAGGGCTCATGGCCCTTATATTTTGTACATGTGGCATACATACCCTTGAGTTGTATTATTTTAGGTATTTAATTGTTGAACAAGGCCTCTTGCCCCTCCATAGGCTAGAATAGGGGATTTAGATTAGAAAAATTAATATTTTAATGTAAGAGAAAATTGAACCTTACCCCCTATCCTCTCATTTGATGAGCACAAATCATGGGATTTTTCCCTTGGGAGGTCTGAAATTTCTGAAATTTTGTTGAAGCATCTTTTGTTATACTTAGGCACATTTTTTGGAGATTGATCTAGTGGATGTTTTCTCTTTTTTTTTGGTGGATGTTTCGTGAAAATGGGTTTTCTTCATGTTATGTGTCTTATTTTAAGCGTTTTCATTATGTTGCATGTCATGATTCTTTGCATATCTTGGTGTGTTAGCGATCAAATGCACTGACAAATTTTTTAAGAATGATGCCTAATATTTTTGGGAACTTTTGGTTTCCTTCCTGAACTCCAAATGAATATTTTAAAGTACCATTGGAAAGCTTAGGATTTCTAGATGATCGACTATTCAAGCATGCAAAACGGACTCTCCACGACTTAGAAATTTGATTTTTCCCAAGGCAGTTTATTTATGGAAAACTTGCCTTTTCAGTGGTTTAGGCGAACAGGACGACTGCTCATTAACCACCGAAAGTAGTGTTTTTAGTAGTTAATCCACCCAAAAGTCTTCTATGTTAACAACCGAAAGCTTGTTACTACCAAATGACCGAATTTTTGCCCAGATCAGGATATTTTGAGTTGGAATGGTTTGAAACCTCTTCGAATGGACAGTTGTTGAATTATCAAATCAGATCCAATAACTATTTTTGATGGATAAGGGAAAGAAGAGGTGTTTTAATAATTTTTGGTACCTTTTTCAAAGGCAGAAAATTAGGGTTTTTTCACACCTCAGGAAATTCGAATTTTATCTCTTGGACGAGTCATCAACCAGCCTTGGAAGGCTATTCTGCACTACACAAGGACTCTACAAGATATGAAGACCATGAAATGTGGGATTGACCTCATTTTGAGGATCATTCCTTATCTTTTGCAAATTGAATTTTGACTTTCTATCTTTAGCATATCTGATCCATGATTTTAGGATCTCAAAACTACACTGTAAAGCTATAAAGCTAAAGGTAGAAGAGGAACTAGGGGTTCGACTTTGGAGACCTTTTTCATATTATGTACTCAAACTTCTCATTTTCATATTGAGTAATACAAGCTTCTTTTGCCATAACTTGTTCAGATTTCATCTTCTTATCTATTCTGTACTTGCACCTGGATATTATATTCATGTTGTTATGCTTGTTTATGCCCGATAACTGTCATCTTATCATTGCATTCATAAGTTAAACTTTGAAAGTATTCCTATGATTATTGTAATTGACCATTCATATATGATTTATATGTGATTCTGCTGATATAATAGTTATTTCTCCATACATCCCTTTATTTATAAACTCTCTGAACATTTGTGGTTGAAAGCCTTGTCCATCTAAATGTGTTTATGCATGTTTTGAGTGAGAAATGATTCAATCCTCTGACTTGATCCAAACCCACACTTATTATTGAGAAAACAATTACCAAAAGATTAAGTTACCAGACATCTCTGACTTATAGCCTAGGAGAGTTTCTTGGAGTGATAACAAATTGGCGTCGTTTCTGGGGAGAGGAGATCGAAGCTCAACTTCCTTGGGAGACGACATAGATCCATCTTTGATGATAGACAAAGCCTAGACATCAATTGGTTGTAATCATCTATCTGGGGACTCCATGAAGGATGGATCTATTGGCGACTCCATTGGTATGACATGAACAAAATCGTAGCAAAGAGGTATGACTTCTGTGATTTTTCAAAGATTGTTGGTTCCCCTAATCCAGTACCTACTAGAGATGAATGGGAAAGAAGTATTCTCAGATTTCGAGGAGAAGAGTGGGAAGTGCCAGCTGAATTTTTGTTAGATTTTCATGACTTTATTCACCGTCTTGAAATTGTACATGAGGATGTTCAGATCAAGTTCTTCGAGTTTTATTTAGAGGGGATCACTCATGATTGGTGTCGGTCACTTCCGGTTGCCAGTATCAGCTCTTTGGCATATTTTCATGCTGCCTTTCATTTGTTTTGCAAAGAAATATTTTCAGCTAATCTTTTATATCCCGAATGTTGTTATGAATTTCATTTATTGACTAAAGATTCAAATAGTCATGAAGAGTATATTGTTCCAGTGGATACCTCTCATTGTGATCGAGACATTGATGATCTTCACGATGGTGTCCATAGTATAGATGTTTTTGACACTGTACCAAATGAATTTACTATCTTAAATGGCCATGAAGATCAGATTGTCCCATTTGAAAAATTGAAAAATGATAAACAAATTTTTATTTTAGCATGTGACAGAGTTGAATCTGTAGAAAATACGAAGAACAGTCTTCAGCTTTTAGATTCGTAGACAAAGGGAAATTGCAGCATACATGAAAAGGAAGATGATGAGCAGAAAGGTTTAGATCTGTTGGACACACCTACCACACTTAGAGGGGGGGTGAATGAGTGTGGGGCTCTTTTTCCCAAAACTTCCCTCTTGCACAAAAACTCATCAATTAACATTCAACATTTATTCATTACCCATTGTTTTCATTTATAAACAGTTATATGTGAGCACATATCAGCAACATATATCAACAATGTATCATCAACAATTCATCACCACAATGAACACAAAGAACACAAGATGTATGTACAATATTCTTTTTATTACGGACTATAATCCTTGGGGTTTATTAGCAACAACTGAATAGAGTACAACTCTACAAGAGCACCAGCTCTATATGAAAGACTTAGATTTCATTCTCAGCACCAACTGAGATGAGGCAACAATTCTCAACAGATATCAATATGTACCATAAACAAGAGCATCAACCATGCACCAACCTGTGCCAAACAACCTGTAATCAACTTGTACCATAAACAAGTGCATCCAAACATGTACCAAGTATATACCAATCATGTGTCAACTACTCATCAACAATTACTCATCAATATGTAACAACATCATCAACTATACACCTCATGTATGTGCCAACTCATCAACTGCTTGTCTCAACCATGACTAGTTTTGGATTAGTCAACAACCCTAACTTGAAATAATCATAACTTTGTACCTGTACTGAATAAAGCTCTGATACACAATGTTATTCAATGTTTTTTATGCAATTCCTCCAAGTGGAACTACTTTTAACCTCTCAGAAAAGGAGTTATAGCAAAAATGGCATACCTTGCTGAATTCTGGATTATTCTAGAGAGCGACCTTGTAGAGCGTTCCCCGCACAAAATATTTGATGAAATGATCTGAAAATGTTACATAGAATACTACAGATTGTACCCTAACCAACACATTTTGTCTCACTAAATTAGGATCTGTTATAAAGAATTTATGACGTTTTTACCCGAAACACCTGATTTTGACTAGTTTCAGGACTGGCCACAAACCCTATTTTCCACAGAGTGTAACTACCAAAATACAACGACCCACAAGCTGAATTTTTAACCACAGATACTTGGATATTTTTTCTCACTTGAATATCAATTTCAGGATCTGAATTATTATATAAAAAATGTTATAGCGAAAATGGTGAGATGACCTGAAAATAACATACCTTAGAAAGCACCATCAAAAGAATTTATCCTTCCTTGCATTTCGGCCTTCTTTTCTTCACTTTCCTTGGAATTTCGGCTTAGATATCATTTGTAAACCTTAGACACCTATAGATATTCAATATGCTCAAGTTTTATTCAAATGAGAGAGCACTGCCTCTTATTTATACTCTCCAAGTAGCTTCCTTAAAAACATCTTCTAGGTCACTTGGCCCCACTTTCTTATTTTAAGGTTGGGTCCACTTCTAATTTCTCCATTAAAATTATTATTGAAATAATTTATTTTGTATTCACTTTGAATTATAATACACTCATCGCTTCACTTTATTATTTACCGTTTAAAATCTCTTAAACCACTTTGATTACTTTGACCTTTTGGGGCTTCTCGATGACATATGAGGGTCCTCCAACTTCGTAAGGCCATAACTCTCAAAACATGAGGAGTTATGTGACATTCCACATACCACCAGAAATGGCATGACAAGAAATATCCATCTAGGATAGTTTCACCAACAATTTCCTTGATCTTCATCTTGTTATTCCACATACAAGCATGGGTCCTCCAACCATTCTTCTAG
>ML776985.1:830407-856796 GCA_009831015.1 Picea engelmannii
GACAAGCACTATCCATCTAGGATAGTTTCACCAACAATTTCCTTGATCTTCATCTCGTTATTCCACATACAAGCATGGGTCCTCCAACCATTCTTCTAGGATAACTCAATCCACAAAGCGTCTTCCCGTGAGGGTTTTCACCACAAGGGGACCACTTTGGATTTCATCCATTTGTGCACCTTATCAATCATGATAATACAATAATGAGTCATCTATACATTTTTCCAACAATGCATCATATACCAATGAAACCACATCGATCCATCTTCATCATGTATCAATGACAACTCATTGGTCCATCTTCATCTATGCATTCTCATCAAGGAAAATGCATATTATATTACATCAATCATCAATCAATCAATCCTTTGACATCAATCAATCACTTGACATTAATCAATGACATCAATCAATCAAACCATTGGCATCAATGACAACATGATCCAACAAGATCAACAATACATCATGCATGTTTCTTTGATCGAGGTTGAGCAGTTTACAGTTGACATGGAGATCGGTGAAAGCCATCGACAACAACATGTCAATCTTTAGTTGGACCAGCTGCTTAAAGAGGTATTCCTTGATGTTTTTAATGACCCTATTGTCGATTATTTGGAATCTATGAACAACATAAATGTCAAAATATTTCCTTCATAAGAAGGATGGTTCTGTCATCCTTTTAAAATGCATTTCTGCATTCTAGGCATTCCTTTACTTTTCGGGTCCAGATCAATGGGGTTATCAGTAAATTATTTCCTGACATGGCTTCATTGGAAGCATGACTTCACTTAATAAGAGCCAGTACAGTTGGTTAAGAAGTAGGAGTAGGCAAGAAAATAAGCTCCCCATACAAGAAGGCAGATCCTTTCAATTATTGGTTGTTGAATAAACAGGCAGTCTACAGACAAGCTTCAATTTTTCAGGCTACAGGTTTGCAGGGGATTAGTTCTAAAGGCCAAATGACTCCATAGCCCAATGAACTAGACACAATACAAATTGTGGATGATTGTTGAGCAAGTTGCAGGATTTTGAGGTTAAATAGACAGGCACAGGTCTTCTTGTTCTTGAAACCTCACAGGGAGGCTTTCATCCCCAGAAGGAGCCAGACCTTTCGGGCTTAATTTATCATTTTTTTGTTGGTCATTTTCCAAGATCTCCCTTATCTCCAAATTCTTCATGTGGCTCCCATTGATCTCTCTTACCCAAAATCCTTTGGGTGCTCCAAATGTCTTTGACATTATCTGCAATACAAAAATAAAAAATAAAATGTTATTCATTTTAACTCTAGCCTTTTCTTTTATAATTAAAAAATATCATCAAAAAAGAAATGTGAACTTTTAAATATTCTAACCCTAAGACTTTATACCAAATTCTATTTTGGGAGTTTCTAAAGCCAAACCAGGCCTCGGGCTTTATGGTTTTTATTAAAGTTTGGGGGAACCCACGGGCCCAAGGCCATGAGCCAAGCCACAGGTCTAATTCATGAAGAAGATCCACTGACAGGTTTCTTCATGAACCTGCCCATAATAGTTTCATGTGATTTCGATCTGTCTGTGTTATTTGAGCCAGGTGCACATAATTTTGCAAGTGTCCATACCTACAGGTCCAGTTACAAATTCAAAGTTCACAAGATGAATTTACATGCCACACAGCACATTAAAGCCACATACAAACACTTAGATCCATATTTGAGGTTCTCCAAGCTTCTTATCAGTATATCAAAACACAGGTGTCAAGACAATGGTCTAAAAGAACTCACAACTCGCACCATGATTACTAAGGTTTCTCTTTAGCACCGAGGGACCATAAAATTATGCATGGCATTCTTCAGATTCAGAGTTATATGGAGTTTTGGTCTTTCTTGTTTATCCTCCATACGTCTCTATCCTTCATCTCACCATTCTGAGTCTCTCAGTACATCTCCATGACCATCTATTATGTCCTTACATACTCAAAACGTGTTTCACAAAAATGTTCTCCAAATAAAACGCAGAATGTAGAACAATTTCCATGTGTATTGCGTAGGTGGTCTGAGGATGAAGGTATCTCAAGTTTCAACCTGAAAATTGGTGAGGTGTCAATTCTAGACTTACAACTGTCTACTGTTGCAAAGGCTCGAGAGTATTTTGACAAGCCTGTTGTGCATAAAATGATGGTGAAGACATTATGGAAGCCAACAACTGTGAAGGTCCACAACAGTTACGATGATGGAAATGCACATGAACAGAAGACAGAAGTCAAAAGTTCCCCAATATTTACTCCAAAGATGGATAGATCAGGGAAATTATCACCTCAATGGGGCTGCCTTGCCGATATTTGCACAATCATTTTGAGGTTTCATCCACCCACGAGACCTTCTGCATCTAAGGAAGATGGGATTGATGTTTCTCCTTTCAGTGGATATCAGAATGAAATATCATGCATGAGTAGTCATCCATTAGCTTCCAGACATTCTTGTCATATAGGTTCATCTTTTGGACTTCGCCAGCCAGTTGCACGACCTCCAATTTGTACCACAGAATAGTCGTGTTTTTCATTGGTAAGAAGACACACAATATCTATGGACGAGACAACAGAGCAAGATGCTTGTTGAGAAGCATTTGAAGGAGCACATGTTCAGAGAGACATAAGGGAAAGTTGATTCTTCATGTCATCATGAACGAATATCGATATCCTGGATAAGTTCCAGTATTTTAGGTTGAAGTTGGCAGGTGGCCGAACATCTAGGGATTGTATTTATTTCTAGATTTTCAGTTGTTAAAACTCATATTTCAATGCATAAAATCAGTAACCGTGAAGATTGTATTAAGATTGAAAGTCATCATGACGATCAATACTAGATTTGAGGGTATTAGCTCAATAGTCCATATTTTGGAAGCACAAAATTAATAGACAATTTTAACAAGTGGCACTATGTACCCGATATTTGGAATATTCTCAAGATCACAAAATCAAGGCTGTTGAACATGAAGAGATAATGCATTTTTGCAATTTTTTGAACTGTTTTTGAAACAGGCTTTTCGGTGGCTTAGGCGAACATATCAATTGTTCATTAGCCACCAAAAGCAGACCTTTTGGTAGCTAATTAGCCCAAATTCCAGTTTTCCAGGTATAAGAGTTGGCAAATAATGGAGTGTATATCCCAGATTTTCAGGCACATAATCAGTGGTAATTAAAATGATTGAAGATAGTCGAAGATAAGAAGACAGGTGACAAAGCATCAATAGAAACAGTCAAATTCCAGCCTTCAAAGACACCTGCTATCAGATTAGAGATATCATGATTTGTTCCATATTTTCAAGAAGACGAGAGTGCAGAGCCATGAATCAAGCATGGGATCGTATGCAAAAGGAGCCACGAGGAGAAAGAATTTCTTCAGATTGCAGTGATCTCATAACATCAGTAGTTGAAGACGTTAAACAACAAAGACTTCCAGATCAGAGGGCTTGTTCTTAGAAACCCCTTTTTTATTAATGTTAAAAATCGTGTTGAGTGTTTTGTTGTTTTTCAGGAAGCAAAGTTTCTTGAGTCTAAACTTTTGATGGGCCTAAACTCCAGAAATGTATATTCATTATCACTAAGGCAGCAGTTACAAGTGCTGGAGGTGAAGATGATCTTGTGCAGGTATGGAGTATGGAAGATCGTGTTGTGGTGGCTTGGGTTGAGAGTTACATCTCTTGGGTCAATGATTGTTGTATTCAATTCATGCTGGACTTCACCTTGTTCAGATAGCATAGAGGAAATTTCATTAGTCCTGTATGGATATGAGTTCACAAGCTGCTGGAAAATGAAAAGTCAAACACCTCAAGATGCCTGCAATGCTCTCATTTCAAGGTTGGAGTTATTATCGAATTTCCAAACCATGGTTACAGATATAACCATCCTGCCTATGTCCAACACCTCTCTTTTCAATGAAGAGATTGTCACAACAAATGCCATGTCAATGTGCAAACAACATTTTCAGGGGAGTTTGAAGCAGGCATGTTATAGATAAAGAAGATTGTGAAAGATAACAACAAACTTTGGAGAATAGCCAGATGATACATTAATATGAATGAATCCATGCCCAATACTAAAGGCACAAGGTCTTCTAGGTTCTTGAAGACCTCGCAGGGAGGTCTCCATCCCAGTTGGAGCCAGATGTTAGCGATCAAACGCACTGACAATTTTTTGAAGAATGATTCCTAATCTTGATCAGAAATTTTGATTGCCTTCCTAAACTCCAAATGCAGATTTTAAAGTACCATTGGAAATATTAGGATTTATAGATGTCAATCGACTATTCAAGCATATAAAACAGACTCTCCAAGACTTAGAAATTCAATTTTTCCCAAGGTAGTTTATTTCTGGAAAACCTGCCTTTTCGGTGGTTTAGGCGAACAGGACGATTGTTCATTAACCACCGAAAGCAGTGTTTTCGGTAGTTAATCACCCAGAAGTATTCTATGTTAACCACCGAAAGCCTGTTACTACCAGAATGACTGAAATTTTTCCCAGATCGGGATTTTTTGAGTTGGAATGGTTTGAAACCTCTTTGAATGGACAGTTGTTGAATTATCAAATCAGATCCAATATCTATTTTTGATGGATAAGGGAAAGTAGAGGTGTTTTAATCATTTTTGGTACCTTTTTCAAAGGCAGAAAATCAGGATTTTTGCACACCTCAGCAAATTCGAATTTTATCTCTTGGAAGAATCATCAACCAACCTTGGAAGGCTATTCTGCACTGCACAAGGACTCTACAAGATATGAAGACCATGAAATGTGGGATTGACCTCATTTTGAGGATCATTCCTTATCTTTTGCAAACTGAATTTTGACTTTCTATATTTAGCATATCTGATCCATGCTTTTAGGATCTCAAAACTACATTGTAAAGCTATAAAGCTAAAGGTAGAAGAGGAACTAGACGTTCGACTTTGGAGACTTTTTTCATATTATGTACTCAAACTTCTCATTTTCATATTGAGTAATACAAGCTTCTTTTGCCATAACTTGTTCAGATTTCATCTTCTTATCTATTTTGTACTTGCACCTGGATATTATATTCATGCTGTTATGCTTGTTTATGCCCGATAACTTTCATCTTATCATTGCATTCATAAGTTAAACTTTGCAAGTATTCATGTGATTATTGTAATTGGCCATTCATATATGATTTATATGTGATTCTGTTGATATAATAGTTATTTCTCCATACATCCCTTTATTTATAAACTCTTTGAACATTTGTGGTTGAAAGACTTGTCCATTTAAATGTGTTTATGCATGTTTTGAGTGAGAAATGATTCAGTCCTCCGACTTGATCCAAACCCACACTTATTATTGAGAAAATAGTTACCAAAAGATTAAGTTACCAGGCATCTCTGACTTACAGCCTAGGAGAGTTTCCTAGAGTGATAACATGGTGAATTCTCTATTAGAGTAATAGTTGCATGTTAACTTTGCCTCCTTGAACAATCTTGAAACCCTAAGGAAGGATTGAGAGTGATCATCCCCTTCCCTCGTTTTATTCATCTTAACTCATTGAAGCATTCAAGGTTTTCCTTAATGGTTAGGAGTGGCTATACCCTTAAGGCTTTTCTTGGCTAGGGTTTAGTTCTAGAGGCTGAAGTGGCTATCCCCCTAGGGTTTAAAACATAGTTGTCTTGATCTTGTGCTAGTAGCTCTTGAAGGGATAGGACGACACCTAATGTTTATGAGGGGATAAACTCTAGGGTTTTCTCTCCTAGGAGGTTGACCTAGGATTATGAGATGATAATCCTATGATAGACTTTCAAGTCTTATTTTTCCCTCGATCTCCATTGAAGCACTACATTAACTCCATATGCCCAATGAAAAGACATTGATCTTGAGACCTCTAAGGACTTTCTTCAATACTCTAAAGCTACCCAAATGCATTGTTCTCGGACTTCACTCTCCACATTGAGATTCCTTTCCCTAAGTCCTCACAATATTAATTGAGGGAAACCCCCTTGAGTCAGAGGAAAGATGGCTTGAAGTGAAAGAGGGTTGGTGAGGTGACAGGGGCCTTCCCTCTAAGTTACGCATGATTTCACTAGAGCTTTCGGACTTTATCTCAACAATTGTGAGTTTGTGTGATAACACACCTGAGACATATCCTAGTGATCGTAAACCTCATTAGACAAGACCCCCTTTACCATTGGAAGTTATTCCTCCTCCTCAACCAAACTTGCCTAAGACCGATGATATAGATTTGAATATTGATATGGCTAGTATCTTAGCAAAGGTTAATGTACCCATCCCTCTCACTGAGATAATGAAGATTCCTTCTTTAAGGGATAAGGTGAAGAAGTTCTTAAGCATCCAAGATGAGTCTAAGGATCCTCCTGTACTTTTACAATCCATGCCTTATGACCAAAGTAAGGAGGAGCATGCACCTTTTTTCATCACTTTGGTAGTATATGATCTATTACTTCATAATTGTGTTCTTGATTATGGGGCTTATGCCAATGTGATGTCTTTAAAGGTCATGAATCAATCAGGCTTGAAGATCATAAGACCTTACAAGAATGTTTGTGATATTGATTCCAAAGCTATCCAATTTTGTGGTGTGATCAAAGACCTTAAGGTTCACCTTACTACTTGTTACCCTCTCAAGGGTAGCAACCTTTGGATACCCTTAAAGTGGTATCATGTACCTTCTTGCATGAGATTTCATTCATCTTTGACGACTTCTAGACTCGGTCCCTTCTATTCTCCAATTTTGATAAGATGCCAGATTGATGAACCATGATGTGCTTACTTCATGGAATTGACTTTTTTTTTAAATACCTACAATACAGTCGTTATTGTGATGTCTTGGAGTGTCGCTCCCATAGAAACCACGTCGGAGCTGATACCTCTTACCATCACTCTTTCCACCACTGCTTACGTCGGTCTTACGACGTCTTGGAGTGTCATTCCCACAATATCCATGTCGGAGTTGATACCTTATCGTTGCTCTTGCCACCACTACTTACATTGGTCTTACGATGTCCTAGAGTGTCGCTCCCATAGCAACCACATCAAAGCTGATACCTTTTACCGTCGCTATTGCCACCATTTCCTATGTCGGTCTTATGATACCTGAAGACGTCGCTCCCAATGCAAACATGTAGTGGAGACCAACGAAATGGGACGTCGAAATTACGATGTCTATGATGTCGTTGTAGCAATGGCTATATGGGGTTTGGACAGTCAAATATGAGATGACACATGTGTGCATGAAACATTGCAATAGAGACGATATCTATGGCGTCGAAAAAGTGACATCATGTGAAATGACATTTGAGGGGGTTTGTTGTTTTTCATTCTCATAACAATATAAAGTGGCAATTGTGTCGAACGTGCTGTTGGAATTTGACCCAAATGTGCTAGTGTATCGACCATTCGATCTACTTCGGAGAAATATTCTTCGGGAGATTTGAAATATTATAGAGGCTGGAAGTCATGAAGGACAAAGTCCCGAAGTACCAACAGTCCTCCATCTCATCAGGAGATTAAAACATGACCGTTGATTTTGATAAGTGATCAAGAAATCGCTTGGGTTAGTGCCTGGTCACCACCCGCGGTCATATGGAATAAAGAAATAAGGGTAAAATAAGAGGCAGAGCTTAAATCAATAAGCCCGTGGTTTTGTGCATATGGTCATATGTAAATGGTTTGAAGGAAGAGACTCATACAGATTTAATTCGACAGAGAGTTAACGCTAGAAAAACACAGAGAATCGATAAAAGATCAAATGTGATTTGTTGGTGAAATTGAGAACACAACAGAAGCATGAGAATGATATGATGAGTCAATCCATGTTTGTGATCAACTCATGAAGACAAAATAACCGACATGCAATCATAATTAAGAGAGTTAAATCATGAGCATTATGAATAAAGGATAAAAAGGAAAAATAATATTATTTAAAGATTAATATTATCATTTAAATGAAAAGGTACAATGGTTCAAATATCAAAAGACACAATGATTCAAATTCACACCAGTTGGAATACTATACAAACAAGAAATAATGGTGAGAAGAATGTAGTTGAATTTGTTGAAGTATATATATTTATATATAATGGATTGAATGAAGGTTCATTCTATCAGGTCGATGCTTGTTTACAAGTTGGGTCTTGTATGAAGATTATATTCCTCACATCTCAATTGGATATGAGATCAACAAGATGGGACTTGTTATGAGGGTTGGATTCCTCATTTCTCAATTGGATCTGAGAACTACAAGGTAGGTCTTGTAACAGAGACTTGGGTGTCTCATAATTGTTTGAAGATGAAATTCAAAGATTGATCTTATGTATTCATTCGAGTTAAATAAATAAACAAATTATTATATATATATATATATATATATTGATTGATAAAATGAAATAAATATTTGATGTTCAGTTAGTTTGTGAAAAGTGGAAAATTGTCCAAAGGTTTTTTACACTGATTCACACCCCCTCTTAGTGTTAAGTATCCATTTCAATAGGAGTGACAATGGACAAAGTATTCATTCAGGGACTTCTACAGATACATCAGAAATACAAGAACAACGAGTCCAAATGGGAAAGGCATAGATAATCATTCGACTTGGTTTCAAATTGGTCGAGATAGACTATCTTCAATAAAGGATATGGAAGGGAATGTTGAAATACATGATTCAGATATTACAGAGATTCAGTGAACGCATGATTTTATTATGCAGGAATATATAAGCCAGAATTGGAGCTATATATATTAGCTATAGTTCCAGAGGCCAGAGTTAGAGCTATGTTCCAAAGAAGCAAACAAATGTGCACTGATCCGATATCCAATATCCTAGGTCAATCCAAAATGATAAAATGAGTACATAATGTTCAACAAGATGGAAGAGTGAAGAAGCTTCATCACTAAGTTATTGATCAGATCATTTCAGTAAGATGGAAGAGTGAGTTAGAGTTATCATCATTAATTTTTTGAATATTAATACTTTTGGAGGTCCAAAAGTTCTTCGGTGGGAAGGTGTGATCCAGGAGGATCTAATGAATGCTCATAGAGGTCCAGGAGGATCCAGAATGCTCACAAAGGTCCTAGGGGATCCATAAATGCTCAAAATTAGACCATCTCAAATCATATCGAAAATTACATCATTTTGTATAGCTCGTCACCATCTTTCCAACGATGCAAATTTCATCTCACACAGAGCTCGTATGCAAAGGTGATGAGCAATCAAAGTTTGGTCAAAATGAGCAAAACAAGGGTGCCACGTGCCAACATCAGAAGGTGAAACATGGCATGGTGATTTCAGCAGCAGGGTGACATGGCAGATTGGTTGGCATGTACAATCATCACTGAGTTGGCATACCTCCAGGCTGACAAGTGGTCCAGTGGTTTGATGACACATGGCATGGGTGGGCCAATGAGAGGTCACCATGTGTCGGCCTCCCATTACCCAGTAATATTTAGTTGGTGTAAAATTATTATGGAGTCCATGGATTTCAACCCCATGAACTCCCTAATACCCAAATCCTTCACATAACACTATACCAATGCACTATGCGTTGGTTTTTAAGATGGTTATGACATATAATGTATTAAAGTGGTTAAAAGTTATATGTGGAGGAGAAAAGGGGCCAGGGATTAGCCCCATCCCCTGGTTCACGTAATATACCATATGGCTAGCACCTTAGCACGAAGAGCTAACTCAAATATGTGGTAGGAGTTTTTTTTTATATTTTATATATAATATATTATATATATAATATATAATATATTAATTTTCAAAAACAAACCAACGGATGTATTAAAACTATGTACTAAATATAACCAAGAATATGCTCTACGGAGGTTTGAACTTCAAATCTCTGCTATAATGGAAGATTTTTAACCAACTCATCCAACCAACCTAGATTTGCACAATGTTTTGCAAGGATCGCAAATATGAGGTCAATTTTTTAATTTAAGGTCATATGTAATAGTTTAATGTTAGAGTGTCATTAATGACATTGTAGCACATTGTTTTGCATGCCATGAGGTACTTTGATGGAACATGGTCAATATTATACTCATTTTTCTCAATTTTTCGCAAGGATTTCAAAATGAGTTATTTTTGTGCATTTGAGTTGTGTATTTTCGAAGCACCCTAAAGATTGGCTTATTTGGTCCATTTACATATGTGTTTTGGTATCTTGAGATAAAGATAAGCAGTTTTCATTTGTTTGAAAGAAATTAAAGATGAAACAAAGTATATCATCATTATTATTACTTGAGTTATTTTATTTTCTTCCAAGTTATCTCAATTGCACTTCAAATTGGTCATCATAAAGGGGTTTTGAATAAAGGACACATCATCATCATTTCTGCAAATCACCTTAATAGATCCTAGAATTTATATGGGAATCAAGTTAGATGTTGCATGTTTATTTTGAAGGAATAAGTGGTATCTAAAGATTTTTAGATCAATGAGCACACTCCAAAAATACCATACTCAAAAATCCCAAAGTTCGATAAATCATTAAATTTATGTCTCAAAATAGTTCTCAGTGGAGTTTAGTACATAAAAGATATTTCACGTTACAAAGAATTTCAGTAAATCGATTGACTAGTGCTCAGAAATAAAACCTGCCAAATGCAAGAAATAAACCTCCATGAATCAATTAAACAACCTCGACTTACATTCTTAATCATATATATGGTTGTAAAATACTCATATTGATATTTTAGGTAGAGACCTAAAAGAATAAAAGAAAAACATTCAAAAT
Organism: Picea engelmannii; assembly: GCA_009831015.1. Classification (NCBI taxonomy): domain Eukaryota; kingdom Viridiplantae; phylum Streptophyta; class Pinopsida; order Pinales; family Pinaceae; genus Picea; species Picea engelmannii. Next base: position 841,144 of record ML776985.1, read on the forward strand.
CTCGGCCTTATGCTCAGTTCAGACATAAAACCTTGAGAGAAATCATGCAGCAAAAGAAGAAGTAAGAAAATGAAGATATGTAATTGTTGATGAGAGAGTTGGTTACGTACTGAAGGTTGAACGATGTTATTCTGATGATCTAACCCCCTCTTTGATGGTTCTCTCTTCCTTTTACATTTTCTCCCAATGCTTCTTTGAAATGATTTGTCGTAGTAGTTAGGGTTTATGTCCTTCTAGAAGTTTCACATGTGCTTCTTATTTTTGGAATAAATAGTAAATACTTTTAATTAATGCTTTATTAAATACCTATTAATGAACTTAGGTCATTGAAATTCATGCCTCCAAGTGGGACCCACTTCATCATTTTATAAAAGATATTTAATAAAATTTTACTTCCAAAATTTGAAGCTAATTGTCTGAAAGAAAGTGGATTGTATTTAATTTTTTTGATCATGATAAGTGACTTCTCATCCATGGAAATAATTCTATATATAATATTCATTATTCTAGATTTCCAACAAGTCCTCTTGAGTGAAATTTGGAGGTTTTGATCTCAACTTATAGCGCCAAGAAGTCAAGGTTCCAAATAAATTTCCCAGCAAGTCACGAAAAGTGAGTTGATTGTTCTTGTAATTTATGGAAAAATTATGTCCAAATTTGGCCATTGAAACCTATATTGTTGTATTTATTATCATATTACCTTTCCAATGAGGTCTCATTTTCCCAAAACAAACGTCTGGATCAAGAGTTGTGAGCTCAGGGATTTCGTTGCTCTGTAGTCGTCGATCTGTTTCATGGGTAAATCTTGTCCCTTGATTTAATTTTGTCTTTTTAGTCCCACATGATTTGTGGAGGGTGAAGAACTTAGTTTTTATAATTAATATGCTTCCCTTATCATTCATGTGTGAAATAAAGGATCTTTTAGAAGCCTTAGAAAAAATCATGATCACTTAGTAATATTTTGGTCACCCAGTCACCTACCATGTGTCTTAATGTAATAGGTTGCCATGTGTCTCAATGTAATAGGTCTTCATGTGTATCAATGTAATAGATTTCCATGGGAAGAGGAACAAAACTTGGGAAAATAAAAGTAAGGGAGAGCATAGGAGAATAATATGAGAGGGGAGATGGGGATCCAAAGTGGGGTATCATGGGTTAGGAGGGATCGAGAGTAGAGTGTAGTGGGGTAGGAGGGATTGGGAGTAGATTGTAGCGGGGTAGGAGTGATCGGAATTAGAGTGTGGCGAGGATATGAGAGAATGAGACTAAGTGTGGATGAGAGACTAATTAGGAGGAGAGATGGGAAGGGGAGATGAGACAATGAGACTAAGTGTGGATGAGATACTAAGTATAAGAAGATAATTGGAGGGAATATGAATGAATGAGACTAAGTATGAAATGAGAAGTGAAGGGATAAGAGAGGAAGTTGAAAAAAATGGGTAAGTATGGAGAATGAGAGTAATGAGAGTAATGAGTTGTGTTGCACATGGAAGAAGTGCCACTCATGGAAGATCAAGTGGTTGGACAAAACCATGAGTATCTTGGGCATATGGACTTGGATTTTGATTCCATAAAATGCATCACGAAGTTGAGATTGAGGGATATGCCATGACATGATAAGCATACACCAATTCCTCCTTTGTATATCATTCTTTTATTATTCCAAAGAGTGGAAATCAAGGTGATCAATTTTTTTTATCAACAACTTTCTAGCCATAGGCTAATATTCTTTTCCAAAATAATTCCATATAAATTGGTTAAAATGGGGCTAATCATAATGGAAATATTATTAGAGGGAATGTTTTTAGCCCCACTTTTAAAAGTAGAATGAGGCTTTGCATCTAGGTTTTAGGGAAGTCTTTCTTGACTGCTAAATTGAAGATCTTATGTATGTGAGGGATGAGGATAGGCCCTTCCGTTTTAAAATTTTCAGCTTGGTAGCCTTCAATGTCCTTAGCTTTCCCATTTGAGATATATCTTCCATAGAAAAAACTCCATCCTTCGTAGGAAAATTTGAAATGGTGTCCATGGTGTTAGGGAATTTGTAAAGACTTTTAAGGTAGGAATTCTAGTCCTTTAAGGGAATCATATTATTTTCTTTAGTCTTACAAATTAGAATTTTCCTCCATAACTTCTTAGGATCAAGCTTAGATAGGTGTAAAAGATGCTCTTGCTTTGTATTTATATAGTACCTTGTTTTTTTCTTTTAAGTAGGGATTTGTATGTATTTATCTTATCGAGTTTTAATGACTCGCTAGAAGAATCTCCAATGGCTTTCCTAGCTTTTTTACATTCGTTATCATACCAAGGGTTGGTTTTTCTATTATTATTTTTACATGACACCATGGAAGAGAAATTGCTAATGGAAATAGAAAGGGTTGTTGTAAAATTATGATAGGTCTTCGATATTCTCCTTATAAGTTAGGATATTTAACTCACTATTTAAATCCTTTAATAAAAGATCAACTTTACTTCTATGAAAAACTAGGTGCCTTTGATTATTGGTATTTTCTTCAATAGGGATTTGTGCATGGAAAATTTTAGAGTTAGGGTTAAAGGTCTATGACTAGAGTCAGGTTCATGGTCATTTAAAACATCAAAATTTACTTTTTGGTTGGATATGGGGATATAATATATCACATAATCCATGACACTACTACCTAGCCCATGAATACAAGTCATCGTGTTGGATTTTAGCCACTTCATTGCACAATTTCAAATTATTAGGTCTTGATAACTACAAAGATTGAGTAACTTGATACTAAACAAATTATCGATCAAGTCTTCAGAGTTTATTTTGTATATATGAGCTAAAACAAGGTCCTCATCTAGCCATAAAGGATTAGGGTTGGAATCATTGATTAAAATAATATCTTGGTTAGTTTTAGTTCTAGCATTAAAGTCTCCTAGCACGAGGATATCACCTTAATTTCTTAGACTATAAATATATTTTTCTCGAGTATTATAGGGAATATTTTTACACAAATCGTTTTCCTTACAAAAAGTAGAATTAATAGGTGTGAAATAACAGATTTCTATATAAATCTTCTTAGTTTTGAGGTCTAATATTTCTATCCAAATCTATTCATTGAGTGGGTTTATGTTATGAAATTGAACGTGAGGAGAAATGTTTATTTTTTTGTTTTGTTTTGTTTTATGTAAGAGGCTATGCCTCCAATTCCTCTGCTATATGATTTCTTGTTCCATGTCGACCACAAGACAAATTCATATATGTTAGGGACCTTAGACTCTTCATGCTCCGATGTTTCAACTTGAAAAACAATATTAATATCACTTGGGATCCAACTTAACATAGGACCATTACACCATGGAAAGTCATGATGGTTCTAAAAAATGATTCAAAGTATCCCAAATTCCTATTTATTATTATCATTTTGGTCTCTATCTCGAATAATAGCTTTTCGATTTATAATTATTTCCCATTTTTCTTCATTCCTACCTTCTTTTACCTTTTGAACTATTTTCCTTATCTTAGCTTGATCTTCTGGAATGAGTTCTTCATTTATAAATATTCTTGACATTTTAAAGCTCGTATATTTATTGAGTATGTCATATTTATGGTCATTACAGTTTACTTTGACATGGATCAACCTATCTTTATGTTCGATTATTTTTCCTAGCCTCTTTGCTTCTATGAGGTAAGTTGTTTCAATTTGTGATTTACTTTTTAGTTCTTCTTTTACTATTGCTAGTGTGTCATTTCCTTTGTGTTATGTTATACCAAAAATTATGAGGTTCAAGGCTCTTTTGTTACACCCATGATCCAACTTGATTAGCTTATTCATTTCCTCTTTGATGGGTTTGATATCCAATTTATTTTCGAAACTACTTAGGTCCAAATTGTTAGTCAGATTTTCTTCTAGCTCTTTAATCCTATATCTCAGGTTGCAATTTTCTTTGACTTCTCCTTCTTGGGTTGATTGTTTTTGTTTTTTCATTTCTTGTAATGTAGCCTCCATTTTTGCAACTGAGTCTTGAACCCTAATATTATACTCTCTATATGTGTATGAATCTTGTCTTTTAACAATCTAAATTTGTTATCAAGCATTGCCTTTAACTCTATTTGAAATTTTGCTTCTCTCTCTTCTCTCCTTTTTTCTAATGATTATATATGTTCATATAGGCTATTTAGGGTGACTTTGTTGGGCCTCCCCTTGACAGGTTGAGGTTTTAGAATATGTGGTGAAGTGTTCATATTGAAAAATAGAGAAAATAAGTAAGAAAAGTAACTTATGCACATGATTTATGAACCACATAGAACCTCCCCTCCATTTTGTTCAAATTTGTTGCAGGTATAAACCTCTATTTCAATTCACAGTAGGTATAAAGTTCTTTGTTCAAATTCACAACAGAGTATAAATCTCCATTCAAATTCACCTCATGTATAAACCTCCATTCAAATTTACAACATAGTAGAAACCCTTCAAAGTTCAAATTCACTAATGTACATGATCAATCCTAATTCAAATTTACTGCAAAGTAAAAACCCTTCACCCTTTACCGTTTAAATTAGTTAAGAGCTATAATTGGTTTTAATAAAAAATGTTAAAAACATTTTTTTCTTTCTTTATTATTTATTTATCTAAATTTGTATCCTTAAAAATATAAAATTTGTAAAATTACAATAAACTTTTAAACATATTTATTATCATTAGTTTTTAATATTTATTATTTATGATGGTTGATAATAACTATGAGATAACATAATAAAATAATCAAATCAAATGCAAGTCTCGCTGCTTTTAAATCATTTTTTAATGTGTTCTTTTAAATAAAAAAATTAAAAATACACATTAAAGAGCGTGGTGAGCCAAATATTATATGAGATAATTTTGTACAAACAATACATGACCAATTTTATCCACAGAGAATTGATCCAATAAACGCACATTGATAAACGCGCAATCCAACCATTGGTAAAGTGTTTTTATATATATTTTCCCTTTCATTTTAAGTTTAACAAAATTTCTGACACGACCAAAAGAAAGAGAAATCGAAAGATTTTTTTAAGTGCGTGAGGACCTGTTATAGTTGAAGATGGCGCTAGACATGTTCAATGCCATCCATACAAATGCAATCAAATATGTTTTAGCTATGTATATAGTGAAGTATGTACAAAGTATGGTTAATGAAGAATTTGTAACATGTGATGTTGCATAATGAAGAATTTGTAACATGTGATGTTGCATATTAAAGCTTTCTATGTTTTAGCTATGTACATGATTAATAATGAAGAATTTGTAATAACATGTGATGTTGTATATTAAAGGTTTCTTATTAATGTTAATTAAAGGAATTTTAGCATTATTTAACGTCATCTTCTACTTTTATATAGCATTATATGTTATGTTTTTTAGTTTAAATATAGAAAACGAGTGATATAATTTGGCTTTATCTAAGAATGAGATCAAATAAAACTAAAAACTAATTTATCAAAATGTTAAAGAAATCTTAACATTATTTAACTTCGTATTAAATGTTATATTTGTTTTCTTGATATGAATGTCATCTATACAAATGTAAGCAAACATGTTTTAGGCATATATACATAGCTAAGCATGGACAAAGCATGGTTGATGGATAATTTACAATAATATGTGAAGTTGCATATTACATGTTTATTATTAATGTTATGAGAATCTTAGTATTATTTAACTTCATCCTTTATAGCATTAAATGTTTTATATGTTTTTTTAGTTTAAATTTAGGAAATGAGTGATATAATTTGGTCTTACCTTGGGATGAAGTCAAATAAGACTAAAAACTATTTTGTCAGAATGTTAAAGGAATCTTAACATTATTTAACTTCATCATCTATAGCATTAAATGTGTTATATGTTTTCTAAGTTTAAACATAAGAAATGAGTGGTATAATTTGGCCTTACTTAGGGATGAGGACAAATAAGACTAGAATCTTAACATTATTTAACTTCATCCTCTACAACATCAACTGTTTTATATGTTTTTTTAGTTTAAACATAGGAAATGAGTGATATAATTTAATCTTACCTCGGGATAAGGCCAAATAAGACTAAAAACTATTTTGTCATAATATTAAAGAATATTAAAGGAATCTTAACATTGTTTAACTTCATCATCTATACTATTAAATGTGTTATATATTTTCTTAGTTTAAACATAAGAAATGAGTGGTATAATTTGGCCTTACTTCATGATGAAGACAAATAAGATTAAAAACTATTTTATCATAATATTAAAAGAATCTTAATATTATTTTACTTTAAATGTTTTATATGTTTTTTTAAGTTTAAACATAAGGAACTAATTATATAATTTGGCCTTACTCAGAGATAATAAAACTAAAAACTACATAAAGATTTGTATATGTTTTCAATACAAATAAATTTAAAATGTAAGATAAATAAACAATATATGTTTTGATTTTCATTAAAAATGACAAGCTAATTCATAATTCATATATGATTAAAAACTATTTTGTCATAATGTTAAAGGAATCTTAATATTATTTAAAATCATCCTCTATAATATTAAATGTTTTATATGTTTTTTCAATTTAAACATAGGAAACTAATTATATAATTTGACCTTACCAAGAGATGAGTCCAAATAAAACAAAAACTATTTTGTGGACTAACCTAAAGATTTGTATATGTTTTCAATACAAATAAATTTAAAATGTAAGATAAATAAACAATATATGTTTTGATTTTCATTCAAAAATTTAAAAAATGACAAGTTAATTCATATATTCTCAATTTGAAAGGTAGGTAGTTGGGCTTTGGTGTTTATTATTACAAAGTCAAATTGGTTTAGAAAATAAGATTTATATATAATTATTTTATTCCTAAGTTTAATTTGGCACATTAGTTTTATTTCTTATTATTAAAAGTCTAATTTGTTAATTAAATGAAATAGTGTATCATATATTCGAAAGGTAGGTAGTTGGGTTTTGGTGTTTATTATTAGAAAGTCAAATTGGTTTAGAAAATAAGGTTTATATCTAATTATTTTATTCCTAAGTTTAATTTGGGATATTGTTATTATTAAAAGTTTGATTTGTTAATTAAATGAAATAGTGATCATACACTATCAAAGCTTATTTCTCTTCGAACATAGTAATATATTTAGCATTTTTATTAAGGACTATTGTCATGAAAAATGTAAGTTGAAGATGGTGATACACATAAATCTTAACTCATACTATGGTTAATAGATCCTAATTTATAACATTGTTGTTTTTCTCATTCAGTGAAACTTTACTGTTTTGGAGTGGAAAGCATAGGGTGGGGGGTTTGTTACAACCTTATAGGAAAATTTGAATTGACCTACACTTGGGTTATGGGAGAAACCTCTAACAAAGAAGAACAAGTTCTAGCCTTTTTTCGAGGGTTAAATATTCTTAGATTGTTGGAGATATGAAAACTCATAGTTATTATAAACTCTTTGGTTATCATTCATCAAATGTGAATCTTGTCATCCTTGTAGGCCTTAAGTCTCTTCACATTGATTTTTATAATACAATGGATTGCAAAGAGTTTTGACTCCATTGAGTTGTGTAGGCCTCAAGTATTTTCACAATGATTTTTATAATACAATGGATTGCAAAGAGTTTTGACTCCATTGAGTTCGTCCAAGTCCTTTGATCTCTCAATAGTCAAGTAAATCCATGGAAAACAAGGGAGAACTATTAAACAAAGGTTTTTCATGTCACAACGGGGGCATCCCCTCCATAGATTATCTCCATTTAACTTAAATCATCCAAACATTAGAAACAACATGCAGTTTAGATCAATAGACAAGTGGCATATCACATCATTTTAGTTGAGGTGGGTTATACTTCTCCCTTTCCATTCGTCCAAGTCCTTTGATCTCTCAATAGTCAAGTAACTCCATGGAAAACAAGGGAGAATTATTAAACCAAGATTTTACATGTCACAACGGGGGCATCCCTTCCACAGATTATCTCCATTTAACTTAAAACATCCAAACATTAGAAACAACATGCAGTTTAAATCAATAGACAAGTGGAATATCACATCATTTTAGTTGAGGTAGGTTATACTTCTCCCTTTCCATTGTACTCTACATTGATAACTCCACACTTCTCCAGAGGAGCATAATAAAGGTTGACAGGATGGCTCTATCCAATAGAGGTGGTATTAATATGGTATACCCATGGTGGATTTTATTCATCTTAGCTTGCAGTCTCAACACACCATGGGAATTTGGGTCTAGCCAAGTTGTTGTGGATGTAGGCTTAGATTGTCTCTAGTATTTTGGGTGGGTTTTTTTTGTCTCTTTCCTTGTCTATGGCTCTTTTAGTCTCACCTACTCCACCATGGATGGGCATTATCACATCAGTTGATTTCCTCCATGTGAAATTTTAAACCTTCATGAGGTACTAAGAAGGGTTGTGTGCTACTCTAAGGACCTTCAAGTAGTAATTTCTCACCTCAACAATAGACTATATTCTTAGTTAGAAGATCAACTAATCAAGAGTAATAATTGGAAGCACTAGTTGCTATAGCAGGAAAACCCCTCTACGGACTATACAAAGGGTCTAAAGTGTAGGTAGAGCTAACCATCTAAAGTCTCCTAATTTTTATCACTATCCCAACATTACCCCACAATCATACATAAAAGACAAGAGAGAGGGATCCAATACACCTACCTTAAACTCTGTGTCCGGTGTCGATCCCTTTGCGCTTGGTTGTTTCCTGACTACAAATTTCCTCTCAAGGCTAACCTCCATTCATCAAAAGACAAACAAGAAATTACAAGCATGCATTCTACATATGGATTAGTGGGTTAGACATCATAAAAAAGAAATGTAAACAAATCATATAAGTTTAAGACGTCATTTGGCTGGATGGAAAAAGTACTTCTTTATATTAATCTCACAAAAGTCACTTGCAACATGAGACCAACACTGCTCCTCGAACTTAGTCCTGGGCTCCTCTTCACGATGCACCAACTGCTTCCACATCTTCTTCTCCTCTTCAGTTCTCTCTTAGGGAAATGGTAAGGGATTTGCAATTGGGGCAAAGGGGGATTGATAAAATGGGCAAAGTTTCTTTTCTCTCTTGCCTCTCCTTGCAATGGGACCCCAACCCCTTATTTTATAAGCCAAAAGGGACAGTAACGGATGGGGTGACTGGCTATGGTCAGTCAAACGGTGAAGTAACGGCCCATAAACTAGTATCCTATGCAATTTTCCACATGTTGCGATATTTTGTGAGTGTATGCGGGTTGCAGTGGCTTAGCAAGCATGTGTATGCGGGCAATAATGGTGCAGGGTGCGTACACCTTCAAAATGATGGTTTTTAGAAGAGTTGTTAAATAATGGCTTGATAAAGATAGAAAGTTAGATGGCTTGATGCCAGGTATGCATGTTAGGTGAAATTTAGGGTTATAACAGATGCCCCCTAATGTGTGAGGTCAGAAAAGCATCTGATGGCCGAAATACATTACAAATCTTCACCACTGTATGACGCGAGTGAGCCCAGGGACCGGAGTCCAGGAGGTGCCATCTGCAAAAATAACAATTTGTCTCACCGAGGCGGGCATACCCATGCTCGGGATGAAATAAAATCATGGTTGCCAATCAAATACACTGCAGATCCATGACATATAACTATATAAAGTGTAGCCATGAGCAGTACACATAGAATCTACATCTCAAAAATAAAAAGATATACATGTATAGTATCCATCTTCAAGAAGCCAATGACGCCCGATGGTTGGAGATGAGGTCTCGAGAGCTCGAACAACAACTTCAAAATCTTCAAAACTCGGGTAGGAGTGTAATATGAGTGTACAACTTCACTACGCAAAGGTATTTGACGGCTCGTCGGGAACATACAAGAGGATCTTTACGATCAGTCATAGAAATTCATTGATTTTTTAACAAAGACTTGATTGGTATTTCGGGGTGGTCGGGCATGAGGAAAAGAGACAAACTGAAGAAGGGCCAAATCAAGTTTAGTAAGACTTCCTTTGGACGAAAGAATAACAAAATATGAGACTCGGGCAACATGGCATTAACATAAGTTCCTGATGTAGGAGGCAAAGAGAACTCTCCATATGTTTGGAAGGGTAACCAAACGGAGGAGGACACAACTCTATGTAGCGAGAACGACTTCCTAAGGTCATATTGAATCCTAAATCTTGAAGAAAAAACGAAAGGATGTGCTTTTTCCAAGGGAGACTCATTGTGCTGTCAACAAAAAGAAAATACTTTTCCCTTCCTCTTTTTGGGGTATATTTGATTTTTTTGTCTTTTTGTGGAAAGTTTTGAAAAAGAATAAAGAATTCTATGTTACAAAGGAGGATCGAGTGTCACAGACATACTAGTTCCAAGCACAAGGAACACATTGATGCTTAGAGAAAGGGGACATATGCAGGAAAATGACACTCGGGAAAAATCCTCCATGGTTCAAGGTGTCAAGACGCAGAGGCAAAGTGCTACAAGTATTGCGTATGAGGCATGATTTAGATGGTTCAGTTGAGAGCAACATGGAGCCAGCATTAGGCCAAAGACGCAGGAATGCAAATGTGATTAATAAGACACAATGATAACATCCTTCGATGTGATTTTAACGAGCCCAGAGAAGGTAAGCTCAGCGGTTTTTCATTTTTAGAGAGTCTGAAAAACCGTAAAAGGAGACTCCAATGAGGTACCTTTTTCGAAGGTAGTTTACTTGATTCGAAAAAGGGGTAAACTAGCACTGAACAAACGTCTATTCAAAATCATTTTAACGAGTGTGACAAAGACAATATCACTCCACAATCTTTTCATTTTTAAGGAGTCTGAAAAGAGCTTAATTATGGACTCCGTAAGGGATGTTCTTCTGGACCAATTTAACGAGTGTGAAGAAACAAGGTCACTCGGCTATCTTTTCAATTTTAGGGAGTCTGAAAAGAGCTTAACTATGGACTCTGTGGGGGTTCCTTTTTCGTAGATTTAGTCCCACGGACCCGAAAAAGGGGTAAAATTATACCTGAGAGTACTCTTCTAGAGAACTGAGGCTACTATAGTATACCTTTGTTCACACTTTTGACCATCCAGACCAAAAAAAGGGTAAACTACCGCTGGACAGACGTGCCTTCAAATTTCAGTTTAGCGAGCATGAAGTTCAACAAGATCGCTCAACAATCTTTTCATGTTTAGAGGGTCTGAAAAGGGATTAAAAGAAGACCCGTTGTGTTTTGGGATTCCCGAGGTTGAGGTAAAGAGTGATAATGAATCAATGCAAATGAGGCTCATACTCGTAATCAAGAAAAACTAATAAGGACTCTCGAGCCTATATTCACTAGTGATGGCATGGACACCAAAATGCAACCAGGATCTACCTAGGGCATCCATGTATAGGTAGGCTCTACCACTAAATTATGACACTTCTAGAGAAAACGTGAGGGTTTTGTGTCGCAATTCAGTCATATCAATCCTATGGAAAAGCGAAAAAGACAATGAGGTGCAACAAGTGGAGGTGGAATCCTATCTTACATGCACAAAGTTGGAAAAACGAATTTTTACCAAAAGGCCTTTAAAACCGACCCAAATCTCAAAAAACTTCCCAATGCCCAAGGTAACACTTATCGTAACATCCCCTGAGAAACTCAAGAACCAAAGTAAACGATTTTCAAGCTAGAAAAAATGGCAAAAGGGTCCAAAAAATGACAAAAAGGGGCCAAAAAGTTGGCAGCTCATTATCACCATTATAATTTGAGAATTGACCAAAAGTCAAAAAACACCCCTTTGCCGAAATAGTTGATTCCAGGAGCTTCAGTGGATGAAACGAACTTCTGTTTGGACCAAGTAAGTACATACTAACCTCCCTTGCATTTCCATCTTCCATTTTTTCATTTCTTTTGGTGTTTTGGAGGGGAACTGACCTTTAAAGAGGTCAGCCCTGTGTGTACGCAGGTTGTCCAAGCACAACCCGCGTGTACACGTGGGCAGAAGAGAAGCTGCCCACATGTACACATGACAGTCCTCAGGACAGCCTGTGTACACCCTCAATAAGTGGGAAAAAAAGGAAATGCAAGACTTAACTCTCCATTTCTTTGTTTTTGCAGGATGTACGTGCATTGGAGAGAGAGGGAGCATGAGGAAATTGTTTTTTTGGTCTCCAAGGACCCTGCTGTTATTGTTGTTTTGTCACAATGCAGGTTGTTAAAGTTCTTGCAGTGTCCGTTTATGAGGGCACAACCCAGGTTGCTAAATGCATTGATAGATTACTAGCATCCTGATGCAGAGGCATTCATGCTCGAGGGGAAGTCGTTGACTCCAATGACTGAGGACATTTACTTTCTGACTGGTCTCTCGAGGAGATGGGATCTAGTCAACTTGCGCACTTTCCCCCCCGGGCCCCACAACATTGAGGAGTTGATTGGACTCCATTGCGAGGCTAGTACTGAGAAAGTAGGTTCGCAGGTGCCTATTCATCAGATCAACAACCTATCACTCAAAGTGATATTTCTACTTATTGGACAGATCACTGGATCCACAACTTTACATTAGGCTTCCCAAGGTCACTTGCATTGTGCGGTACAATGCTTAAATGCATGGATTTTCGACTGGAGTACCACCATGCTGGATTGCATGAAGAGACAACTAACATAGTGTTGGGTACAGGTGCACCGTAACTTTGAGTTTGGGACCATTTTGTGTTCCTTTTTCTTCGAGAGGGTACCTAGTTTCAGTCCTTGAGAGATTATACGAGGGCATGAGGCCACTCTCCTGACTCTATGCAGATGGGCAACATTGTTGCCACGACAGGGTGGGGGGAGGACCATCGAGGCCTTTGATGAATTTTTTTTTTACTCATGGTCAGGACAGATTCCGGCAATAGAGGACTACCCCTATGTCGGTATTAACTTTTCCAGAGATCCTGACATGCCTGTACCTCCCAGAGCGGAGCAAGGAGAGATGGGTAAGTTTTCTTTTGAAAGTTATTTAATTTTTATGTATTTTTTTTATATATATCATTTTCTTTTGTATACCAGAGTATCTGACACTTACGTATCTGTTATGTATAGATGTGGGACCAATGCATCCAACAGACTTCTCGAGGACTAGGCAGCATCCTCGACCAGAGGTAGGACCAGCTAAAGCCGTCGGACCAGCAGCAACAACAGGGGGGCCTCCCACTGGAGAGGTTGAGAGAGTATTGAGACGGATAGAGTGGAACCTCACCGCGATCACTCATACAGTCCCAATGGTGGAGATCAAGGATCTCCCACCATTGATGCAACCTCACATAGTTGGGGTGCCATGGACCTGGGTCCAGCTCTTCCGGCATTTGGCAAACGTCGTTGTTCACTATGGCAGGGCCAACAGGCCCCGCCCTTAGCTAGGCTAGACTACTTATGTGTCGAGAGAAATTTTTGTATATTTTTGAGGGCATAAGCCCTGTGACTCTTACTAGAAATATTTTTGAGGTGCTTGCGCCCAACCTTGTACTCTGATATTTTTTGATATATATATGGATCTTTTTCATATTTTTATGTCTTATGGATTGCTTATATTTTACAAATGTATTTACATGTTTCTGTGTGTGTTTTTTCTTACATGTGTGCAATATGCCAATCTAATACATGATTAGCTAGATTATCTGTGATTTGATTCAATCTCCTAGGAACATGGATATACATAATGTAATCAAAGCTTCATTCTAAGAGACGTACCCTAAGAAACCGTCGATGTAGTGTAGGATCGTAAACGTGGTAAACCCCATTTAACTGAGACACAACTAGTTGAGCATCTAATTAGACCCAGAGGTGAGAGATACCATATGAAAAAGCGTCATGAAGCAACTCTAAGATTGCGTTGTATTCAACGAAATTGTTTGTGGCATCACCTAAACAGATCCCTCCTAATTATAGCAACTGGCCCTAAGGTGTGAAAATTACCCAAGTTGCAGAAGCAAGCCTCCGAGTGTGCTGGCTAGTGCCATCCGTGAACCCAATGAACACCTCTGATTCACTTGACATCTGCCACAGTGAAAAAGATGACATCAAAAATGACATGTCCATAAAACAAAAGACGAAAACTAAAAAGAGAATGTACATGACTATACATATGTTACAAGAAGTCACCTAAGGCGACCCACCTACGAGTAATACTTCTTAAGGTAGAGCCCATTTCTAGGCTTCGCGAAAGAATTTCCTTCAAAGTCTACCAGATGATAAGCACCCTTCTTTAGAACCTCCTTCACGATGAAAGTTCTGAACCACATGGGTTTGAACTTGCCTGCCCCTAGGGGGTCCTTATCTTGGTCATAGACTAGGACAAGGCCACCTTCAGAGAAAATCCAAGGATGGACAGACTGATCATACTGACACTTGACTTTTTTTTTGTGAGCCTCATTAGCCAAGGCTACATCCCGACGCTGCTCATCAAGCTACTCAAGATATAATAAATGCTCTTCAAGCAGTGAAGTGTCTGGAAATAACTGTACTGCCAACTTTAGAGAGGGGATCTAACACTCTATAGGCAAGACTGCTTCCATCCCGTAAACAAGTTGAAAAGGTGAGAAATTGGTTCAAGTCTTAACAGACATTTGGTAGGCCCATAATGTCGAATACAACATCAAATGCCAATTTGACTTGGCCGAATCGATTGTGGGTAGTAGGGTGATGAATGTTCTTGCCTCAACCCAAGATTTGATGTTAACTCAAACATCATTTTGTTTTGAAAGTGACTGCAATGGTCAATGACAATCTCTCTTGGGACGCTGAACCTTGCTATTATCTGGTTAAACAAAGAGAGATTTGCGGTCTCGCCATCATCTTTAAACGTTGGCATAGATTCGACCCACTTCATAAAGTAGTCTACTGCTGTGATGATATAACGATGCCCCCTTGGAGAAGGAGGGTTGCATGTAGCATAATCAATCCCCCACTTGGTGAAGGGACCAACTGTGATGACGGGAAACATGGGAGCAGGGTGTGCCCTCATCTTCTGAGAGAAGATCTAACATGGGTGGCACTTCTTGACCAATTCAACACAATCTTTGATTATTGTCGGCCAAAATTATTTGGCTCGTAGAATCCTTTGGGTTGTTGCCAACCCAGACAAATGACCGCCACATGCTCCAGTGTGGCAATCGTTAAGCACGATTTATGCTTCTTCATGGGTGAGACACCGGCGAAGGATGCAATCTACACCTCGACGATACAATGTGTCCTTGAGTATGAGATAGTTTTTGGCCCGATGGCGTATACAACGACACTCATCAAGAGAACCAGAGGTAGGTCACTTCAAAGTCTGGATATAGACTAGTATATCTCCATACCAAGGGTCCAAAGATGTAATCATAAACATGTCTCCTTTGATAGGAAACTCTTCGGGTATAACATCACCTGATTGGATCAGAAGTTCTGAAATGAGTTCTGCAAAGACCAACGAATTTTTGGATTTCGCTGAAACAAAATCCAACTTGAATTCCCAGAGGATAACTATCCATCTTTTGATCTTTCCGCCAATTACACATCGTGTCAACATGTATTGAAACAGATTCACAATGGCAATGACGGTGGTTGTTATAAGCAAAATCTGTCCGTAGGGACGGATCCGACCTATCCGGCTGTGAAGCCGGTTACAGCCCCTTTGGTAGCTCGGCACGAGGCAGAGGCTACCCGCACCA
>ML776985.1:875533-908123 GCA_009831015.1 Picea engelmannii
GTTGGAAAGGTATTGACGAGTAATTTGATGAGGTGATAATATAATTTTGAGCCAGGGTCATTTATGACTGTCTTAGCTGTTATGAAACCCTGCCATGTGAGTTGGTGGACCCCTTTTTGCCTAAAATTATTGGCCAACTTGTGGCAGCTCTAACCAAGTCATCTGGAGTCGGAATGAGGCAAATAAGATGTCGTTGGAAAGTTTTCTGAGTATATTACAGCATGGCATTTCTGAATATCTGATTTATAACTCTTTACCCACAAATTTTAAATCATGAAGCACTGTAACCAATTTTATGCCCAAAAGTGGTCATAAACTTGCGAAGGCTCGTTCTCACTAACCGGGGGTCGAAACCAAGCACGGGATATACCGTTGGAAAGGTCTCACACTGCCCTACACCATGTCTGGGTTTGATTTTCCATTTGATACCATCATCTGAACAGATTCAGACCAGGAAGCTACAGCTATTAGTTTTGTCCGTTCGGGTGACTTTGACTTTGTGTGCCTCATATGGGTCATACTGACTCGGAACCAAGCTCATGATAGCTTGTTGAAAATCTTGTACCGATCCCTACCACTTGGAAGTGTTGTATTCCCTGAATCAATCAACCTTGACATGAGGAAGAAACGCCATGGGAAGGCCCACAAATCCCTGAAAGCAACCAACTGATACTCTTTCAAGGGCAGAGGCCATAGTAACTATGACCCCCGCCACTGTCTTTGATTGGAACTATAGCACCAAGGGGATTTCATGGAGAAGTAACTGTGTAAAACACCATGTTGAGCCCAAAGCAGATTTTTGGGTCAACAGTGGTCTTGAGAAACAAGATGTAATGACGGAACCGTTGGACGACATGAACTGCTGCCAACGCAAGTTTTTGAATGTGGGAATAATTGAGTTCTAGTCCAACCAGGCTTCAGCTCAGGTAATAAATCACATATTCTGCGAGGAAATCATCCTCCTGAACCAAGACCATACCGATGGTCGACTCTACAATGGCCAAGTACAATAAGAAATCTTTATTATAATTGGGTGGCCGAAGCAGAGGGGTAGATGTGAGGGCACGTTTCAACGCTTCAAAATAACATTAAGCAACTTCGTTCCAACGAAAAGGAACATCCTTCTTCAGTAAATGCATAAAACCCTTTGTGATCTTGGCATAGTTGGCGATGAAACACCGTAAAAAGTTGTCTTTTCCCTGTAGACTTTAAAGTTGAGGGATTGTGCACGGGGGAGACAACTGAACTATTTCCTCAACCTTTAGAGGATCGACCATGATCCTTGTTGTTGAAACTATGAAACCTTACAGACAACTTGATGTTACGCAAAAGTTGCATTTGTTTGGATTCAAGCGGATCCGGTAGTAGCGACATCACTCAAAGATAAATTGGAGGTGTGTGGGATGATCATCTCTCTTGCGATATCATGATGCTAAATCATCGAGATAAGCCTCGAATATGTGTTTGAGATCATGGAAATCAAAATACATGGCCCACTGAAATGTAGTTCCAACATTTTTCAGACCAAAAGGCATCTTTCGATAAGCGAATGTACCCCACGGACAGACGAAATCGATTTTGTGTTGGTCTTTGGGCTTGATCTGTATCTGATTGTATCCCGAAAAACCATCCATGAAATAAAAGGCTTCGCAACCTACGCATTCATGGACTATCTAGTCAATAAATGGTGTGGGGAAATTATCCTTTGAACAGGCCTTGTTCAAATCATGGAAGTTTGTACATACGCGAATCGTACCCTATTTTTTGTTGACTGGAATGGGATTTGACACCCATTGAGTAAATTGGACGGGGTAGATGAAACCATCTTGGAGTAGTTTCTCTACTTCAACCTTAATAGCTGCTACTTTCCTAAGATTGATTGGATGAAGCTTCTGTTGGACCATCTTAGCATCAATATGTGTTGTGATTTCATGTTCAACTATTCTTGAATTTATGCCTGACATTTCCTTGTAAGACCAAGCAAACACATCCCAGAATTCTTTAAATAAATCTGTGTAGATTTGAATCTCCTTGGGGGAGCAGTCTACTCCGACGAAGATATTCTCCACGACATCGGGGATTCTGGAGATATCGATAGGTATCATTTGAGCAATGGTTTCCATATTTCCTTCAGCGTAAACAGTGTGCATAGCCAAAGGATTGATAGGACAAGACTTATCTCCAGTCATAGTCAGAGTGAATTCACCTGCTTCAATTCTTCTTAACTCTGGGAGGAAGTAAGATTGATGATGGAGATCATCCTAGGGTCTGTCTAGACTAGTCATTGCCTCAATAATCACCTCGTCTGAGGGAAACACTAAGTCTAAAGAATCAGTATCAGTGAGGGAACCTTGAGCCCATATAGGCTCGATAACCGGATCTAACTCCTGTGCGGGAGTTGGATCGAGGTCGGCGGAAGATTGTTGGATTGTAGAGTACGCAACTTCTACCGTGGAAAAAGGCATGTCCATACCATGGTGCCCTATCCCTTCCATCATGGCTGATGGGGAAGGAAGAGTCCATGGATCATTAAATCAAGTCGTGCGAAATGATGAGATTTGAAAGATTTCGGCCCTAGGTTGGTCGGGGACAACCGACATGTAATGGACATTGCCGGTCGGAGGCAGGTAAATGAAAGTACCCATAAAATGTGGGCACAATCCAACCCCTACGTTGACGATGTCGAGCTAAGGGTTATCAATCATTGGGACCGTGGATATCCCTGATGAAGGGTCAGAACTGAAGAAGGATAACTGATAAATGGTCATGATCCATCCCTCATGTGGAAACAACAAGACCTGAAAAATTGTCGCAACCACTGCTTGCATAGTGTAGGTCCAACTCCTTCCTAATAAGAGATTGTAGTCAAGAGACACATCGACCACTTCCACTTCGATGCACACGATCTTCCCTCCTAAATGCACGAGAAAAGAGGGGATGATTCCATGTGGTCGGAACAAAAGACCGTCGAAAGAGGTAAGAAAAGTAGGTGACAGAGACAAAATGGGTTGACCAATGGCCTTCCAACACGCCAAAGACATCACACATGTAGAGGCACCTTGATCAACCACCCTGCGAAAAATGTTCCGAGGAAACATTTTCATGGTGTAAGCCACTACTATCTGAAACACTACGTGGTAAGGAGGAAGAGGTTTTAAGTTTGTCGTATCAAGCATAATCGTTCCTGGATTACAAGTCTCAGAAGATCCTAAGGTAGCTAATAGAGCCTTTCTCTAAAAAGGGCATCTCTGGAGGAATTCCAGAGCTGACATCGCACAAGGGGTTTGTGACAAATCCTCCACCACAGAGTAGTTCTGGGTGGCCATTGCATTTGGGTTGTGAGAATCTTTCTTGAATGCACCTTTGGGAATGTGTGTCATTGTTTCTCCCAACGTCTTCTCAATATGGAGAGGAAGAGATGGGTTTTCGGCTTCTTTACCCTTCTCAAAGGTGTTTGGCATTTCGTAGTCACGTAACTTAATCGTTATGTCAATGCTACCTTTCATCATGTACACATTCGTGGATGAAGGATTACTCAAATATGGAGGGGGTCCCTGACCGTCCCCTTTCACGCTTGAAGAGGCTTGAGATAAATTTTTCCCATGCAGAAATGGGTTCATTAACATGGTTGGATGTTGTTGTGTCAATAACTTATGGGCCTCCGCAAGCCGAGGTCACTTGTGAGTCAGATGGTCTTCCTTGCAAAGATTACAGGGATACTTTGACTTCTTCTTTTCAGTGTTTCCCGCGCTAGAATTATTGGTAGGTTTCTTATCCCCATTACCCTTCTTTCATTGTTTCTTCTTTCCATCAAGCTACTAGGTGGCCTTCAGGTTTTTCGATTTCACACTATGTACATCCGACGTTTGAGTAGGGGGAGCAGTCGAACCAGTGGTCTAGTTGGCCACTGACTGTTGTATTGACAATTGTTGCAATTGATTCGACAACTGATCAACGAGCTTCGATTGTGCTGAACCAACAATACCATTGGCATGTGGTCGAGATCTTTGTCTAGTCTTTTCATGTATCAACCATGGTTCATCTGGAAAAACTTTGTAAAGTAAACTAGACTGAGAGTAAATCAGCTCTAGCTGTTGAGTTCTCATTATCGCTTCTTCCTATGAAAAGACTCCCGAGGTTGCGACGTCTTTAGATAACTGAGGTACCAAAGACTTAAGTAACCACTCAAGCAAGAATGCTGGTGGGACTGGCACTTTTATCAAACTCTTCCGGTGTCTCCATTCTCATATGTGATCTGAGATATGGTCCTCTTTTGTCTACTCAAAGTTTTCCAACAATTCGTTGTTGACATCATATCTCACAAGTAATTGGAAATGGTTTAAGAAAGCCATTGCCAGTTCGCCGAAGGAAGAGTATCTTTAGTGGTCAAGCTCAATGTACCATTCTGTAGCACTCCCAATGAGAGTACATTGAAACAAACACAACTGGATGGAGTCATCTCTCAATGAGTTGGATGAGCACCATAAATGGAAGGTAGTCACATGATCGCCTGGATCTTCGTTAGGCTTGGCCTCGAACTTTGGAATGTTTGAAGGAAACTTGTTCGACATAGAAGGCCAACGTAGATCATGACAGATGGGGTCGTTTAATAACTTTGTCAAGTCTGGCAAGTGTAGAGTTGTCAAAAATGGTAATTTGGGTTGTTGATTGTAACCAAGGAAAAAGGAGCCTGGAGTTTGGCTGGCACCAGGTTGCCAGGAAAATTTACGTTGTTGGCCAAGGTTCTGGTAATAACCATGGTCATGACCAGCATACAGATTCTTTTCTTGTTGATACATCATCGACTGACTCCCATAATAGGACGTAAAGGGTTGGGCTTGCGTCACATTCCAAGGATTTTGGGAAGGGTTGCCCCCTGTCGATCTGATGAGCATAGGTGTTGAGCCTTGCCTAGGGTTCCATTGGCTATGGAAGGGGTTGCCCTCAGTCAACATCCCTGACAAGAGAGTTGATCCTTGCCATGGATTCCAAGGTCCTAGTGAGGAAGAAATTCCTAAGTTTTCCCCCTGTGCAGGAATAGTACCCTGTACAAGATGTTTTTTTCCATAGTCGGGGTTTTCCCTGACCGAGATGGAAGTTGATGAGAAAGCGTTGTTACCAAACGCACCGAACAAAGAGAACAATGTCGATCCAACTGACATGTTATAAGAAGGAAGTGCTTGACTACCTACTCCAAACAAACTATAGTTTGTGTTTGGCCTGGCGGAGTGCTAGTGAGCACTGCCGAGCGAAGGGGATGAAGGCGGTAAATGAACCCCTTCGTAAGGGAAAGAGTTATAGGGAGTTGAATTTCCCCCCATGGATCCTTGCAGAGGAGCATTGGAGCTCCTTTCCCCAAGACCTAACGTCTATAGAGTGGAGTGGGCAAGGATAGTGCTCGTACTGAAGCCAGGCATCCCATATGAGAACGGAGGGTCTGTCGCACTCTAGGTGAACAGAGCAGTGATCACTACCATAGATAGAATTAGACCATTGCCCGAGGTAGAGGCAGTCAATACCATAGTGGTCCGGACCAACGATGGTTGGTTAGGAAGTAGAACACCCCTTGTAGTGACAACCATAGAGGAAATATGAGTATTCCCTAAAGAAGTAGCAGTATTTTTTTCCATCGCTACTTGTGACACTACTTGACGCTCGTAAGGTTGAACCTATACGACGATGGGTATTGATAGATCAGTGATTGAAGGGTTATACGGACCAAGAGCTTGTGCTCTAAGGTCAAAGATGATTGGTTCCTCCAGAATCGAATGTTCTTCTCTCAGAGATGAGTCAGGCACATTTTCCTGTAACCTGGTTGCCTCAAAAGACCCTTGCTAGTCTAGTTTTCACCCTAGCGATGGCGGGGGTGGCTGGATATCAACCGGCGACAGGCCCAAAATCCTTCGTGACCGGAGGAGCTCCTGATCCTCCATTGTCTGAGAATATCAATGACACACTAGGGATTTCTATAATCATTTTTTTTTTTTTTAAACAACACACACTAGAAAAAGTTCCTATGAGATAAGACAAGTAAATCACTAGCTAGTTGGAAGAACAATTACAACAACCAACACTAGAGAAACTTACCATTGCAAGTGCAACTCGAATACGGAAGAACCCTTAGGGTACAATCTGTAAAGTGTGGCCTGATGTTTTCCCTAGGTACCACAATATACCCCCGTAGTTAGTTGTGTAAGTCACTAAGATAAAGGAAACTAGGTTTCCAGCGCGCAAACAGTCACTAGGTGGGTACAATCGACAGTCGGGTGGACCGCAATGAGTAGGGTATCAAGCCCGAAACCTATCAAGGGTATTGAAAGAAAGTGTTCCAGAAGATGACTGAGGACCTCGAATGGATTCTAGACCCACTAAGCTCCATGGAAAATGCAATTAACAAAATCCCAAGATAAGCCCTCTATATGCGTTCCCCACTACGCTTGGTCTGGCTTTGGAGGGGTTATCTCTGCTACCTTTCCGCACACGACCTCGTGTTTAGCCCCTGTGTTAGAGGGGGGTCCCAAATAACTTTCACGGTTACTGGACTTTCAAGCACTCCCTAGCACAGACTCTTATGTTTGTTTTTGTAGCCTTGAAGAGTTTCCTCTCCAATCCTAAATCAAGTCTCTAGCCTACACTGCATTGATGGACCATACAAACACAAAGTATAATAACTTTTAATTAAGCGTTAATTTTATTCATTGTCTTAAGTCAAAAGGAATTAAAATGAAGCCAATGATGTTCTTTTAAGAGATGAAAGAGAAGAGCATAAGATGAAACTGGAAACAAAACTACTTATTCTTCACAAAAGATTTGTCAATTTAAACTTTTTCACCAAACTTTTCATAACTACTTTTCTCAGATCTTTGAAAATAAATACTTGAAACAAGATTCCGCTCGACTATGAGCTACTTAATGTCCTAAGCATTCAATTAAATAACTTAAGAAATTTTTCGTTTTCCTTGGTAGACAAAGAAACTAACCTAAACTACTTTACCAAACAAAGTAATGAAAGATTTTTTTTATTGTTTTATGCTTCAAAACAAGAAATTTGAAAAAGAATTATTTTATTTTCTTTCAAAGAAAAAAAGGGGGAAATGACGATAAGACAGGGCCAAGAAATGGCTTCTGGCCCAATCGCAGATCGCAGGGAGTCACTAACAACACCAAGTAGGAAGATCAAAGCATACTCACCAAATTGTCTAAAAACCCTATTAAAGAAAACACAAGAAATATTTGGTCAAAAGAAAGCTAAACTGAAGTCAAACCTAGGCTACATAATGATATAACAGAGACCGTGACTAGATCAAGAAAACCCCTAAGGAGTGTGACTTCTGACAGGGAAGAGGATGACTACCTCTTATTTTTCAAAAAAATTCTCAACAGGCACACTACTGACACTTCAACAACCAACCTATGTACGTGGGTTGTCCAAAGGCAGGGCGTGTATGCACACGTGCAGGCCCACTATATGCCACGTACACCTCTGTAACTCTTCAAAAACATGAAAAAACAACAGTCCAACACAGGCAGGGAGTACTGGTATGGAAGACCAACATCCCTTAAAGACAAAAAAGCTCACATAAACTTAGAAAACAGTAAATAACTTATTCAAATCACCCAAGAAAAAATATCCCCAAAGACCCTAGAGGCCTCCCCAGTATGGTCGCCAATTATGCTATAGCAGGAAAACCCCTCTACGGACTACACAAAGGGTCTAAAGTTTAGGCAGAGCTAACCGTCTAAAGTCTCCTACTTTTTATCACTATCCCAACATTACCCCACAATCATACATAAAAGACAAGAGAAAGGGATCCGATAGGCCTACCTTAAACTCCGCGTCCAGTGTTGATCCCTTTGTGTTTGGTTGTTTCCTAACTGCAAATCTCCTCCCAAGTCTGACCTGCATTCATCAAAAGACAAACAAGAAACTATAAGCATTCATTCTACATATGGATTAGTGGGTTAGACATCATAAACAAGAAATGTAAACAAATCATATAAGTTTAAGACGTCATTTGGCGGGACGGAAAAAGTACTTCTTTATATTAATATCACAAAAGTCACTTACAACATGAGACCGACACTGCTTCTCGAACTTAGTCCTGAGCTCCTCTTCACCATGCACCAACTGCTTCCACGTCTTCTTCTCCTCTTCAGTTCTCTCTTAGGGAAATGGTAAGGGATTTGCAATTGGGGCAAAGGGGGATTGATAAAATGGGAAAAGTTTATTTTCTCTCGTGCCTCTCCTTGCAATGGGACCCCAACCCCTTCTTTTATAGGCCAAAAAGGACAGTAACGGATGGGGTGACTGGCTATGGGTAGTCAAACAGTTAAGTAATGGCCCGGAAACCAGTATCCTATGCAATTTTCCACATTTTGTGATATTCTGTGAGTGTACACAGGCTATAGTGGCTTAGCAAGCATGTGTACGTGGGCAATAATGGTGCAGGGAGCGTACACCTTCAAAATGATGGTTTTTAGAAGAGTTGTTCAATAATGGATTGGTAAAGATAATAAGTTAGATGGCTTGATGCCAGGTATGCATGCGAGGTGCAATTTAGGGTTATAACACCAGTGGGCATCCAATGCACGAAAATTAAGAAACACATTGTAGATCACAGCATGCAATTCCAATTGACCTCGAGACAAGTAAGGAGCTCAGACTCTTTGACTTCCCATCCAAAAGTTTCAATTGTTTATATTAGGGAAGATGTCAAGGAGGAAGATGAAATTCAACAAATATAAGGGGAGATGGAATTTGAAGAGGTAGCTCTAGAATTCATTGCATATGTCAAGCAAAAACCTATAGTGGGCATGATTTTCATTAAAAAAATATGTTTTATGTTTTGTGAATCAATAATTTTTCTATGAAAGTTTATTAGACTTTATAACTATATGATTTTTAGTTTTGTGGAGAAAATGTAAAAACAACACAGGCTATAGGAAGACTCTTTAAAATATTAGGAATTTTTTAATCTTTAATGTTAAAATCTAGAATTGTATTATTTCATTATACAATCTTGCTACAAATTTCTTTTAATACAATAGTTATCTATTTTTGTTTTAAAAAAACTTGATTATTCAAAGTGGAAAACACCCAAAAATTGTAGGATCAAATCTAACAAAATATATTTTAGTTAAAAAATAAAAAACTCAATTGTTCAAAATAAAAATTACTAAACAAAATTATAGGATAAAATATCAAATATAACAAAATCTATTTTAGTTAAAAAAAAAAACTCGATTGTTTAAAATGAAAATTACTAAAAACAATTATAACAAAGTTTAGTTAATTTTTTAATTGTTCTTATAACTTGACAATTAAAAACACCATCTATATGAAAATTCCAAAGAAACAGAAAAAATAACACAAAATGTTTCTTGCAAAAGGGTATTATCATTTTTTTTTATCAAAGCACTAATTGAAGGGCACTAAACTTAAACAAGTTTTGCATGGTAGTGTAGTCCCTGCCAGGTTGGAATGGGAATAAATGCACTTCTACGGTGGGACCGAGTACAAACACATGGGAAGCAGGTTGAAGTACATGTGATACCCATGTAAAGGATGGCTTTGTGGCAGCGTGTCATTGGCCAACCACAAGACATTTGGCTTGTAGATGACCCCCCAGGTTAATATGCGAACGAGGCAATTTTTTCCTGGGGTGTTTCCTGGGGTGTGTATAGTTCACTAAATGATTTGCAATAAAGGTTCTTGTGAAAAAGGACTAGGAAGCATAGACATTAAACATTCAAATACAATATAATATTAAACAACATCTGGAATCTGTTCCATATTTATTCAAATGCAATAGAATATTAATAATGTCTTGCAAAAAAGGTTCTTGTTTTCTTTGAAATTTATCAAAAATTAATAATGTACGTTACATATTTCTGGAATCTGTTCCATATTTTTGAAGCATACACAAAGCATAGACATTAAACATTCAAATACAATACAATATTAAACAAAATCTGGAATGTGTTCCATATTTATTCAAATGCAATAGAATATTAATAATGTCTTACAAAAAAGGTTCATGTTTTCTTTGAAATTTATCAAAAAATTAATAATGTATGCTACATATTTCTGGAATCTGTTCCATATTTATGAAGCATACACATTAAACATTCAAATACAATAGAATATTAGGTTCCTGTTTTCTTTGAAATTTATCAAAAAATAATAATGTTTGTTACATATTTCTGGAATGTGTTCCATATTTCTGAAGCATACACATTAAACATTCAAATACAATAGAATACTAATAATGTTCCTGGACACAAAAAATTTAGCATTCCCGAATTAGTTTTCTTTGAAATTTATCAAAAATTAATAATGTCTATTACATGTTCAATATTTTTGGAAATTTAAATGTGTTTGTCATATAGACTAGGATTGGGGCTCTCGTGGACCATAAAAAAGAAATAAGTACAAGAATTAGGACTGGAGAAACAAGAAATGCACGATGGTAGAGAGGAAGACCTGAAAACAAGAAATTGGAAGTTATGAGTGTTTGGTTAGATATTTACATTTAAAGAGGTAGAATAACTGGATTGATAAATAAAACAAGATGACATCAGTATAGACTTACTATGAATCTGATGCGTTTTTGTTGTTGTCGTCGACAGTCACTAGAATTGTGCCAACCGGTTGTTGCCCTTCCTCGATGAGGTTGTCCATTCTCCGTTGGAACCATTCTTCAATGTAGCTTCTCATGGGGGCCATGTTGATTTCATCCTGGATTTATATGTCGAAAAGCTCGTTTTCTAATTTCCTTAGATCCATAGAAATATTATACAGACTCTGTTCAATTTCTTCATTGTGTGTTGAATACTCTAGTATCCAACTCTCAAGCTCATCTACACGATATTCAAGGATGTTGTAAAACTTTTTGAAAGACAACTCCTTTAAAATATCAAGTTGTTCATCGAAGGATTATTTGGTCATTGAAAAGGATTTGAAAATTAAGTTTGGGTATTGAACCTCATTGGTACTTCCGGCTAAGTCTATTTGGATCAGGTTTCTAAATAATTTTTTTTTTTTCTGATATGGCTTGTTTACATGATTCGACAATGAGCTCCAAGTTCTTAACTTTCTTTTTCCAGCATGCTTTTAATTGTTTGGTCCGATTTGGGGAGGGGAGATTATCTTTTCTTCTTTTCAGATCTGAGTTGTTGATGGCATGGTTGGCAAAAGGGGTCAACACCTGTTCACAGAAATGTTGATCATTTTTAAAATTCATCTACAAATGTTCATGCAAATCATTTGCTCTCTTTCAAAAGGAAGTTATATTTTGTGTTGTTTCCCAGGCTTCAGTAACGAGTTGCATTATTTTCTTTATCTTATTCTCTACAAGGGATCTACATGATGCAAGGAGGTTGGAGGATACTTTTAACTTGGCTACAGGGGTAGCAGGAATTTCTTTTGCTAAAGGACTGGCAAACTATGGGGTAGCAATGAAAGCCTCCTCAAATCCCTTGACACGATCTTTCAGTTTGGCATTCTCCGCTTCAATTCCTCAAATGGAATCATTAAGAGCATCACCAATTATGCGGTGAAATAGGGAGATTTGGGACAGTCACATTTTCCTTTCCTATTTGTTACATCTCTCTTTTCAATAACCATATTTTTAGATTGGCTGTTAAAAACAACGTTCTGGAATACAAAGGATTCATCTTCATAAAAAATGTCGGTCTCAGCTATTTCCATTGCGGACGGACCAACTTTGTGCATGTCCTTAGTTTCAATTTCAAGTTGCATCTGTTCACTTTCAATTTCGGGTTCGTTCACCTACCCTACAATGTTTTTTCTCTTATTCATCAGGGGAACTTTGTGAAAACTATCAATTTTTGTGTGAGGAGGGTTCTTGTCTCCTCCTTCATTTGAATAATTTTGGGTTTCTTTCTTACTGGGGTGGGTCATTGAAGTGATGCTCTATGATTTCATGCTCTTCAAAGTGTTGGCAGGGGATTGGGAACTCTTCCCACCAGATACTTTTCCCTGTTGTCTATACAGTTCAGTTGCGCTTTTCAATGTCCCTATGTCGCAATCACCAGAAGCAGGATTGTTGTCATCACTGTCCTTGTCTTCGATCAAGCATCTATGGATAAGAGCTAATAAATACAACAGCTAGTAAATGTTTTCAAAAAATCCCATTAGGGTCGAACCCATTTAGCCTTTTAGCATATGTTAGGTTCAAGTTCTTGAAATGGCCTTTGAATTCGTCAATCTTGTTGATGTTTCTGCACATGAAGTCCTCGGCTTTCTAGGGAAGAGGAATGAACTGTTTTTTTTTCTTGTCATAAAAAAAATGCAACCAGTGGTTGTATTGCCTTGTTATTTCTATAACAAACATATTGTCTGTGATGCGGCATGGAAGGAAAGTAGGATTTTCCTTGGAGCCAAATACCATTAGTACACTGTGATTTTCCTTTTGTTCAAGTGTCCCCTTCTTGTTCAAAAGCATGGTTTCCTGGCCAAACATCCGGGGAGCATCCTTCCCTAACAATAAATATTTGAAAACCGAGACAAAGTCATTAAAAACTTCATAAAAACAATGGTAGGCCTTGTGCCTCCACAGGGCCTGGTACCAGAATGTTACTGGGTCGAATTCACAATTTATTTTCTTGGAAAGAGACAATTTTGGAAACGAATAGCAATGCACTGTTGCAAAAATCAATTAGGATGACATATAAAATTTATTCAATTCTTTGAATCGTGACAAAGGGGAACATATTTCAATGGAAATTATCTTCCCCAAATCAAAAATGAATTGTTTCTTGAATGTGAAGTACAAAATATAAATAACTATATGGGAAATGCTTGTCGTGGATGCATGTCCCGTTATTCTTGTAAACATCCAAGCAATTTCCCGGAATGGATTTCTAAAGGAACTTACCTGCAAATTTGTGATATCTTCAGGAACTGTTGTGGGGTCTTCAAGGAACTCGGGTAAGATGTCCAACCCATTATCATGTTTTTCTAGGAACTTCTTGCAGTCTTGTCCTCTGAAGGTCAATGTTGGCTCCGACAATTTTAACATCTTGTGAAAGACCTGAGGTGACAAAGAAACAGGAGAATGGTCGCGCAGTGGAATAATTCTTTGGCTTGAAATATATTTTTCGGCACACCAAGAGACCACCTCCTTACAGTCAAAAACCTCAGGGACGCATCCTGCACAAGCGATTCCAGAGGTCCAAATCACTTTGTTCTTGGCAGAATAGGATGAATAGTAAAAGCATGACCTGGACCACTAGAATTTTTGGCCCTGACGTTCGAATATATTCACTATATCTCCAAAAAACCGTTGTTGACCTACTGCCATAACTTTACAAGAACGTTTGTTTTCTCCAGATGATGATTGAAATGAAGAGTTGGAAGGGGTAATATAACACTATGCAAATCTTGGTCCAATGTGTGTGAATGGGATATCTCCTCGAGACATCCACTCATTTATGACAATTTTGACGATTGTTACATGATGCATTGTTAACATTAAAGACTAGTAATTGCACACATAGAAGTGCGAACATGGTGGATATGGAAATGAGTGATTAAGCATTGGAGATTTCTTGAATGGGCCAATGCGACGACCTGTGTTTGAGATGAACAATCAGAAGGGGCAATATAACTCTCTGTAGATCTTGTTTTAATGTGTATTAATGGGAGATCTCCTTGAGTGTTTCACTCATTAATGACAATGTTGACGGTTCCTGCATGGTGATTTGTTAGCATGAAAGATTTCTAATTCCATATTAATAAATAAGTACGAAGGTCGTAGGGATGAGAAAGAGAAGTTAAGGAGTGTCTAATTATCTAAAGCGGTCGGGCAGGCTTCAAAACAGGGTTACAAGGTACAACTGTTGCAGGTGAGGGTGCAAGGGTCAAATTGTATGTCTATGAACTTTTTGAGTGCAATACACATAACATCGAAGAGGGTATGGTAGGATAGTCTAGAAGGCAATTTGTATATCGCAGAAGTTTGGGTAATGTTTGCAGGACACAAAACAATGGAGGTGCAAACATGAGCCCGCCTATCCAGGAACCCGTAATCGAAAAAAGTGGCTTAAGTATGGAAGAGAAAATGGTTGGGTGGATTTGTTTTCACTAATATATTGAAACTTGTAATATATATCCCATTGTGTGGAAAGATATTTTATGCATGTCTCTTGGCAGAAAATATAAAATAAGAGAAGATAAATTAATTTAAATTCGACGAGTCGAGCTTTAATTAAATTTCACTTTCTCGTCTACACTTTTTATTTTTAATGGCGGCCAATACAGTTTTTGCATGATGAACTATTAGCTATAAACCTTGGTCGGGCATAGTAAAAAATGCCTGAGAATTGGAGATTTTGTGAACCCACCAACCCAAGGAACCGCGAAAGAGATTCCATGAAATGGGAAAGTATGGAAATTCGTCGGATGGGCTTCAGAATTAGGGTGACAATGGTTCCCTAGGAGACGTGACTTCTCGAAGGTCAAATTGTATGTATTGGGACTTGAATGCAAAATGTGTACCACAGAAGAGAGGATGGTCATTAATGACATGTTTAAGGCTCATGCATAATGAAGTGCTAGCATTAAATCTTACCAATTTCATTTCCAAAGAGAAGTAGGATGGTGGCAGGGGCACGAAACAACAAGGAATGGCTAATTATCGAAAGTCATTGGTGATGCTTCGAAATAGGGATAAAAGATACATCCACTAGAGGTGATGGCCCAAGGGTCAAATTGTATCTCTCAGACATGATGATGCATTCCTGCGGACAAAGTGTATATCACAGAACTCCGGGTACTACTTGCTAGTCATGGAACATTGGAAACACAATCCTAAGCCTACCAGTTCGAGAACCCACAATCGAAAAAATGTCTAAGAATGAAACAAGGAAACGAAAGGGCGGACTCGATACACAATAAATGTACAATGTCATGGAAATACAACCAACTTGGGGCTGAGTATTGAAAGGAACAACGGACGACTGAGCTCATGACGGGGCATTCCAGTGGAAAAATTGTATATCGCGGAACTCCGGGCACTGTTTGCAAGTTGCAGAAGATTCCAAAAACAATTTTGAGGCCGTAAATCTAGGAACCCACAATCGAAAAAGTATCCAAGTATGGAATAGGGAAACATTGGCCCGGACTTTTTTTCGTTAATATATTAAAATTTGTAATAGCTTTTCCATTACCTAGAAAGATCTCATTTACATGTTTTTGGACAAGTTCTATAGGGATGGTTATTCCTCGAGACTTCGGCTTATTAATGACAATCCTTGCGGTTGTTGCATGATGTTGTTTTAGTATTAAACCATTGGTGTTGCATATTTGGAAAGAAGCACGAGGATGGCCGAAACAGGAAGCAGTGACTAAGAATTGGAGATTTCGTGAACCTTTCAACACGAGTATCCAAAATAGGGTGACAAGGTCTCCCCAGAAGACGTGAGGCCCTGGCGGTCAAATTGTGTCACTCATAACATTTCAATGCATAATCTATAACACGGAAAAGGGGACGATGTCAGAATCCGGTAGTCAATTTATATATGGCGGAGGACCATATGCCAATTGTTTCGTACCAGTGTGTTCAGTTGTCACTAGTAAAAGAATAATTAATGTATATTAGGAAGGACAAGAAGTTAGTGGGGATGGAAGGTAGCACCAGATACTCTAAAACATTTGTGAACCATGGTAGAGTGAATCTTGCGAGTTCGAGGAGTCTGCAGTGGAATTGTAGATCACAGAAGTTTTGAGTACAAGATGCATATCACAGAACAAGAAGCAGCAGAGTTCAAAAGCACCAACCTGGTAACCACGGACATAAAATTGACTAAGTATGGAAAGGAACAACGGTTGATCGGATTCGTCATGTGAGGATATAGATGGAGATGAAGATATGTTAGCCCGCCAATGCTGGAACCTGTGATCACAGAAAGGCGACTAAGTATATAACCAGAAAGTGATAATACACAGGAAGAAGAAAAGGGAAAAAGGGATAAGGAGTCCATGGTGGAATTGTAGTTCACGGAATTTTTTAGTGCAAGATGTATATCACGGAACAAGAAGCAACAGAGTTGGAAAGTGCCAACCCGACAACCGTGACCATAAAATTGGCAAAGTATGGAAAGGAACAGTGGTCTGTCAGATTCGTCATGTGAGGATATAGATGGATATGAAGATATGTCAACCTGCCAACACTAGAACCCATGATCATAGAAAGGCGACTAAGTATATAAGCAGAAAGCGATAATACATGGGAAGAAGAAAAGGGAAAAAGGGCTAAGTATCTCGCAGAAGAACATCTATTGTTCGTTTATTAATGCCAATCCATTTGAACCCCTGGTGAGTTCTCACTAGTAAATGCATAAATTGCAGACCACGAAAGTTCTGTGGGTGCAAGATGTATATGACGGAACAGGGGACATAAGTGTTGGATACTGCAAAACCAGGACCGGATGATCAGATAATTGGATAAGTATTGAAAGGGACCGTGGTCAATCGGGCTCATGATATGAAGATATAAATAAAGTGTTTCCAATTTGTGAATCAAGGAGGTCGTGATCATATAGATGCAACTAAATATAGAACCACAAAGGGATAATAGAGGGAGAGAAAAGAGCAAAAATTAAGAGAAAGTGTTTATATTTATTCCATTAGAATTCATATTAATATATATTAACATATTATTTCTGGTCCAAATGAAAATCATCTTCCAATTTGCAGGATCCTGTTCGGTTCGCAAATTTCATTGAAATCGATAAGCAATAGGAAGGAAAAAAGTGGTGGACAGTTGGGCTTGTGATGGGGAATTCCAGTGGAAAAATTGTATATTGCGGAACTCCGGTCATTGTTTGCAACTCGCGGAAGATTCTAAACAAAATTTTGAGGCCGTCAATCTGCGAACCCGCAATCCAAAAAGTGTCCAAGTATGGAACAGGGAAACACTGGCCCGGACTTGTTTTCGCTAATATATATAAATTTGTAATAGCTTTTCCATTACCTGGAAATATCTTCTTTGCATGTTTCTGGACAATTTATATAGGGATGGTTGGTTCTCGAGACTTTTTCTTATTAATGACGATCTTTACAGTTGTTGCATGATGGTGTTTTAGTTTTAAACCTTTAGTTTTTCATATCTGGAAATAAGTACGAGGATGGGCATAACAAGAAACAATGATTAGGAGTTGGATATTTTGTGAACCTGCCAACGCAAGGATCCAAAATGGGGTGAAAATGTCTCCCCAGAAGACGCGAGGCCCCGATGACCAAATTGTATAGCTTGGAACATTTGAATGCATAATGTGTAACATGGAAGAGGGGACGATGTCGGGCTCTGGTAGTCAACTTATATATGGCAGAGGACCGGGTGATAATTCTTTTGTACCAATGTGTTCAATTGTCACTAGCAAGAGCATAGTTATTAATGTATATTAGGAAGGATGCAAAGTTAGTGGGGATGGAAGGCAGCGAAAGATACTTTGAGTGAAGTTAATGTATTCAAGGAGTCATCGGTGGAATTTTAGATCACAGAAGTTTTGAGTGCAAGATGTATATCATGGACCAATAAGTAGTCGAGTTCGTAAGCGCCAACCCAGAAACCGCGGCCATAAAATTGGCTATGTATGAAAAGGAACAATGGTTGATCAGATTCGTCATGTGAGGATATAGATGGAGATGAAGATATGTCAACCCACCAACCCTAGAACCGTCGATCATAGAAAGGTGACTAAGTATATAACCAGAAAGTGATAATGGATGGGAAGAAGAAAAGGCGAGTTCGTATGCGCCAACCCGACAACCACGGCCATAAAATTGGCTAAGTATGGAAAGGAACAATGGTCAATCGGATTTGTCATGTGAGGATATAAATGGAGATGAATATATGTCATCTCGTCAACCTTGGAACCCACAATCATAGAAAGGCGATTAAGTATATAACCAAAAAGAGATAATGGACGGGAAGAAAAAAAGGGGAAAAGTGATAAGTATCTCACAATAGAAAATCCATTTTTTGTTTATTAATGCCAATTTTTTCGAACCCCTGCTGATTTCTCACTAGTAAAAGCATAAATTGCATATCACAGAAGTTATTTGGCTGCAATATGTATATGACGGAACAGGGGACATAGGTGTTGGATACCACGAACTCGGGACATGGTGGCCAGATAATTGGCTAAGTATTGGCCAAGAGAAAGTTTTGATATTTATTTCAATAGTATTCATATTAATATATATTAATAGATTATTTCTCGTTCAAATGTAAATCATCTCCCAATTTGCAGGATGTTGTTCGATTCACAAATTTTGTTGAAACCATGGAAGTTTAAAGTGCAATACATATAAAACACAACAAGAACCAGCAGAGTTCGAAAGAGCCAACCTAGCAACCGCGGCCTTAAAATTGGATAAGTATGGAAAGGAACAGTGGTTGGTCGGATTCGTCATGTGAGGATATAGATGGAGATGAAGATATGTCAGCCCGCCAACCCTGGAACCCGCAATCATAAGAAGGCAACTAAGTATATAACCAGAAAGTGATAATAGATGGGAAGAAGAAAAGGGGAAAAGGGATAAGTATCTCACAGAAGAAAATCTATTGTTCCTTTATTCATGCTAATCTTTTCAAACCCCTGGCGAGTTCTCACTAGTGAAAGCATAAATTATAGATCACGTAAATTCTTTGGCTACAATATGTATATGATGGAACAGGGGACATAGGTGTTGGATACCGCAAACTCGGGACCCGGTGGCCAAATAATTGGCTAAGCTTTGGCCAAGATTTTTTTTTTATATTTATTCCATTTTTTATATTTATTTCAGTTTTTATATTTATTCCAATAGTACTCATATTAGTATATATGCACGGATATTATCAAATAGAATAAGATGCAATATATTGAATAGGAACATGACGTCAACACTTGAGTTGCCTTGTTGTAATAGTCATTAATTCATTCTATTTATGAGACCTGAAGAATGAAAGCAGGATGGGTCCTCCAATTTCTTTCTTTAAGTATAGGGAGGGTGCCACAAAAGTATGGACTATGAAAAATTATTCTTCCATGTAAAATGTAAGAAACGAACATAGTACCCTTTATTTAAATTAAAGTATTGGGTAGCAAAAAGAAAATCTTGTCGTCCATGTTTAACGACACACATAAAAAAGGTACAAAATAAAATTAAAAGAAACACCAGAGATTGGAAAACACCATAAAAAAAATGCAAATATTCTATATTCAAATAAGATGGGTTATAAAATACAGATGATATTATTTTCCACAATGACTGCAATTTGGCCTGCGGCCAACCAAAAAAATAATATGTGCAATAATGAAGCTTGTTGGTAGTCTTATTGATGATCAAATGCTTGATTCGTAAAAAACAACGAGTTGAATATCAATTTTGGGTCTTGGAATTCATTGGTGTTGCCAACTAGATCTATCCTAGTTTTTTTAATAGCTTGTGTCTTATATATATGGTCTGCCTACATTGGTTGGTTATTCAACATTCCATTCTTTGTTAAGTGTTAATTTCCCTCTTCCATCAAAAACTTGGGGTTTAAGGTGCCTTCCTTGTAATATTCCTGACGATTAACATCTAAGAGAACTTAGAAATGCGATTCAGGCCCAATTCAAAGTCGAGGGAGTTGTTTTATGTGACGTTCATTCTGGGGGAAACAAATCCTGTTAGGCAACAAAAGTTGAGACAAAAAAAAAATCAAGTATGTTGTGACTGTTATTCTCCCTGTATTCGATCATCTGTTTGGTTGAAAAGTCTTCCTGAAGATTTGTATGTTGAACTTCTTTGTTTTATTATAGTAAATTTGAAGGAACGTCCAAGCCAACTGCAAAATGTTCCTCTATTGAAGTACATGACTTCTTCTAGAAGCACAGGTCTGGAAAGTGTATCAAATGCTGCAGATCACATCAGAATATATCTTTCGTCATAGGAGTGGCAGACATGGTGGCTCAAAAAAAGTCTGGAATGTTTGCAAGTGACGCCAAATATTATTCCATGCCTGAATACACTCAGTAGGAAATTATAAAATTGGATACTAAGGAACGTGAGAAACGGTATGCACATTTGAATCAACATTCTAAAATGACAGAGCGTTTTATGCCAAAGTTGTAACAAAATTGATAGACAACTAGTTTCTATGTCAAATAGTGTTGAGCGATGACCTATGGATGCAGTGACAAACTCGACATACAATTAGCTTTCGATCACTACTAATACTAATTAGGTTCCAGGTAGTTTCACCTTCAGTCATCCACATAGGTGGTGACCCCAGGCTCCAGATAGCTTCGGCCTCAGACATTGACATTGGCGGTGGAAATGGGAACAGTGCTACTGACTGCAGTGCGACAATGCGGTGAATAAGAAGGGATGTCATTGTCAAAGCACTTAAACTGCAGGATTGTTAGACCTGCAAAGAACATCAACTTTAGTGTTTCTTTCTCACGAAATCTACAATGTTTCTTTGAGTCCATAAATCTTTGGAAATTGGGTGTTTAGTGTGATAATGACCTTGACATTAGGCACATGCTAGACATCTATTATCTGGCATTGCAGTGTTAATGTAATTTCCATAGTGGACAACGTGAACCCCAAACAATCCCTAAAACTTTTCGAACAATCGTCTGTTCAAAAAAAACATTGTTCTGTATTAAAAAAAAAAATTGTATGATTTGAACATTTTTTTTTCAAATATCGCATCAACTGCAACAAAAGAAATTCATTTTCCCTATCCAAAGAAAGGGAAACAACAGGAAGATTGACATTAGGTGGAAATAGATCTAGAAACACACCACTACATTAAGGTCTCTTCTAAAGAATGAAATAAGATTATTACATGAAGGTGGTAGTAAAAGGTGATTTTCAAAAACCAAATTATTACCTGAACACATGAAACTTCTTGCAAAAGGTGGTAGTATAAATTAATTCTATAAAGTGTTGCAAAGTCCATAATCCGGTTATATGCGTAGGAGTAGTAAAATAAAAAATGTGCAGTAGCGATAGACAGTTGATTGTATGTGGAGTCTATAACTACATCCAGATGACAGTGAACAAACTTTGACAAAGAATATGGCTTTATTCCAAGTCTGTTACCACACCCATATAGTTTCTCCTACCCGCGACGATCCAAATCTATAATTTCCTTCTGAGTAAATTTGCGAATGGAGTAATATTTTGCGTCATTTCCAAATATTACAGACCATTTTTCAAGCCACGGTAAGTGCAACTCCTCTGACCAAGACAAATTCTTGTGTGCTCTGCAAAATTTGATACACTTTCCAAATCTGTGTTGTTGG
Source organism: Picea engelmannii (assembly GCA_009831015.1). NCBI lineage: Eukaryota > Viridiplantae > Streptophyta > Pinopsida > Pinales > Pinaceae > Picea > Picea engelmannii. The sequence continues at coordinate 896,843 of ML776985.1, forward strand.
AAGAAACTATATACTTCAACGAAGGAGCATTTTGCAAGTGACCTGAAAATCCCTTCCAACTCCCAGCAAGAAAAGAAAGAAGATAAACAAACAAATATCTAGGCAGGCCTTTCAACCAAACAAAGCATTGAATACTGGGAGAACACCAATCATAAGATACATTTTTTTTTTCCATGTCTGAGTCTCTATTGGATAACAGAGTTTTTTTTTTTTCCCTGTTTGAGTCTCTGTTGGATAACAGAGTTTTTTTTTGGCTCAAATATAACATCACATAAAACCATTCTCTCTTCTTTCATTTGGGCCTCAATGGCATCTATAAGTTGTCTTACATGTCCATGACCAGGAACATTAGAACGAAGGCACCCTAAAGCCCAATTCTTTGATGATAGAGAGAAATGGGAATAAGTATTTAAAAGCAACGTTGGAGGATGACAATATAATATTCCATAGATTTTGGTTTAATTCATCTTAATGGCATATTCCCTCGATATTTTCTCTTATTAATGCCATTTTTTTCAAATATTTGCGTTGAATAGTGACTAATAGCACGTAATAACATTCCCATATCTGAGAAGATTCTCAAATATGACAACATGTAACATATACACAGTATTAGAGAGGAACATGACATCAAGACCTCTGTGGATGATACGTTCATGGATGACAGCATGGTAGTACAGTATTGCACTGTTACTATGATGATGCCTTTAAAAAAATAAAATAGCCAATATTTTTCTTTGCAAATTCAAAATGCAGGCAAAAACAAACTATCAAATCCCATAATATATGCTTGTTTATTCATTTTAATGGAAGATGTCCTCGATCTTTCCGCTTATTAAAGCCAATATTTTCAAACATGTTTGTTCGGTTGTAACTTTTGAAAGCATAATTAATGTGCATTGGGAAGGTTGGAAGGTGGTGGGGATGGAGGGGATTGACAAAATGCTTTTAACTTTTCTAAACCCAGGAACGTGTGAACCCGTGAAACTTTGAAGACTCGAATAAGTATGGAAAGGTAGGTTGGACAGACAGACTCATCGTAGGTAGAGGAAAGGTTGAGATTTCAAGGAGTGCGGGGTCAAATTTTAGAGAACATAAGTTATGGGTGCAAGATGTATACCTAGAACACGAGTTACCATACTTCGATAGCACCTATCCATGAACCTATGTTCATAAAATTGGCTAAGTATGCAACCGAACGGAAGTCAATCGGACTGTTAGGGTCCTAACCCGCACATAGGTATAACAATATATTTGGATGTAATAAAGTTCAATATTAATAAATCTTTTCAATAAAATAGAATAAGTCAAATGTAAGAATACCTAATAGAAGCTTCCACTTCTAGAAGGATCTTCCTCTAGATTCTTCTTTTGATAGACATATTTAGTATAAATAGGAGTCGAGGGTATGCGAACCCTAGCTTGGATATTATTGTAATAGAGCTCTACTCAACTGGAGGTTTCCCCCTCGAAGAGGCCCATGAACATTGCTTTCAGAATCAAAGTGTTATTTATGTTGTTATTCTTATATCATTTCAGTGCTATTGTGGTGATTGTTCTGGATATATTGTTGTTATTCTACCATTTCTAGCATTTTATTTCTATTCTGCATACTTTTTATATATGGAATATTACAAGTGGTATCAGAGCACTTTCCTCGGCAGAAATTGTGGGTTAATTTTTTTTTCAAGGTAGAGATGTATTCCAGCGTCTTTAAGCCATAGAGATCTGTCGTTACGCACATAAACTCGTGGTTGAGGGATTCATACATGTAGGAAATACAAGTGGCACTTAAGCGCACATATGTTGGCCACCCTTGTAACCCCTGTTGATACCCCTTCGAGTGGTAGTGCATCAGACAACACCTATGTACAGATCAGCCTAGATTACCTGAAGCCCTCTATAGATAAACCGATCGGTTGCCGACTGCTATAGTGCCACCGAGAACAACACTCGGGAAGATACTCTCTAGTACCTGGGTAGTAGGGTAGTACAGCTAAGAGTACGGTCTATCCTCCTTAGTTAGTGCCCTGAGGTATTGAGCTGAGTACTACTATTGGACCCTGCACATATATCAGAGAGCTATAGCACAGGGCAAACCCTTGTCTGTAGAACCGTTGAATACCTAACCCTTGGGGATAGAAACATTAACAAATTAAAACAGACAAGATCTCTTGCCGTGCAACTGTGTCCAGGTTGCCAAATAACTACACATTTCTTCTTGGTTAAGCATTTGGGCATTTCATCACTGCAATATTCTTCAAAACGGAGTATAACTCCGTAGGTGTAAAAAAAAAAATGAGTCTGGAAATTTTTGCACCATTATTTGAGACCTATTCCATTGGATTCATCTCTTCATCCTTATCACATTCATACATATCATTTTTCAGCAAAAAAATTTGACCCCGCCCCATTTCGGTTTCCTCATCATCATGGCCCATACCCGTAGCCAAGACCTGGAAGCTCACTTCAATACCTTGCAATCTAATTTCACCGAGACCCAGCAAGAAGTGAAACAACTCAATGCCAATGTTGTCGCCCTCAATACATCCATGTAGTCCTCAATGGAGGAAATCAAACAAGACCTGACTACTCAGCTTGAATCTATCATTTTGATGCTCTGCACCAAGATGCATATCCCTACAGATAACCCTTTATCTGACCCACCTTTAGATACTAAAGTTGAACATTCCTCTAACTTTCAGAACCATCACTTTCAACGTGACCTACGCCTTCAATGGGTGGATGTGATCAAATTTGATGGCTCGGATCCCGCTGGTTGGGTAACCCAAATGGAACATTATTTATCTTTATACGACATTACAGATGACTTGGCCAAACTCTGGTATGGTGTTCTCCATCTAGATCAAGAACGTTGGCAATGGTGGCAATGGAAAAAAACTTCCCATCAAGGGTATATTGCTTGGACACAATTTGTGGCAGAGCTTTATGAACGCTTTGACACTGAAAACAACCATTTGGGTCATTTGAAAAAGTTGAAACAATCAGGAACAATGGAAGACTTTATAGCTTCTTTTGAGTGCCTGGATTTTTGGACAAAGGGCATGTCTGATGCCTTTTTCCGAGAGTGTTTTATCAGTGGCCTCAAGGATGCGATTCGGGCCCATGTCCTCATGACTCAGATTCATAATTGGGTGGAGGCTACTAAAAGAGATAAAGAATCACAACAGGTTGTATCTTTTCAAAACCGGAAACCCTCATTTATCCATCGCACTAAACCAGTAAATCCCACTACTCCCTCTACTCCACTAAATATCCAAAAATTGACTAGGGTTGAAATGGATGAATGACAACTCAAAGGCCTTTGTTATAATTGTGATGACAAATATTTCCCGAGCCACAAGTGTAAGGAACAAAATATTTGTATGGCCATCTCAGAGGATATTTCGGAAGAGCATGTTAAAACTCCCCTTGTGTCTGATTCACCTGAAACCAGTGACATAACCCCTCCCTCAGATCCTCCCGAAGTAGAACCAGTCATTTCCCTAAATGATCTCACTGGATTCTCTGCTCCCCAAACCCTCAAGCTCATCGGTTACATCAAGCATAGGAAGGTCATCATTTTGGTTGATAGTGGAAGCACCCATAACTTTATTCATTGTCGCATTGCCCAACAAACTCATTGCTACATCCATGCTGTCAATAATTTCCAAATCATGATTGCCAATGGTGGCTCCATGAAATGTGGAGGGCATTGTGTAAATGTGTGTCTCCAAATTGGTGACTACCACCTCAAATCTCATATGTTTTCTATCGACATGGGCAGTTGTGACATTGTGTTGGGTGTAGACTGGCTAAGGACTTTGGGTCCCATTCTCATAGATTTTAAGGAATTAACCATGCAATTCGATCAGGAGGGCCAACAATATAAGTTCCAAGGCATCACCACTGGTTCACCTTAGATCCTTAGTTCCCATCACATGGAAAATATGCTCAAAAAATTTCATTCTGATGTTATTGCCCAACTCCATGCCATACAAGCAATAGAGACACCCTCGGTCCCGCAAGACCTCCAATCCATCCTTTCTAAACATCAAGTGGTCTTTTCCACCCCCCATGGACTCCCTTCTTCCCATGGTGTTCATGATCATTCCATTCCCCTTGTACCAAGAATCCTTCCTCGCAATATCCATCTGTATCATCACCCCTTTTCGCAAAAAAATGAAATTGAGAAAATGGTCCAGGAACTCCTTAACGTAGGCATTATTTGCCCTAGTAAGAGGCCCTATTATTCTCTTGTGGTCATGGTCCTAAAGAAATAAGGTTCTTGGTGAATGTGTCCTAACTTCCGTGCTCTCAAAAAACTTACCATTAAAGACAAATTTCCCATCCCTATCATTGATGACCTCTTGGATGAATTGAGTGGCACCCATCTCTTTAATAAACTCGATCTTCATTCTAGATACCACCATATATGTATGAAAGAGGAATACATTCCCAAGACTGCCTTTAGAACTCATGAGGGCCACTATGAGTTTATGGTCATGCCCTTTGTCTTGTGTAATTCCCCCTCCACCTTCCAAAGCCTCATGAATCATGTCTTCTGTCCTTTTCTCCATCATTTTCTCTTAGTTTTCTTTGATGATATCCTTATTTATAGAAAAACCTGGATAGACCGTATTTCCCATGTGAATCGAGTTCTCCACCTACTCTCTCAACACCAACTTTTCCTGAAACAGTCTAAATGTGATTTTGGCACCTCATAAGTCGATTACTTGGGTCATCTGGTTGGAAAGGATGGCGTTAGGGTGGATCCTAAAAAGATTGAAGCTCTGCAATACTGGCCTCACCCAAAGACTCTCAAAATCTTGTGTGGATTTCTGGGCTTAACAGGTTATTATCGCAAGTTTGTTAAGAATTATGGAAAGATTGTAGAACCTCTCACTGCAATCTTAAAAAATAACTCTTTCACTTGGACTCCAGCCGTTGCTCAAGCTTTTCAAACCTTGAAGATGGCCATGTGCACCACTCCATTCCTGGCCCTTCCTGATTTCACAAAAAACTTTGTCTTGGAATGTGATGCTTCAGGGAAAGGAATTGGTGTTGTACTTATGCAAGAGGGTCGGCCTTTGGCCTTTACCAACAAGCAATTGTCTGAACGAAATATGGGAAAATAAATCTATGAAAAGGAAATGTTGGCTATTATGCATGTCGTTGATCTGTGGAGCTCTTATTTATTGGGGAAACGCTTCCAAATTAAGATAGACCATCAAAGCCTCAAGTATTTTCTAGAACAATGCATTTCCTCCCCGGAGCAACAAAAATGGGTGACCAAGATCTTTGGATATGATTATGAGATCCTTTACAAAAAAGGAAAAGACAATGTGGTTGCGGATGCACTTTCCCGAAAGTATGAAGATGAAAGATCCATTTTTTCTCTTTTCTTCATTGTACCAGATTGGCTCCAAATCATCCACCAGGAATGGCTACACGATCCCAAAAGTTCACAACTAATCCAAAAATTGAAGTCCAACGCTCCATCTTCCCTAGGGAACTCTTGGCTCCATGATGAGCTTCGATACAAAGGTAGTTTATATTTAAGTAAACAATCCAAACTTAAATCCATGGTACTTTCTGAGCTTCATGCTACACCCATAGCTGGGCACTCCGGGTTTACCAAAACCTATGACAGGGTCAAACGCTCTTTTTTCTAGGATGGCATGAAACAAGACATTCATAATTTTGTAGCTGAATGTGATGTGTGTCAATGCAACAAGGGAGAAACATTCAAATCTTCAGGCACACTACAACCACTTCTGATTCCACATACTATTTGGAGGGATATATCTATGGATTTGATTACAGGCTTATCTAAATCGGGAAATAAATCAATCATCATGGTGGTTTTTGATCACCTTTCCAAGTATGTTCATTTATGTGCTCTTCAACACCCATTTACAGTATCCATGGTGGCTCAACGTTTCATGGATCAGGTCTTCAAGCTTCATGGCATGTCGCATTTTATTGTTTATGATCACGACCCCACTTTCACCAGAAATTTTTGGCAAGAACTGTTCAAGATACAAGGCACCCAATTGCATCTTAGCACATCTTATCATCCCCATACTGATGGTCAAACGGAAGTTGTCAATAAGTGTTTTGAAACATATTTGAGGTGTTTTGGCTCAGAAAAGAAAAATCAGTGGGCTCAATGGTTACCCCTAGTTGAATGGTGGTACAACACTTCATACCACACAGCTACACGCATGACTTCTTTTGAAGCAGTATATGGACAAAATCCACCTTCAGTTCTCTCATACTTACCTGGTGTCTCGAAGGTCCAGGAAGTTGACCAAACGCTTACAGTTCGAGAGGCTATTCTTTGTACCCTCAAAGAGAATTTGGTCATGGAACAGAATTGCATGAAGCAACAAGCAGATCAGGGTCTCTCTGAACGCCAATTTTCAAAAGGGGATCAGGTGTTTCTTCGACTGCAACCTTACAAGCAAAATTCCCTCAAGGTCGAGCATTGTCAGAAGCTAGCGCCCAAATTTTATGGTCCTTATACCATTCTCAAGTGTGTGGGACAGGTGTCCTATCAGTTAGCTTTGCCCAATCATTCTAAGCTACATCTTGTTTTTCATGTTTAATGCTTAAAGAAGGTGATTGGAACTGTTATCGCATAGTTTGTAGGAAAGGTTTAGATAGCTGGAGTCAAGGCTCAAGCTGGCGTAACAGGAGATTTCCCCACCCACTGTCACCTCGATGGGGAGCTCTTTCTATTCTGGGTGGCTAATCCCAAGGGAGACGTCCCTAGTAATTGTTATAACCCTAAAATGCACCACACAGGTTTACCTAGCATCAGGCCAACTCATGCCTCTTCCTAGCCAAATCCATGCTGAACAAAACCTCAAAAAACCACTTAAATCAAGAAACCCGCGCCCTAACCTCTCACTGGGTGCGTTGGACCGCTTGCTGGCCTTCTACTGCACGCAGGTGACCGCGAGCTAGCCCACTACAGCCCGTGTTTACCTAACAAAGCAAAAAATCAGGAAAGTTTTCATCGGGACGAAGAGCTTTTTGTCAGTTAACTGGAACTCCCAGCCATGCATGGCTGAGAGTTCGCCAAAAACCCTAGCTCCTTCTAGCCTATAAAAGGAGGGGTAGGGGTACTATTCAAAAGAGGGAAAAATCATAGCAAAGAAACTCTGCCAATATGCCAATTCTGTTTTGTCCCAACCCTTTAGCCTTGCCTCAAGCTTTAGGAGGAATTCATGCAAAAGTAGTTGGAGGACAAAAGAAGAGGAGGAGCCCAGGATCAGGATCAAGGAACGGTGGCCGGTCTCTGAAATCATTGTAAGTTGATTCATATTGAGACTAATGAAAAAGATACTTTTCCCGTCCTGAATACATGAGTCTCATCTATGTTATTTGATTTATGTTTTATCTCTAACCCTCTAGTAGATCAGTAGCATGCATGCGTAGTTTTGTCTTGATTGTAGGAAGCTTTGTGGAAGGAGCAGCAGCAGCAAGGAGATAAAAGCTCAACAGAGGATCTACTTCAACCGTCGATAAAAAGGTTAGTTGATTCTTCCCGTGTTTGCCTGAGAAAAAGGGGTATAGATTTGGGTAAGAGGTTAAAAGTTATTCTTGAAGGGTCATGATCTGCGTACAAGTTTAAAGCCCTAGCTTGTTAGTCCGTAGGGTAGAATACCCCACAACAGAATTGGCGACTCCACTAGGGAAATTTTACTCTTAGGGTTTCCGGATTTGGTTAAAGATCTTTTGGGTAGTTTAAAGAAGTTCAATTTCTGTTTCTTTGTTTATTTTGTTGCCTGTTAGGTCAATGCTAGCAGGGAACCTGGTTAATCAATACCAGTTTTCCTTGACTGAGGCTTGGCATTCATTCTCGGGACACACAGAGGTACCCGCGGCCTACAGAAGCCTTGCCCGCGGGTAACCCGCGCCCTAACCTTCTACAGCCCGCGATTGACCGCTTGCTGTAGTGGTTTCAGTAGCGTGTAGAGCCCAAGAAGCTTAAGAGGCAGTCTCCTCTTCCCTGTCAGAAGTTTATCTTCTCAGGGGGCTTTCTGGATCCTGTCTGGGTCCTGATTTGTTTACTGTCTTGCTTTTAGTCTGCCTTGTTGTTTTTGTTATTCTTAGCATTTGTTTTCTTTTTTGCAAATTTTTCGTTTTCTGTTGAAGTGCCAGCATCCAAGCCTTTCAGAGACCCTGGTTGTCAATACCAGAGGCCTCTTTCAGGTCTGGGCTGCCTGTGTTAGATTTTTTCTCAGATTTTATACCTACCCGTGGGCTGCTTCAGTTCTGAGCGCGGATACCCGCGTTCTGTTTTAGCTCAGCCCACGGTTGACCGCGTGCTGTCTTGGTGACAGTCGCGGGCATGTTTGGTAACTTTTCAGCTTGGGTGGGGCAGTCATCCCCTCTTGTGGTGAGAAGAGCTCCTCTCAGGGGTAGAGAGTCTGGAGCTGCACAGTCAGCAGGTTAGGGCATCTTATCCTTAGCCTGTGTTTGTTAGTGGATGTTTTGATAGAAAAGACAAAAGAGAAAAAATATTTGATTTATGGTTTTTAGGCAAGTGTTAGAATTGGTGTTGTTGTGATTTCTTTGTTGCATTTTTGTGCTCTGATTCTGTTTGCGATCTGTGCTTTAAGMCAGAGTTTTTTTTATTCTCTTGGTTTTGTTCTTGTCATCATTTTTCCTTGTTGTGTTATTTTACAACGAAATAAAAAAATAATTTCATGTTTCATTTTCTTCTTGGTTTGAGGATTGTGTTGTTGCATCAGTAGCTAGGAAAGAAGCCTGTTTTGCATAAGTTTTTTGCAGTGCATGTTAAGTATAAGTAGCTCGCAGATCTGAGTGAAAATCCTTCATATTTACTACATAAAATCTTAGTAATTTCGAAAAGAAAAGAAGTCTTTCATTGAAAAGTTGTTGGTTTTGCATTTTATCAAAAGTTTTTGTTTCCACGCATTTTTTGTGCATTTTTCTTTGAGTCTTTTTACACACCATCAGTTTCACTTTCGCACCTTGTGACTTAAGAATCCCATTAAAAGCAACGCTAAATAAAATCAAGTAGACTTTTATGTTTGTAGGGTGCATCCACTAGATCAGGAATAGGGCCTTGGAATAGGTTGGAGAGTAAATTCTCCAAGGCCACCCAAACTAAACATTGGAGTCTGTCACTTAGGGAGTGTAGAAGTCCAGTTACGGAAACTTATTCAGGACCCCCCTCTAACACAGGGGCTAAACACGAGGTTGCGTAAGGAAAGGCAGCGAAGATAACCCCTCCAAAGCTGGACCGAGCGTTGTGGAGAACACATATAGAGGATCTGTTAAGGGATTCCGTCGTTTGCACTTGCCATGGAGCTTCATGGATCTCGAATCCGTTTGAGGTCCTCAGTCGTCTTCCGGAACACTTTCTCTCGATACCCTTGACAGGTTTCGGGCTTGATACCTTGCTCATTGTGGTCTACCCGACTGCCGATTGTACCCGCCTGATAACTGTTCACGTCCTGGCAAACTAGTTGCCTATCTTTTCTAGGGACATACACAGGTGACTGCAAGGGTATACCGCGGTACCTAAGACGGACATCAGACCAACGCTTTGCAGAGTAGACCCGGAGGGTGCTTCCGTATCGAATTGCACTTGCACTGGTAAGGTACTCTAGTGTTGGTTGTTGTAACTGTTCTTCCAACTAGTTTAGTGCTTGCCTGATTTATCTTCTAGGGGCTTTATTTTAGTGAGTGTTACTATTTGTTCATGTAGAATACCTTAGCGTGTCGTGAATATTCTCACACAGTGGAGGATTCGGAGCTCCGCCGGTCACGAAGGCTTCTGGGCCTGCCGCCGGTGATACTAGAGCCACCCCCGCCACCCTTGAGGAGGAAGTTAGACCACCGAGGGTCTTTCGAAGCAACCGGGGCTTTTGATCCCGAACAACCAATTCAATTTTACGACCGCCAATTCAATTTTACGAACGCCTGTCAGTGCCTAACCCAGTAATGGAACAAATCTCTGGGAATTCTTCCATTCCTATCACTGTTGTTACCATGGGAGAAGCTTCTCCTAACTTGCCTTTGTCGGCAGTCCGGGCCACCATGGTCTCGTCCACAACTACATCACATAGTGGACCGACCCCATCTATGGCGACGGCCACACCTCTTTACACACCTAGTGCGACAGGCGCTCCGTTTTCATACGGTATGCCTAGTTCAGGTACCAGTCCTCTTCTCACCTCCTCTACTTTACATACTTTGGGTCTGGGGGCAGGGAGCTCTAACGCTCCTCTGCAAGGTCAACTCGGGGGCATTCCTGTCCCTTTCAATGCTTTTCCTTACGCTGGAGGTCATATCCCTCTTTCATCCCCTTCGCTTGGTGGATCGCATCAGCAGTCTGTCAGGCAGCCTACACACACAAGTCCTTTTGGAGCCGGGAGTCAAGGAACACCTGGGCAAACTCAGCTGGTAGGTTCGTCACCGTTTCTCTGGAACGGTACGTTTGGTGATAACACTTTAACATCCGCTGCTTTCCCACCTGGGGGCACACCTATTTTTGGACAGTTTACGCCAGCACAGGGTACTATTCCTGCGCTGGGGGCACATATACCAAGACCTTGGAACTCAGCACAAGGATCCGTTCCATCCTCTGGAATGTCGTTCTGGGGTAACTCTTTCCACAGCCAGTGGAACCCCGGACAGACCTCTATGCCTCTTCCATCAGGACTGGCATGGGGTAATCCATCCCAAAGTCCATCAAACACGATGAACGCCCAACATCATATGTCCTTCATGGGGAATCATCCAACGATGTCTCCTCAAATGAAAAACCCTTACGCTGGTCAAGGCAACGGTTTCTACCAAAACCCTGGCCAGCAAAAAAACTTTTCCTGGCAACCTGGTGCCAGTCAAACCCCAGGACCCTTTTATCCTAGCTATCGGCAACAACCTAAACTCCCTTTCTTGGCGACGTTACACTTGTCGGATTTAACACGGTTGTTGAATGATCCTATCTGTCATGATCCGCATTGGCCTCCTATGCCGACGAAGTTACCTTTGGACATCCCAAAGTTCAAAGCCAAGCCTAATGAAGATCCAGGTGATCACGTGACCACTTTCCACTTGTGGTGTTCATCTAACTCACTGAAATATGACTCCGTCCAGTTGCGATTGTTTCAACGCACTCTTATTGGGAGTGCTGTGAAATGGTACATAGAGCTTGATCGTTCACGATATTCCTTTTTTGGCGAACTGGCTATGGATTTCCTTAACCATTTCCAGTTACCTGTGAGATACGATGCCG
>ML776985.1:920790-958291 GCA_009831015.1 Picea engelmannii
AAAAGTGATAAGATGGTGGGAGCGGACGATGGCTCTGCAAACCCCCCTTGGTGGCTAACCAAAACCCATGAATACCAGCTTGCTAAGTTACCCCATCAATTACCCCAACAATGGTCAAGTGGATTAGTGTAAGATCCAAGCAGCCATCTGAAATAAAAGGAACCTAATGCATATATAAGAAATTTATAACGATCAAATATGACACATACCATGATACCTCAGACCAATTACCTCATGGAGCAAGAGCCCTCTCCGATGCAAGCCCAGGTCGGTGGTGATGGAGGCTGCTACTGCTGACAGGACAAGTCTGGCTGAGAATAAGAAACATGGGCCCTCCAGGTCCATGCTCAAGTCACTCCTGCTCTCGATACTCCATGTCTAGGACCATGTGGGCCTCGAGACATGATCTCCTAGTTATCCCTAGATATCGGGGATAACAGGAACGAAGTGCCAAATTCAAACCCCAACCTTCCAAAGTTATCCAAAGAAGGATCCATTTGGCTACAACCACAAGCCATTTTGGACCAGCGTGAGCATCGCCTGCGTCAGAGAACCACCAAGGAAATGTTAGTCCAGTGGAAAGATACAACTCTCGCAGATGCCACTTGGGAACCAACTACCATTCTGCAACAATTTCCACATCTCAAGCCTTGAAGATAAGGTTGTTTTTAAGGGGGGGACATGTTAGGTTCCTAACCCACACATAGGTAGAACAATATATTTGGATGTAATAAAGGTCAATATTAATAAGGCCTTTCAATAAAATAGAATAAGTCGAATGTAAGAAGACTTAATAGAAGTTTTTTCTTCTAGAAGTATATTCCTCTAGATGCTTCTTTTGATAGACATATTTAGTATAAATAGGAGTCGAGGGTATGAGAACCCTAGCTTGGATATTATTGTAATAGAGCTCTTCTCAACTGGAGGTTTCCCCCTCAAAGAGGCCCGTGAACATTGCTTTCAGAATCAAAGTGTTATTTTTGTTGTTATTCTTATATCATTTCAGTGCTATTGTGGTGATTGTTCTAGATATATTGTTGTTATTCTACCATTTCTAGCATTTTATTTATGTTTTGCATACTTTTTATATCTGGTATATTACATGGACTCGTGATGTGAATATATGGATGGAGATGATGATTTGTCATATCACCAAACCAGGAACCCGCAAGCACAGAAACGTGACAAAGTATAGAACCAGAAACACATAATAGAGGGTAAGAACAAAAGGGGGAAACGAGCAAGTTTAGAATGAATTGGATAAATATGCAAATGAACAACAGTCAGTCGGACTCGTGATGTGAATATATATATGGAGATAACAATTTTTCAATTGGCCACCCCGGGAACCCACAACTATAGAAACATGGAAAAGTATAGAACCAGAAATGCATAATAGAGCGGAAGAACAAAAGGTAAAAAGGGAAAGTTTACAAGAGGAAAAAGAAAGAGAGAGAAGAACTTTATCGTTCAGACAACAACACTTACTCCCATAACTATGAAACCATAATAAGACATTAACCATGGGAAAAACATTGTCAACTATGAAATATAGTTGGAGCTCGACAAACTCAATTTGAAGCCATAAGAGATGCAATTTACATCGACTGCAAAATTTTGCATGTTATTTTATCTTAATAGCATTTCTGGGGAGACAACTACAAAACAATGTAACAACAGATCCAACTGCAAACAAGAGAAAGCAACAAATAACAACCCAGTTAAAGAAGCACCAAAAGGCCCAACTGCAGTCACAGGACCCGAACCCTGCAACGTTGAATCAAATAACAATAATCATCATCCAGTGAACAAAGAAGCAAGAAACAACAAGTTAACCAGGAACGTCGGTGAAGAAAATTATTGACCAAGTTCACTGCACACAATACTGTATCAAAAAATTTGGATGAAAATGTATTGCAACACATATGTTAACCAAATAGTTTAGGCTGTGAGACCTGTCAGGTAAAATTCAAAGCTGGGAGGACTGTCCAAAGGCCAATGTTCGACACAAAACCTACCTCGATCACAAAAAAGGTGATGCATCGCAAAAGGATATTATATTTTCTCCTCACATACAAAGATGTTCTGCAAGAGGATTTTGACTCAGTCATCCCCAACAATAAAATTTCCCAACTGGAAACATCAAGCGAAAATAAACATGGCACCCAAACCTGCCCATCAATGGGGAACGACAGAAGGGAAATTCCAATCATGGTTGCAGAACCCCAAACATGCAAACTGTAACAATACCAACTAGAAAACAAGAAAAACAACAACATGAAAATAAGAAATCAGTGAACATGCAAGAAGGTGAACCAACAATGTCGTTGAGGAACAATATTGCCCACATTGATTGCAAAGAACATTGCATATAAAAAAAAACGGAAGAAAATATATTGTAACAGGCCTTCTAAGTAAACATTTAATGTTGTGAAGCCTGTTAGGTAAACATTTAAGTTTGTCAAAACTGCTATGTAAACATTTAAGAAAGAATGCAGCGTGGCAGGTTTCTTACGTACCCAAAAAACATTTATTATATTATTTTATAATGATAATAAAAAAAAATAGTAAAAAAAATTCGAACAATAGAGACTCAGAGAGACCGTATATGATCCAAAAACTTTGTATATTCTATCATATCAAACATTGGGATAAATTTAGCTAGCAGAAAATGATAAGACAAACATTCCAACTAATGTTAGCATTAATCCACCTTTGATCAATGCATAAGAAAATATATGATTCAAAAATACTGTATATGATCAAAAACTTTGGATATGCTAACATATAAAACATTGGGAATAGCAAAGCCAACAATAAGACCTCCAATATGCTATCCAATCAGATCATGACATATATGGTGCATTTTATTATATAAAAATCAATGTTTTTAGTTCCCTAGTTCCAACAATAGATATTATGAAAATATTTGTGGTCAAAGGACAAACTAATATGAAATCAATGAATTATTGATCACTATAGTCCCTCTATGCCTACGACAGGGACTAATAAGAACCATATTAAAAATTTATTGAACTTCCTTCAATTTATAAAATCAACAAAGCGATCTTAAGGATCAATGCTGAGGCATTGCAAAACCTAACGTATACTACATCACTTTATTAGCTTTTCTTTAGCACAATATGTTTATAGTGTGATTATATTATGGATGAGAGACATCACCCTTGCTCTATATGGTTTCAAAAGATTGAAAACCATAGTCATAGTTTTAACTATTACTAAGATCTATTTAAACTTGGATTTGATACACATGTCGATGTTTTATGTGAAGATGAAATATGTATCATTGCAACTTTACAAATTCCAAGGTGTACATCAAATTTTGACAAAGTTGATATATCGTCCTTTAGGGTAAAATATATTTATCTTTTCTCATTAAAATTAGTTTTCAAATATTATTTCATGTATAAACTTCCATAATTCTTAGATAAATATTGTTTCAGGTTTAAACTTCCACAATTGTTAGATAGTGTTGGTTTAATGATAGGTAAATGTTAAATTTAACATTGTTTGTAGTAGCATGCTGAGGTTTACCACTATATTTGAGATAGTTTCTTGATGGCATTCATTTGGTTCTTTACTTGGCACTATGTAGTTGTGATGGGAAAGCATTTTACATTTCATGTGATACATATTTGAGCACTTATTGAATTTGATGATCATTGTGCGACATGTTCAAGTTCCTAATTGAAGCACTTCAGTTGGTAATCGACGCTTTTATCCCATTGCATCACCTTTTGTTTCATCTTCTACAATCATTCATGCATTCTTGACACATTGTGGATTGTGATTCATGTCGCTGCTCTTAGAGTTTTTTTTTTTGTTTTCTCTTTGTTTACTTCACATGTTCCTCAACGGTGTGTGTGAAGATTTTGGAGACATATTGGTTCTATAGATTCCTACTCTATCTTGAGTTGTTTGGCACTTCATCATTCACATATTGATGTTGTCATTGTTGGTCGTTGCAGTGGTTCTTGACAGTAGCAAGTGTGTTCTCCTTGCACCATATTGAGGACCTGGTCACTGGTCATTTTGCATTGATTCTTGACAGTAGAAAGCATATTCTCCTTGCACCTTATTGAGGATATGGTTGCAACTTATGGATGATTTTCTACATTGTTCCACTCAACATATTTTTCCTGATAGTAGCAAAGTTTGAAACCATCTTTTCCACTTACCCAAGATATTTTAAGTTGTCATTAAAGGGGAATGTAATATAATGTCATCTTCATCTTGAAATTACATCCATCATGTAATGTTTGTCTAGTGGCCACATTTACCACTATATATCCTATCATTATGAGGCATTACATCCATCATGTAATGTTTGTCTAGTGGCCACATTTACCACTATATAGCCTATCATTATGAGGCATTTGTATACACTGAGGCATCAACCACATTTATCGTTGTATAGTCTATCATTTTGAACCATTTGTACACTAATGAGGTATCATTAGACTTGTGAGATCTCATATTGGCATGTAACACAACTCAAACTGTGATTCTATCCCTCTAGTCATGATTAAGGAGGAATGTTAGAATGTGTTAATGATTTCCTAGTGGTCTTAGATTACATGTCTACGACATTTTGTAATGGTATTCTTCAATACTTCTCTATATTGTTAAAAGGGTTTATCCCACATGCATTATGGGAATTGTTCTCCTTTCACTCTCTCCTATGTAATAGAGGTGAAAGAGGGCCTTTAAAAGTAAGAATGTGTGAGTGATTTATAGTATTGATTTTTAGCCTCGACCCTATGGGTCCTTAGGTTATGTGGATCTCATTATATGTTTATGCATATTTCTCAGTGTCAATCTTTTTATATTGTATATAGACTTTATTTGTATTATTTTAAAGTAAAAAATTGTATCATACTCTTAGAATTTCTTTTTAAATATTGTTTCTGTGTTGGTGATTTTGTATCATTAATTAATTGTACCAAGAGAATAAATGTAATATTTAATTAGTTAATTGAATATAATATTTTATACAAATATTTATATTCAATGAGCTAATTAAATATTATATTTAATTAATTAAGTATAATATTTAATTAGCAGTCAAATTGGAGTGGAGGGGTAATCTTAAAATTAAATTATTATTATTATTATTATTATTATTATTATTATTATTATTATTATTATTATTATTATTATTATTATTATAATAGTCAAATCATATAAATCATTGGAAAAAGAAAAATGTAATTTTTTTGTTTGTAAAAGGCATATTCCAGACATAATGTATACACCAAAAATTTGTCTCTATATATGTATAAGCTAGTGTAAATTTGAGTTAATTGTTGTGATATTTTCTAGAATTCAACTATGTAAACATTTTTGACTTAAAATAATCTTAACTTGAAACAATATGTTTTTTTATAGCGGAAAATCATATAATTATTTATAAAAAAATCTAAAAATTATATATAATAATAAATAATATAATTTCTAAGACACAACTTATAAGATAATATATGACTTATAATAACCAGCCAAGATCCATATTAACTTTATATCTATCAAGCCTAGATCCATCTTAACTTCGGATCTATCAAGTGTCGAGAGGGATCAAATCTCTCAAAGTGCAAACCATTTTTAGAGTGCAAAAATTGAGGAAAAGTTAAAGGTTTGCACCTTGAGAGATTTTATCCCTTTGGGCACTTGATAGATCTCGCATTAAGATGGATCTAGAATGGTTTTTATTCATTCAAAGTATATATATATCCAACATAATTTATTATTATTATTTTAATGCTTTGTGTTACATGAACATCTCCCCATAATGGATTGTAGAGCATTGAGAAATCAAAATGTTTATCTATTATTTCATTGATTAACTTAAATAAAATAGTATTATGTATATTTATATATAATTAAAGCATTTATTTATACTAACTTAAAATTTTTAATTTATTTAATTTACAAATTATTATAATCATTAATTACGCCAAAGGAGTTTTGTATGGGGTCAATTCTATGGAATATTTCATCGTCTGTCCAGGGCGTATGAGAACATGCCACAAGACCATTCTTCGCACTATATGAAAACTCACCAGCTACGCTCGTAATAATCCCACATGGTTTGCATACTTTGTACGCTCCACATACCCAATTCACTCTTTTTTCAACCATCTAAGAAAATAACATCCTTCCTTGTATCTTCTCTTTTCCATAATTTCCATCACTCACTAGGCGGTTGATGAGTGTTTTATTTATGCATAGGAGTCTTTGGAAATTGGAACTAGGTTGCATGCATGTATATCAAGAATTGGTTAGTTTAACATGACATGCATAATTGGGTGAAATAAGTAACTCATAAATCAAACCATATTTCAGTGTGGTTGTGTTTTCAACTGATTGGCTAAGTAGTGAGATATAGAAACAAAAAGTAGCAAAGGCGCACTTGGTGGGAACTTTGCACTTGCGAAATCAATGAGATACATAGTAGGAAAGACGTATCTAGAAGGCACTTTGCACTTGTGAGATCGAGGAAGATGAAAAATTTGAGGGTGAGCGCAACCTCCCAATCTCTCTAATATATTTTCAACTCATGTATCTTTATTATTACTCGGTATATTATGGCATCTACATCCACTTTATATGAAATTGGAAACAAATACTCTCCATTCATTTTTTTCATTAACCACCATGGCTCTGGTATGATACCAACACGAATTAAAAGTCTTTCTAGACATCGAGGAATTTGACTCCTCAAATTGAAGAGACTTAAGACCTCCCCCTCCATATTGAAATTTTCTATCCTTGATATGCAGAATCAACCTTGTGTCTCAATGAACTCGTCCAGATGTTAGTTCTGGAAAACAATTCTTCTGGTATTCTATAAATTCAATCCTTCGAAACTTCAGTGAAATCAGGGGTGGAGATGGATTGTATACTCGAGCCCTTAACATCCCCCTATTTATTCTCCTGAGCATCCCCCTATGTATCCTCCTGAGCATCCCTCCTTAGAGTCCCCCTATGTATCCTCCTCATCATACCTCCTAAGAATCCACCTATGTATCCTCCTAAGCATCACTCTTGAGCATCCCTCTTGAGCATCCCCCTATGTATCCTCCTGAGCATCCCTCTGAGCCTTCACTCAAGCATCCTCCTGTGTATCCTTCTACATACGCGAGACTAAAATGGAGCTTATTCTCGAAAGTTGTGCATGCTCGAAAATAATACATCATTCGATTCTTTAGCTAATAGATTAGAAGCCACGATATGCCTCCGACGCTATTGAAAAATGGAGGAATTATTATTTTTTGTCTCAAATATAAAGGGTTTTGAGTTGAACACGTGTAACAGGTAAGGGCCTCATGTATCCCTATTATGCTTAGTTATTTTTTGGATTCATATTAGAAAGTGCAGTTCGCTCACACATGGTAGCTAGGGTTTAGTTGATCAAAGAGTTTTTTTAATAGAGAGTGTGGTCACTACTATTCATGACAAATATTGGAGAAATCCATGTATGGCCTCATGTTCATTGGAAAACTAAAAAATAAAATATAAGGCAGTCGAAGTCAATAGGTGTTACACATCAAAATTCCTCACTTCAATAATGTCGCATTCTCATTGTCGCAAGTGTCACACTTTTTTCACAAGTGTTGTAAATGTCACATTTATGTTCTGCATATGTCGCATTGTGAACGACACCATGGAAACACTTGATACATCCTATAGAACATGTTGGAAGGAGAAACCACATCATTTGAAAAACTAAACAAAATGTTTTTCCTTGAGAATTGGTCATTTTGACGAACTTTTGGAGAATCAATGCTCCCCTGCTCATATGCAGGGAGTGCAAATGCCCTATGTCCATCTAGAAGGGAGCGTTGCAGCACTCTGTTGTGTTAGGTACCTAACCCCTCACGTAGGTAGAATAATATATTCCGATGTAATAAAGGTCAATATTAATAAGGCCTAGCAATAAGGAAGAATAAGTCGAATGTAAGAAGACCTAATAGAAGCTTTCGCTTCTAGAAGGATCTTCTTCTAGATGGTTCTTTTGATAGACATATTTAGTACAAATAGGAGTCGAGGGTATAAGAATTATTTTCTTGGATATTATTGTAATAGAGCTCTACTCAACTAGAGGTTTCCCCCTCAAAGAGGAAAGTGAACATTGCTCTTAGAATCAAAGTGCTATTTCTGGTGTTATTCTGATATCATTTCAGTATTATTGTGGTGTTGTTCTGGTTATCTTGTTGTTTATCTACCATTTCTATCATTTTATTTTTGTTATGAATACTTTTTATATATGTAATATTACAAGTGGTATCAGAGCACTTTCCTCAGTAGAAAATTGTGGGTTAATGTTTTTCAGGGTAGAGATGAATTCTGGCATCTTTCAGCTATAGAGATTTGTCATTATGCACATAAACCCTTGGTTGAGGGATTCATACATGTAGGAAATACAAGTGGTACTTAAGCGCACATTTGTTGGTCACCCTTGTAACCCCTGTTGGTACCCCTTCGAGTGGTAGCGCATTAGACAACACCTGTATATGAATCGGCCTAGATTTCCTGAAGCCCTCTTTAGATAAACCGATTAGCTACCTGACTTCTACAGTTCCATTGAGAACAACACTCGGGAAGATACTCTCTAGTACCTGGGTAGTCGGGTAGTACGACTAAGGACATGGTCTAGCCTCCTTAGTTGGTGACCTGAGATATTGGGTCGAGTACTACTGTTGGACCTCGTACGTATATCATATAAATATAGCACAGGAGAAACCCTTGTCTATATAACCCTTGAATAACTAACATTTGGGGATGAAAACAAAAAACAAGATAGACAATATTTATTGTCATGCAACTGTGACTCCTGCATTCGAGTTTCCAAATCACTACACATTTAGTCTGGATTTTGTTGCACCATTATTTAAGACCTATTCCATTAGATTTATCTCTTCTCCCTTATCACATTCATACCTATCATTTTTCAGCAAATCTTTTGACCCCACCCTCCCCTTTTTGCTTCCCTCGTCATCATGGCCCATACCCGTAGACAAGATTTGGAATCTTACTTCAATACCTTGCAATCCAATTTCACAGAGACCCAATAAGAAGTGAGATAGCTCAGTGCCAATATTTCCACCATCAATAAAAACACGCATTCCTCCATTGTCGCCTCAATTGAGGAACTCAAAGAAGACCTCAAACAATACATTACTACCCAGCTTGAATATGTCACTTCGATGATCTGCTCCAAGCTACATATTCCTGCAGATCCCCCTTTATCTAACGCACCTTTGCATATCGAAGTTGAAACTTCCTCTCATTCCCATAATTTTCATCCCCATCACTTTTGGTATGACCTACGCCTTCCGTGTGTGGATGTGACCAAATTTGATGGCTCAGATCCCACTAGTTGGGTAACTCAAATCGAACATTAGTTCTCTTTGTACGACCTTATAGATGATTTGGAAAAACTCTAGTATGGTGTTCTCCATCTAGATCAAGAACGTTGGCAATGTTGGAAATGGAGAACAACTTCTCGTCAAGGGTATGTTGCTTGGACACACTTTGTGGAAGAGCTTTATGAACACTTTGACACTGACACCAACCATTTAGGTCATTTGACAAATTTGAAACAGTATGGAACTGTGGAATACTTTATATCTTCTTTTGAGCGACTGGATTTTCATAAAGAGGGCATGTCTGATGATTTAATCTAAGAATGTTTTATTAGTGGCCTCAAGGATGATATTCGTTCCCATGTCCTCATGGCTCGGCCTCAGAGTTGGGTGGAGGATACTAAAAGAGCTAAGGAATCACAACAGGTTGTCTCTTCTCAAAACTGGAAACCCTCCTTCATTCCTCACACTAAACTAGTAAATCCCACTCCTCCTTCTACTCCAATAAAGATCCAAAAATTGACCAGGGCTAAAATGGTTGAACGCCAACTCAAAGGCCTTTGTTATAATTGTGATGACAAATATTTTTCGGGACACAAGTGTAAGGAACAAAATCTTCTTATGGCCATCTTGGAGGATGTTTCTGAAGAGCAGGTTGAATCTCCCCTTGTGTCTATGTCACCTGAACCCACTAACATAACCCCTCCCTCAGACCCTCCCAAAGTAGAACTCGTCATTTCCCTAAATTCTCTCACTAGCTTCTTTGCTCCCCAAACCCTCAATCTCATTGGTTACATCAAGAATCAAAAGATCATCATTCTTTTTTATGGTGGAAGCACCCATACTTTTATTCATCTCTCAATTGTCCAAGAAACTCATTGCTATATCCATGTAGTTAGTAATTTCAAAATCATGATTTCCAATGGAGGCTCCATGAAATGTGGAGGGCGTTGTGCAAATGTGCATCTCCAAATTGGTGACTACCACCTGAAATCTCATATGTTTGTTATCGACATGGGTGGTTGTGACATTGTGTTGGGTGCAGATTGGCTAAGGACTTTGGGTCCCATTCTCATGGAGTTTAAGGAATTAACCATGTAATTTGACCAGGATGGCCACTATAAGTTCCAAGGCATCATCGTCAGTTCCCCTGAGATCATTAGTTCCCATCGCATGGAAAAGATGCTCAAAAAAGGTCATTTTGGCATTATTTCCCAACTCCATTCCATACAAGCAACTAAGACACCCTCTGTGCCGCAGGACCTCCAATTCATCCTCTCTAAACATCAAGTGGTCTTTTCCACTACCCAGGGACTCCCTCCTTACCATGGTGTTCATGATCATTCCATTACCCTTGTCCCAAGAAGCATTCCTCCCAATATCCATCCCTATCGTCACCCATTTTCCAAAAAAAATGAAATTGAGAAAATGGTTCAAGAACTTCTTAAGGAAAGCATTATCCGCCCTAGTACGAGCCCCTACTCTTCTCATGTGTTCATGGTCCTGAAGAAATAAGGTTCTTGGCGCATGTGTCATGACTTCCGTGCCCTCAACAAACTCACCATAAAAGAAAATTTTCCCATTCCTATCATTGATGACCTCTTGGATGAATTGAGCGGCGCCCAGTTCTTTACTAAACTTGATCTTCACTCTAGATACCACCAGATCCATATGAAAGAGGCAAACATTCCTAAAACTTCCTTTATAACTCATGAGGGCCAATATGATTTTTTGGTCATGCCCTTTGGCTTGTGTAATTCCCCCTCCACCTTCCAAAGCCTCATGAATCATGTCTTTTGTCCTTTTCTCTGTCATTTTTTCTTAGTTTTCTTTGATGATATCCTCATCTATAGAAAAACCTGTAAATACCATCTTGCTCATGTGGATCGAGTTCTCCATCTACTCTCTCAGCACCAACTTTTCCTAAAACAATCTAAATGTGATTTTGGTGCCTCAAAAGTTGAGTACTTGGGTCATCTTGTTGGCAAGGATGGAATCAAGGTGGATCATAAAAAGATTGAAGATATGAAAGATTAGATGCACCCAAAGACCCTCAAAAGGTTGTGTAGATTTATGGGCTTAACATGTTATTATCGCAAGTTTGTTAATAATTATGGAAAGATTGCGACACCTCTCACTGCACTCCTTAAAAATAATTATTTCACTTGGACTCTAACAGCTGCTCAGGATTTTCAAACCTTGAAGATGGCCATGTGCACCACTCCAGTCCTGGCCCTTCCTAATTTCACAAAGACCTTTGTCCTGGAATTTGATGCTTTAGGGAAAGGAATTGGCGTTGTCCTTATGCAAGAGGGTCGGCCTTTGGCCTTTACCAGCAAACAACTATGTGAACAAAATTTGGGCAAATCCATCTATGAAAAGGAAATGTTGTCTATTCTTCATGTCTTTGATCTTTGGTGCCCTTACCTATTGGGCCAATGCTTCCAAATTAAGACATATTATCAAAGCCTCAAGTATTTTCTGGAACAATGCATTTCCTCCCCAGAGCAACAAAAATGGGTGACTAATCTCTTTGGATATGATTATGATATCATTTACAATAAAGGAAAAGACAATGTGGTTGCAGATGCACTTTCCTGAAAATATGAAGATGAAGGGTCCTTTTTTTCTCTCTCCTTCATTGTAACAGATTGGCTCCAAGTCATTCTCCAGGAATGGCTACATGATCCCAAAAGTTTGCATCTGATACAACAATTGCAATCCAATTCTCCAGTTTCCCTAGGGTACTCTTGGCTCCATGATGAGCTTCGATACAAAGGTCATTTGTATTTAATTAAATAGTCAAAACTTAAATCCACGGTACTTTATGAGCTTCATGCTACACCCACAGATGGGCACTCCAGGTTTACCAAAACCTATGACAGGGTCAAATGTTCTTTTTTTCTGGGATGGTATGAAACAATATGTTTGTAATTTTGTGGTTGAATTTGATGTGTGTCAATGAAACAAGGGTGAAACAGTCAAATATCCTGGCACACTACAACCGCTTTCGATTCCACCTACTATTTGGTGGGATATCGCTATGGATTTTATTATAGTCTTACCTAAATCAGGAAATAAAGAAGTCATCATGGTGGTAGTTGATCGCCTTTCCAAGTATGTTCATTTATGTGCTCTTCAATACCCATTTACATCATCCATTGTGGCTCAATGTTTCATGGATCAGGTCTTCAAGCTTCATGGCATGCCGCATTCTATTGTTTATGATCATGACCCAACTTTCACCAGCAATGTTTGGCAAGAATTGTTCAAGATACAAGGCACCCAATTGCATCTTAGCATAACTTATCATCCCCAGACTAATGGTCAAATTGAAGTTGTCGACAAGTGTTTGGAAACATATTTGAGGTTTTTTGCATTAGAAAATAAAAATCTGTGGGCTCAATGGTTACCCCTAGTTGAATGGTGGTACAACACTTCATACCATATAGCTACCCGCATGAGTCCTTTTGAAGAAGTATATGGACAAAATCCACCTTCAGTTTTCTCATATTTACTATGTGTCTTGAAGTTCCAGGTGGTTGACCAAATGCTTACAGTTTGAGAGGCCATTCTTCGTACCCTCAAAGAGAATTTGGTCATGGCCAAGAACCCCATGAAGTAACAAGAATATCAAGGTCACTTTGAACGTCAATTTGTAGAAGGGGATCAAGTGTTTCTTCGACTGCAACCTTACAAGAAAAATTCCCTCAAGGTCGACCATTGTCAGAAGCCGGTGCCCAAATTTTATGGTCCTTATATTGTTCTCAAGTGTGTGGTACAGGCAGTCTATCAGTTATCTTTACCTAGACATTCTAAGCTACATCCTATTTTTCATGTTTCATGCTTAAAGAAGGTGATTGGAACTAAGTTCCAAACTCAAACTAACCTTCTTGAGTTGGATGAAGAAGGCTCCATTTGGATACAACCACAAGTAGTTTTGGACCATCATGAGTGTCACTTGCATCAGTGAACCATCAAGGAAGTGTTAGTCCAGTGGAAAGATACAAACCCAGCAGATGCCACTTGGGAACTAGCTACCATTCTGCAGCAATTTCCACATCTCAAGCCTTGAGGGAAAGGTTGTTTTGAAGGGGGAGGACATGTTAGGGACCTAGCCCCTCATGTAGGTAGAATAATATATTCTGATGTAATAAAGGTCAATATTAATAAGGCCTATCAATAAGGAATAATAATTCGAATGTAAGAAGACCTAAAAGAAGCTTCTGCTTCTAGAAGGGTCTTCCTATAGATGGTTCTTTTAATAGACATATTTAGTATAAATAGGAGTCATGGGTATGAGAAATTTTGTCTTGGATATTATTGTAATAGAGCTCTACTCGACTAGAGGTTGCCCCCTCAAAGAGGCAAGTGAACATTTCTCTCAGAATCAAAGTGCTCTCTCTAGTGTTATTCTGGTATCATTTTAGTATTATTGTGGTGTTGTTCTAGTTATATTGTTGTTTATCTTCCATTTCTATCATTTTATTTATGTTCTGCATAATTTTTTATATCTATAATATTACATGTTTCCCATCTTAAGGGAGCGTTGATTGGTTGAGAGAATCATGGGAAGAAATCCCCCTTATCTCTAAGGACATATAGAAATTATTTGAGTTGGTTTGGCTCGAATCCAATCTTTAGGCTGCATCTAAGGGAGATTCCACAACTGATGGAGCCATATCCTCAACTTATCCCAAATATAACCAAGGTGGTTGAGCCTCTCAAAGACTATTAAAGGAGGAATTTTCATGGTGAAGAGGAGGAATAACCAACAAAAGTATTATCATTCTGATCATGGATCTTTCGAGCAAGGGGTTGGACAAGGAGGACTTGGAGAGGTTGTTGCAACTTCATCTAGAGATTTTAAGTATATTTGTAATGTTCTCATTAATATATGCTTGGCCTATTTCCTTCAAGTTTGTGTATTGTTGCATATACTTGTCTATTATGGATAAATTTAGTTTAAACTAATCTTGATAGAGTAGGAAGTCTGTGTTTTCTTCATTGTCCATTGGATTGCACATATCACTAAGGAGATTGGAGATCAAGTTCATATAGGATTAAGCGAGGACAAGCTTCAGAAAAAGGTACATCATACTTTCTTCCTCTTTTTCCTTTAACTAGTTTAACTACATTTAAAGGGATGATAGTGTCCATTTACATATTTTTGTCTTGGTAGTAAGGGTCTAGAATTCAAGAGGATATTCACCTATCTGCACGGGAATTTTCCTATAACATAAATTGGGGTGTTAGTGTCCATTTGTTGCAATACAACCATCAGTTTTATGCAATTGAAGCCTACCTCAGCTGGGGGGCACAGTTATATCATCTTTGTCGTCGATTATTTCACTAAATGGGTTGAGGCTATGCCTACATTTATTAACAATGGTCATACTACAACACTCTTTGTTTTTAACCACATCATCACTCATTTCAGTGTCCCGCAAGCTATTGTCACCGATCATGGATCCCACTTTAAGAAATAGATGATGAGTGATTTTCAAGTCAAGTTGATTTTTCTCCATGAAAACTCATCCCCCTACTATCCTCAAGCAAACAAATAATTTGAAGCTATCAACAAAGTTCTAAAGGCCATGATCCAATGCATGGTGGGGATGAACAAAACCTCTTGGCACTTGCAACTTTTCTCCACACTCTGGGCCTATCACACTTCAATGAAAACTGCAACTGGATTCATGCCATTCCAGTTGGTATATGGTATAGAATCGATGTTACCCATCGAGTGCGATATCCCTTCGTTGAAAATCACCATGTATTTCCTGCCTCACACCTCTTCTAAAGAGAAATGATTCATGTATTTAACCAAGTTGGACAAAACATGCCATGATGTTGCTCTTGTTAATGAGACATATAAAAAATGAATGAAAAGTCAATATGACAAATCCATTCAACCTCGTTCGTTTACAGAAGGATACTTGGTCCTAGTTTATGACCAAGCTCACGATAAGTTGGGGACGGGAAAGTTAGAACCTCTGTGGCATGGAACTTTTATCATAAAACGTGTACTACATAGAGGTGCCTATGATTTGGTCGACTACGATGGAATATCTCTCAATCAGCCCCAAATTGGGATTTACCTCAAGAATTACTATGCATAGAACATCTAGCATGTGTGCTTTGTACATTATTGTTCTATATACTTTTGATTTGGTGTGTCTTTTATCTTGCATGCACAAGTTTTGTCTTAGTTGTTTATACTTTTTATTTTGATTGCATGCGCATATGACATCTCCCTTTCCCATGTTTGTTGGGTTTGCGGATGGAACTAGTTCACACATCCCAGAGCATTGCTTCTACAACTTGGGTCATCTACCACTCTGGTGATTTGGTGAGCTCAGGAGGAATTTTCCTCGGATCAACAACCAATAACATGGCAGACTATCATTTTGTCATCAAACTCTTAACCAAATCTTCCTCTCAAGGTATAAATTATCTGATTATTAACCTAGACTCTCAACTCATGGTCTGTCATCTTAATCGATATTACATTGTTCGTAACCCAGTCTTACTACATATCCACCTAAGAGTTTGTTGTCTTGAAAGATCATTTTAATTTCTCCAATACAGACACATACCGAGAGAACTCAATACAACATCGGATTAGTTAGCTAATTACATATTGGATCGGTATCTTGTGCATAGATAAAACATTTTTGAAAAAACATGAATGACATGTACACAAAAACATCACATAAAACAAAATGCAACATCGATAGGCACCACAAAACTCGTATATATATATAGAGAGAGAGAGAGATGCTTAATAGCAAAAGTTTGTTTTAAAATACATCATTAAAAGGTACATAATAGGGGAAAAAATGTTGGGCCTTCATTCCCATAACATCATCATAAAAGACTACAAAATCAAATGAGGATCCTAGCCATCCTCCTATATCACGTTGTTCTCTGTGTAGCACATTATTTCACAGGCCATCCAATGAAGAAAATGGTTAAGATTCTCGGTAACCCCAACTGTGTGTCATTGAAAATGGAGAGGCACATCTCACCTCCTGAGAGGTGGGACACCCATGGTCAAACCTTGGAGGTTCCTCTCTACCTCTCGATATCCTCCAACTACAACCTCATGCTCAACTGCTACCTGTGTGTCTCCACGACACCCTAGTGTCTCCATCTCCATCGGGCATGATGCACCTCTGTCTACATCATGAAACAAAAATATTTTTAGATCCCTCATTGTACAAATAAAAAACAATATAAAATACAAAAACAAAAATATGTGGCCAAGTTTAGTTTCGTACCTGACACATCCCATTGGATTCCCTCGAGGAGCACCAAGTATGCACTACCTAGGAATTCCACTCCAGCATAAGGGAAGTCTTTAATAATGACTAACTATCTCCTCCACCATGCGAAGAAGTCATCTATAAATCTGAATGTTGGAGGCTCATTCCCCAATCTAGGGGATAAACTGGTCCACCTCTCCATACGAGGCTCAGTCACAGGACGCGCTATCAATGCAACCTGTGGCTGCATCTGAGGAACTCGCTCTAAGAAGAAGGAAACTAGAAAATAACCATACCCAAATTTCTTTTGTCTTCTCATCCTGCACTTCGATATGTGTTCCTTGACATTTTGAAGGAACCCTGCACTCTAGTTAAAAAACCTCGGCTTTGAACACTATAAAACATATGTCATTTGTGATTTTGAGTCCAAATGAGCACTAGTACTACCCGCCAATTTTTTGATGGCGAATAGAATAAAACAAAGTGGCGATTCCCTTACATCTTTTATCACTATTCAACCACCTACCAATCGTGATCCCAGTATACAATGCTCAACAACATACACCTTAATTGGTTGAGGAGTTTTTCAGTGTCTGGACAAGAGGATAGGAGCCCCTCTCCTCAAGAGCCCCGTTAGAAAATAGAAATCATAGAGCTTAATATCGAGCATGGGTGGTCTGATGTGAAATTCTTGTTCGGCATAATCCCATAAACCAATCAAGTAATCAAGTAATAGTACTTCCTTCCTCATGTTTTGGAGCTTGAAATACTTGAGTAACCCGCAGTTTTGCAAAGCTGCCCTCGCTTGAGGAATTTTAAGAGAGACAGTGTCATCGAACTCATGTTAATTCTCTTTCCACTCTATCATGGCTAAATGAACAGTGAAATATGAAAATACAAACATTTAAACATCTTTAGTCAAATTTTTAATGAAGAAAAATGTTTCTTTTTAGCCCAAAAGACAAAAGATTTTTGAGTTTTGCACCTAGCGCTCCCTCAAATATGCCTACAGAGCGCTAGCACTCCCTAATCATGTGCACCATGGTGTTGAAATCTCAATCGACACTCTCCTCAGTGATTTGAGGGAGCATCGATATGGTTCAACGCCTAGGGCTTCCTAAGGAGCCCAGAACGCTCAAAACATAAGCTAAAACATAGAATAAAAACATAAAAAATGATGAGAAAGGAAAGATGAACAACCTAGTCTGGACGGAAATGGAAATAATCAATCACAACTCCCATAGTCGCAGCTCGAAAAATGCCTTCCAAATGTGGAAAATTCCAAATGTGGAGGAGTTTGGTAAAAATCAAATGGTAAATGAATTTTTTGACCTATTTCACTATTTGATAGGTTTATTTTTTGCTATTTATCCTTAATATAAAGTCATTTTTGGATTTTTAATCTTTTTTTGAGAAGTTACTAATTCTTTGGGACCATAACTGTCTGTATTTATAGGATTTCAAGCAACATATTTCTAACAACCTTGTGACACTAACGAGCATAATTTGTGTTCTTTCTCACACTAGAAAAAACATGAGAATGTAATCGAGTAGAACTTTATCACTTTTTCGGACTCATAAAGGTTACACAAAAAAGGAAACCCCTTGAGTCATGTTTAAGCTCTTTTCATACTCTCTAAATATGAAAATATTGTTGAGTGATCTTGCTTCCTTTCACGCTCGTTAAAAGGTCTCGAAATGGTGTCTCCCAAGTAGCATTTTATGTCTTTTTCAGACTTCAAAGACCAAAATTACGAAAAAGGACAACCCTGGAGTCACCTTTAAGTTATTTTTAGACTCTCTAAACATGAAAAACCACCAAGTTTTCCTTCTTTGACTCGCTAAAATCACACATTGAAGGGCCCATACAAGATCAAACCCTTACTTCTTCCAATTCGTTAAACAAAGGAAGAGGAACTTACCGAAGGTGAGTTATATCGAGCATGTTTTATCCTCCTCAATCTCGTTAAAATAAAAAGAGGTACTCGTCTATCTGGATGGGGGAAAAATTGAAGGAAGTAGTTCAAGTTTTCTTTGAGAATTGTTACAAATAACTCTTGCATTCTCCCTTGAACACAACACATGTTTTTACCTACATTTTGAACACTTGGATAATCCTCTAAACCTCTGCACTAAACCAATCCTATGATTACTTCCATTCCTTTGGGTCATCTGAAAAATGTCATAGCATCCGTTGCATTGTGTTTTGGTCCACGTTACGTTTATGCTGCGAAGTCTCATTTCCTTCCTCAGTTTTCAACGGAGTTATCCACCTCGAGAGTCAAACATCACAAATTTCTAGTTTCAATACCAGTGTCAGTCCATAACTCATTCGATTCACGATCTTACATCTCTTTCCTATGTCAATTTTGTGTCGATGATGGGGGATACATCAAGGCCCTCCTTCGATGAGTCTTTTCCTGTCGACTTCAACATATCATCTGGGAATAAGATTTAGAAACCAATTAGTACCTTGGGACCTGCATGCCTTAATGGCAAGCCTCCTTGCCTTCGACAGTAGGTTTACATCATTGACCTATGATCGGATGATTCCATGAATGTTCGACTTCAACTCATTTATTCACTTTCATTGGATTGTACTAGGGTACATTGGGAGTCATTGACATCATTGGTGATTTCCCTCGCACTTGTTAATGGTTTACCTCAATGATCGGTAATCAAGTGGTTTCTACCATGTTCGACATCAAAACATTTATTCACATGGCTAGATTTGTACCACATCGAGATTGGGACGAAGACCCTGGGTTGAGCACTTCACTCTATTATCTGCTTTCCCCAGGATGAAAAGGATATCATTTGAGCATGTTGATATATAGATTGTCATATATATTCACATTGTATTGGTTTGTGGTTGTGTTTTATCATCTCGTATCTCCACTATGTATTTCTCATGGCTACGATCAGTTCATGTCATAGAGGTATGGATCCACATTGTATATTTGGTGGATATATCGTTAGTCGATATATTTATGGATCCAAAGTGTATTTATTGGATGCCATACTTTAAGTTCTTTGTTACCCAAGCATAGGTATTCCTGCCTTGGGTTTGAAACACATGATAAAATTTGTTTGGTGGTTGTTTCCAGCTTCTACCAGGTCCTCTGACTCCATACCCTTGCCTTGAAAAATCTACATAGTGTTTCAGTCATTAGATTTCATCTTCTTACTTCACACTTTGGGGGGAAATATGTTACATGTCAAAATTCCTCACTTCGATAATGTCACATTCTCATTGTCGCAAGTGTCGCACTTTTGTCACAAGTGTCGTAAATGTCGCATTTTCGTTATGCATATGTCGCATTGCGAAAAAAACCATGGAAACACTTGATACATCCTCTAGAACATGTTTGAAGGAGAAACCACATCAATTGACAAACTAAACAAAAAAAAATTCCTTGAGAATTGGTCATCTTGACGAACTTTTGGAGAATCAACACTCCCCTGCTCACATGCAGGGAGCGCTAGCACTCTCTGTCCATCTAGAATGGAGCGTTGCAATGCTCTTTTTCCCATATTAAAGGAGAACTGATTGGTTGAGAGAATAATGTGATATTTAGGGTTGTATACATGATTTATTATGTAGACATTCATGTACATACATTATTTTTCTTTGAGACAATCGTGTATATATGCAATCTTCCTTATATACATTCACGTATGTCTCCTGAGTAAGAGTTTTTTACTCTTTTCAACCTTTCTAGGGTGGCTTGGTTTCTTGGGATCTTTCCTGGGTTATTTCACTCTTTCTGTTCTACTATTAGTTATAGAAATCATATAAGTTATTTGTTTTTACAAAGAAAAACAAAAATGAATTAGTTTCTTTATTTTTGTGCTTCAAGATTGTTTGAGTAGTCTGAAGTTTATTTTATTTGATTTTCCTGTCTGGAGTTGTTTTGTTAAACCTCCTTACAGTATGAATAATTATGGTTTAGTTATGTTTGTCTCTTATCATTACTTCTACATGTTTTGCAATGAAAAATAAAATTACTCTAGTTTTCCATTTTTCATTTTGCTTTAAAAAACAAGAAAACAAAATAAGAAGTTTGTTTTTTTATTTTTCTTTCAACCTTTACCCTTTTTGTAACTGAAAAGAAAAATATATTTCTAAGCATTTATTTCTTCTCTTGCGTGTATTGATTTCAAAGCTTTGAATTTTCGTAAGTTTTGTTCATAGTTTCATTGAAAAGGAAGATTTCAGTTCTGCTAGTTTTTGAATAGTTGCATTGCATTCAAAGAAAAATTGCATTGATTTTTGCATTGCATATAAGGTGAAAACTCACATTACTTGCATTACATTGAAAAGTTAAAGAGTTTTTATTTCGAAGCGTTCCTTAACATTCTTTCTCCATTGAATAATAAGCTTGTTTTTATGAATAACAATGTTCTTAAGTGCTTTGTTTTCTGTTGAGTCTTAAAACATAACTAAGTTTCACGTCCGTAAAACTTTGAGTAAACACCACCTTTAAAATTAATGCATAATTTAAAAGAAGCTAGAATTTTGTTTGTAGGATATACAAACTAGTCTAGGTTTAGGGCCTTGGATTAGGATTGGAGTCATAACTCTCCAAGGCCATCAAACAAAAATAGGAGTCTGAGTTAGGGAGAGAGAAATACAATTTTCATATAGGTGTGGCTAGGAAACTCCTCCAACCAGGATCCAAACATGAGGTCACATGAGGACAAGTCGAGGAGATAACCCCTCCAAGGCTTGAACACATGTAGGAAGAGATCGTATATGGGGGTTTCTCTAGTGCCTTTACCTCCCTAAGAGGTGATGCTTTAGGAGCTTCGGGAATTTCTTCCCTTCCCATACATTTGATCTCGACTATCGAATATTCCCCCAGATGTCGACTGTGAGTTCATATCCATAGTTTCTTTCCCTAGGTATCTTAGAGGTGACTGTGGGGGGTTTCTCGTGGTACTCAAGGTAGGAATCATATCCCGCTATCAGTACCCTTGGAGGGTGTACCGCAAAACAAGGGTCACTTGCATCGGGTAGGGATGGCAAGTAGAGGTTGGGGTAACTGCTTATCATTCCTTCATTCTTCGGTCACGGGACTTATTCAACCCATTTCATTGTTCAAAAGGGACTTTACGTGACTTCTTTTCTACTATAGTATAAGGACTTAATACACTTGAGCTAGGGTATTGAAGAAGTAGTTTACATGTGTTGTTTCCATAGGAATTTTGTAGTGGTGTGATATTTACTTGTAGACAACTTCAACAATTTTGTTGGTGGCTACCTCGAATCCTTGATTTAAAGTGGTTGACCAACCACTTCATTAGTCTCAGAGGGTTCAAGGCCTTTTTCCTATAAGATTAAATTCTCCACCACCTCCTTTTAGGCATCAACTAGACCAATATGGTGCTTTTGCAATAATTGGTCATGTTGATCTTTTAGAGATTGAGACTGCATAATCGAATGCTTTTGCACTGAAGGTTACACGTATATCAGATGTTGAAGATACTTCATCAAATCTCTTAACCCTCCATTAACTGAAACAGATGATCTATTTTTAGTGCATCTTCCAAATTTCGAGTCGTACAACACCGACAATCACCCTCTTTGATGGAGTTTTATGGATGACACCTCATATGTGTCTGGGTTGGGGGTCCCTTCAACCCCCACTTCGACTATAGTTGGGGGGGGATGACACCTCCCCACCCTTCTATCCGACAAATAATGTGAGTCAAGCCATGATGGTTTCCTAGGTCAGTGGATCCATGCTACTAATTATTGGGTCCACTCATCCTTTGAGTGTGATTCCTTTGTCACCTTTCATTTCTAACGTATTT
Organism: Picea engelmannii; assembly: GCA_009831015.1. Classification (NCBI taxonomy): domain Eukaryota; kingdom Viridiplantae; phylum Streptophyta; class Pinopsida; order Pinales; family Pinaceae; genus Picea; species Picea engelmannii. Next base: position 943,262 of record ML776985.1, read on the forward strand.
TCATTTGGGATGTTAACTATTGGCATGAAAAATGTTTAATCTAGTTCTCATTTGATCACTGAGAAACCTAACTTTTGGACAAAGAGTTCTTCAACTCCCTTGCAAGTTGTTCCTTGGGGCAGGGGGCATATCCCTCCATCAATCCCTTCACTCAAAAGTGGGTTGTTCCCATTTTTTGGTCCTAATCCCTTCATGGGATGGAGTGGTCCTATGAGTAGAGGATTTCCATCCTCTAACATGCCTTCAAATTCTAATACTTTCACTTTGTTTGGTGGTTTTGGGAGAAATACATTCCCTTCATTTGGGATGTCGACAGAGGGAAACCCCTTTCAAATCCAGTGGAATCCTTCACAAGGGTCTTTCCCTTCACAAGGGATTCTAGAAGGGGGAAACCCCTTCCATATTTAGTACAAATCTGTGCAAGGGTATTTCCCTTTGCAAGGGATGTCGATAGGGGGAAACCACGTATAGTCTTATGGAAACTCGATGGGTGGAACCTTTCATCCCTTTATCTGGGGATCTCATGGTTTTTATCAAAACCCCGACCCATCAACAAACTCTTCCTAACAACCTGAAGACAGAAACATTCCAACATATCCTTTTCGGTTTCTAACCAACCCGGGGTTTCCAACCCCAGTAGTTGGAATTCTAGGCCAAAACTGAGACTTCCCTTCTTTGCAACATTAAACTTTCCATATTTATCGAAACTTATGAATGAAATGGTGTGCCATGATCCAAATTTTCCCTTGGTCCCCACTAAATTACCCTAGGACATTTAAAACTTCGAAGGGAAAGTTGGTGAGGATCCGAGAGATCACATAATGACATTTCATCTATAGTTCTCATCAAATTCATTGAATGATGATTCCATCTGGTTACATCTCTTTCAATCCACTCTCATGGGAGTTGCTGCAAAATGGTACATCAAGCTTCATGGGTCATCATTTCTCATCTTTCACGATTTGGCATTGGTTTTCCTCAACATTTTTTATCTTCAAGCATGGTATGATGTTTTCATTGATTTATTGTCTACACTATGACAAGACAAGGCCACTCACATCTTGGAAGGTGAATTTTCCATGTAAACTTTTTAAATAATATCAACTTACCCACCAATGCCCCAAAATGGAAGACGCCCACCATTGGTTGACACAACAACAAAATGTTTTGCTGACTAACCCATTCCCTCAAGGAAAAAATATGATGGTAGGCTCTTCTGGTGGAAATGGGTAAGGGGGAACCCAAGGTGCATCCTTTCTAGAAGTTACTATGTAATCCATCAATATGGTGGGATCAAACATATATGTGTCAACCAGGGCCTGAGATTATGGTAACCCTGAGTCTACATCTAAAATAAAAGAAACTCCCAATCCTAAAATTATCTTCACATAGAGAATTTTGGAGGAGATGCAATGTCACGCATACCCAAAGGTGTTTATAAGCATTCTTCGCACAACCCTAATGCTCAAGTTGTGTCTAACTATTCTATTTTTGTGGACTTGGCTCAAACACCTTATGTGATGTCATCCCTTGAGGTGCTTTAAAGTTGCCCCATGTAATGGAGCACATTTCTATCTGTGATAGGAGCTACTGATTCATCGAGTTTACATGTTATCAGGTTTGATACTATAGATGTTAAGCCTCATATTCCACACCATGTCGCCTTTCAAATTAATGTTATCTATTCAAATAATTTTATTGGAAGGATTGTTGTCGATGAAGTCACTTCAACATGCATGATGTCATTATCTTGTTGGAAATCCATTGGCTCTACTGAGCTCACTATGTTTCCTACTCTACTAAATTATTTTTATGGACACTCTTTTAGGTCGTACAAACTTATATCCTTCTTCCCTATCCATTTGGGTGGGAAAACCATCTCCTTAGAAGTGGAAGTGGTCAATTCTCTACTCGACTACAACCCATTATTAGGGAGCAGTTGGAAGTATGTGATGATGGTTGTCATTTCATCGATCTTCTGAGTTTTATACTTACCTCACAAAGGGAAAATTATTATAATCGATTGAATGTCATTTTCTCTCTCTAAATCTGTGGTGGCTACAAGATCCATAATCCCATTAATTGAAAACTCTCAAATGGAAAGTAAGAGTATTGGTGTTGGGATGTATCCTTCTTTGATGGGAAATTGTAACTTCTCAACAGCAATTTCATGTATTAATGTTGTTATGATTTGATACCAACAATCAATCTCTTTGATTCTCGTGACTCAAGTGAGTTTGTTTCGAACAATGTACTTTGAGGATCCTTGGGTTTTACCCTCTATGTGTGATTTAATAGAAGGTATTGTGCATGTCAGGATGGCCATGCCATTATCTGTAACTGGGATAGATTATCAAAAAATTCAACAATATACTATATATTCTAATCCCACTCCTTCTTGGACAAAATAAGTGGATCAAATTACAGATCACGTATGGGCCCTGGATTCTTTGAACTCACTTGATTTCTTGGATACTATTTTTTCCTTTGATGAGGCTATCCATAAGGAAATGACAGGGCTTGAAAGGCCCTGGGAGGACTTAACTCATTGATCTTATTTCCTCCTAGAACTTAGTGGAGTTGAGAAGGGATAATTCCTATTGAATTTGAATGGAAGTGTTGATCACCCCAGGAACCCCTTAGCTAAGCATTATGTGTATTTTGAACACAACATGGAAAATATATTGGAAATTGTTCTGATTGACATCTCTAGAACCCCTAGCATCATGGAGAATGTGTTTATGAATGAATATTGTTCCCAGGAATATATATGCACATATACCACAATGTTCAAGGAATTATTTGATGTTTCCACCCAGTCATATGAGTAAATTCTAGGTATAGACTCCCACATTGTTGAACACAAGATACAAATGTATGAAAACATGAAACTTGTTCGACAAAAGTTATGACTAGTTAACCCGAGAAAGGTGACAATGATTAATGGGGAGGTAGAGAAACTTCTCAAGGATGGTTTCATCTATCAGGTTCTCCTTACTGAATGGGTGTCAAATCTCATTATGGTTGATAAAAAGTAAGGAACTATTCATGTTTGTATGGACTTTCAGGATATAAATAAATATTTCCTAAAATATAACTTCCCCGCCCCATTTATCGATCAAATTATCAATTAGTGTGGGGGAAGCAAAATATTTTCATTTATGGATGGATTTTTTGGCTGTAACCAGATCCAAATCTGGCCCAAGGATCAACATAAAATGGAATTCATATGTCCTTGGGGTACATTCGTGTATAATAAGATTCCTTTCGGTCTTAAATATTCTAGGGCTACATTTCAGTTGGATATGTCTTTCACTTTTCATGATCTCAAACATATCATTGAGGCTTATCTTGATGATATTGTTTCTCACTCTCACAAGAGAGAAGATCATATGACTCATCTTCGACTCATCTTTGATATATATCAATACTACTGTATTAGATTAAATCCTAACAAGTGCATATTTTGTGTTGTTTCGAGGCGTCTGTTGGGATTTTTTGTTTCCAATAGGGGATCATGGTCAATCCATTAAAGGTTGAGGAAATAATTCAGTTTCTTCCCCCGCAAAACATTTTTTAACTTCAAATTTTGCAAGGAAAATATAATTTCCTTGGTCGATTTATCATCAATTATGTTGATATCACCAAGGGATTCAAATATTTTTTAAAAAGGGGGTCCCTTTTATTTGGGATGAGTTTGCGCAATGATCTTTCGACACCCTCAATAACGACCTTGTTTCTTCCCCCTTTCTTAGTCCCCAAGACTATAGTATATATTTCTTGCTATATATTGCATCAACATAATCCACTATTGGCATGGTTCTAGTTCATGAAGATGATGTGCTCCAAGAGAATGTAATTTACTATCTCGGTCACTGTTTGATTGGTCCTAAAATTAATTAATTGCATGTCAAGAAGCTAGCTTTGGCATCTGTGCATGTTATCCAGAGTCTTTGAAATTATATTCTTTTGCATAATACTACTATAATCACTAATGTTAATCCATTCCAATACGTCCTCACACAATGAATAATTGGGGGAAAGTACAATAAATGGATTTTCATATTGTAGGAGTTTGATTTGGACTTTGTATCTGCCAAGTCTAAGAAATCGGTAGTCTTTATCGAGATCATGTCACAATTTCCTAGGGAGGGTGAGGAAACCGTTATTATGGACTCATTTATAAACGAGAATATCTTCCTTATTGCTTCCAATGATCCTTGGTACAAGAATATATTCATATATATATCAACTTTGAAGTTCTCTTTACATTATTTTTTAGATGAATGATGTCATATTTCTTTGAAATTATATTCTTTTGCATAAGACTATTGTAATCACTAATGTTAATCCATTCCAATATGTCCTCACACAATCAATAATTGGGGGAAAGTACAATAAATGGATTTTCATATTGCAGGAGATTGATTTGGACTTTGTATCTTCCAAGTCCAAGAAATCAGTAGTCTTTACCGAGATCATGTCACAATTTCCTAGGGAGGGCGAGGAAACCGTTATTATGGACTCATTTCTAGACGAGCATATCTTCCTTATTGCTTCCAATGATCCTTGGTAGAAGGATATCTTCATATATCTTTTGACTTTGAAGTTCTCTTTACATTATTTGTGAGATTAATGATGTCATATTCACCATCAAGCAAATAATTACCTCAATATCGATGACACTCTGTATCATTGGGGAGTTGATTTGATCCTTCATCATTGTTTAACTCATGAAGGAGAAAATAATGTTCTTAATGATTTCCATAGTGGATCATGTGGTGTTAATATTTATGGTTGGAAACAACCCAAAATCTATGTGCATTGGATGTCATCGTTGTCAAATATTTTCTAGAAAGATGCGGGTGCATCCTACTCCTTTGTTTTCTATCATCATCAATCCCTTCATAAAGTGGGGATACATTTAACGAAATTCCACCTGATTTTGGCCAGGGGGCATTGTTATATTATCATGTCCATCGACTACTTTATGAAGTGGGTGGAGGTCATGCCTACATTTACGAATGATGGTGAGACTGCAGTGTTATTCATATTTAATCAAATCATTTCTAGGTTCGGATTTCCAAAGGATATTGTCACTAACCATGGAAGCCACTTCCAGAACCGAATGATGATAAAATTAACATCAAAACTAGATTTCAAGAAGGAGAATTTGTCTCCTTATTATCCTCGAGTGAATGGTCAAATAGAGGTTGTCAACAAGTCTCTTAAGAACATCCTTCAACAAATTGTCAATGTGGGTAAATCAAATTGGAATTTGATGCTTTATATAGCATTGTGGGCATTCCAGACTTTGATCAATACTGCTACGGGCTTCTCACCTTTCCAACTCATTCACAGGGTGGGGATAGTACTTCTGATTGAATGTGAAATACCTTCATTGAAGATAATTAATGAGATTCTTCCCGACACGACAAATTTAGAAGCACATCTTGTTTACTTAAAGCATCTCGATGAGAAACGTCATGATGTGGCCATGATGAATAAGACACACATAAATTGTGTTAAGAGTCAATACGATAAGTTTGTCCACCCAAGGAAATTTTATGAGGGAGACCTTGTTTTAGTCTATGATCAATATAAGGATGATTTAGGGGAAGGAATATTTAACCCAATGTGGCATGGTCCTTACATTGTGAGTCATGCTCTTCAGAAGGGATCTTATGAGTTATCATATTATTAGGGCAATGTGTTGTCAGAGCCTAGTAATGGGATCTACCTCAAGAGGTACTATGCTTGAGTGTCAATGCTCGAGTATCTTCCCCTTTGTAATTATTGTATATTGGTAGTATTTAGGACTAGTGTAGTTCATTTTCTTTCTATTTCATTTTTCTTATGGTTCTTCTGCTTGATTGGAAAATGTCACTAGAATATTTGGTCTTCATAGGGTTCACTAATGATGCTAGTCATCACACTCGAAACCTTGATTTCGTTGCCTGGGTGATTGTTGATGTTTGATTTAGAACTGAAACAACAACCTCACAAGGATATGAGTTCCCCCACATTTTTATTGAGGTGGTACTCCTCTTTGGATAAAATATATATCTTGAATATCTTGCATTAGGAAGAATGCTTAGGCAACAAACCATAGATCTTTAATCCTTGGATTTATGAAATGATATGATCCTTCAATAACATGACATTATCTTTATGTGCATCAAGAAATATCTTTAAAATAATAAAATATTGAAGGAAGGCTTCAACATCAGAATATATTTATGCTCAACATCATATATACATCCCTATTAATCGTGTACAAATAGTAAATGCATTCATATATTCTCACAAGAAATAAGAAAGAAAAGTTTTGATCATCTCAAATAATTTTAAAATAATATTATAGTTAAAACATAAGAGAATATTGTAAACATACTTCAAACATATCACCCTCAAAAATCCCTAGATCTTAAACATCATTGAAGTCATGCCCCAAAGTAATTATTTGTGGAGTTTTATTCATGAAATATTTTCAATAATATACAAAATATCTTACAGTCACATTAATGGCTATAAGTTATCCATGATCAAATAAGAAATTTCTTTGAAGAATACAAGAAAGAACATTGGAGACTCAACCCCTTGCTTGCCTAAGAAATACAAACATAAATCCATGAGAAATCAGTGTAGAAGAAGAAAATGAATGGAGAAGATGGAGATCTCTATTTTCTGATCAGAATCTTGGCTATATATTCATGACTAATCCCTTCTTGTTTTTATCTTATTCCCCTGCCCCTATAATATTGGAACCCTTGATGAAGCACTTTCTTTCCCTTTTAAAATCAGATCTTCTAACTACTTGAGTAGTTAGGGATTTTCCCTTCTTGGTGTTAGTGCCGTCATTTTTTCAGTTAGAGTTGGTCTTAGTTGAGTCAGAGTCCATGTTTCAAAGCGTTTGAGGTCAGGTACCAAAAAGCAAACTGTTTGAAGTCAGCAAGTGGTCGGTTGGTCCTTGGAGACGAGAAGGGATGTCAGAACCAAAACATGTGTAAGGGGTAAAGGTCATTTCCCAAAGATTCGGGTACTGTCAGAAAAGAAGGTATTACATGCCTAAGGTCAAGGAAAGTTGTTAAATAGAAGTCGCTTTGGAGGACGAAGTGACCATCATCAGCTCATTATGAAGTCAGAAATAATGAAAAATCATGGCACTCATATCACATATTCCCTGTAGCTCTTATCAGTTGTGCTTCTCACACTTTGAAGTGTACCCGTCATGCAAATGTACTGCAAAAATATTCAATATTTCTTCACAAGATCCAGTCACCATGAATTCAGTGTCCCCTATCACACTTTCATCTCTCGCTTGCCCGATTATAAATTCTTAGCACTCTGCATGTATTTTGTTCGCCAACCGATTTTATGCACTGCATGTAATTCTTCTCACAAACCAAGGTCAATTGAGATTACCTCCTTTGTCTTGTGCAAAATCCACCGCGCGTAGAACGAATACACGTTCCACCATGAAGACATCCCAGAACATAAGTAAAGGTGCGTGAAGTGGTAGGCATGTCGGGCCCGAGCCTCAAAGCTTGATGTTGGTCAATGAAGATCTGGAGTTTAGGGCATATTTTGAGCAGGTCGGATGCATGACCTTTTGCAAAAAAATCCAAGGATTCAACACGAAACTAGAGGAGCAGTTCGGACTCAAGTTCGACAGGTCCCATGCAGTAATTACAGGTGTCATTTTCTAGGTGAGAGAGGAAACTCCGTCGGCCTCGACAGAGACCCCTTCGTGTAGTGAAAGGTGGTTTAAAGGCATGCCTTTGGATGCATGGTATTACGAAGACTTCATCAAGAGAGACTATTTAGGTGGGAAAGTCAAAACGGGCATTCCAAGTAGATATTTGTAGGGGCCTTTTCAGAAACTCATGGAAGTAATTAGGAAATATTTCATCTATGAGGGAAGGTTTGACATAATACATTCACATCAAATTAGATTGTTGATGCACTTCACAGGGAGGAGACCATTAAATCTTCCCTTCTTCTTGCACCAAAGCCTTTGAGAAATGGTAGACATCACCCAAACTGAAGCAGATCAGCCAAAGAGGAAAATATCGCATGTCTCACTGATTAAATCACTGATGGTTGAGGAGTTAAGGCGATTGGGAAATAACAGGGATTCATTCCTAGTTACAGCGGGCATCCCCAAATATCTAAAAGGAGATTTCCCTCTACCTGTGGAAAGGGTAACATCGCACCACATAGAGGCTGAAGCAGGAAGGGCTGTGGAGGAAGGAAGGACATTGGAAGCCATGTCCCTATGTTGGCTCTCGACCAAGTTTTGAGGGAACCTTTGTCAGAGTTGACCCACTTTTGGACTTTGACACATTCGTCGAGGAAGGACCACCCAGGCAGAGCTAAGATCATGGATATAACCGATTTTGTGGGCTATGTGGACCCAGTAAGGGGTCCTCTAGGGTTTTTGTAATAGGGTTTATGGGATGTCGGCCCATGGGTTCTCCCGTGTTTAGGCCTTATTGTAAGGGATTGTAAAAGTATAAATAATTAAGAATGTATGGTAGAAGTAGAAGGGTTTTGGGAGATAAGTGCAAGTAGTTTGAGTTGCTTTGTGCAACATAATGTATATGTGTTAAGGCTTTGTGCTCCATAAAGAGTTGGCTTTGTGCCTTGACCTAGTTTTGGAAGGAGGATCTAGTGCTTAGTGTGCAGATATCCTGTCTGGTGCGGAGTTCGGCTCTATGGCTTAGTGCACAGGAGTGACTGAATGTAAGATATTGGCATATAATAAAGAAGGCAAAGTGGTTGGTGTACGTAGCCCCACACTAGGGTGAACCACGTATATCTTGTGTCTTTGGTTTTATTTGTGTTATGTTATTCATGTTATGAATCTACTTAGTGCTTTGATTATTATGTATGATAGATAGATCTGTGTTGTTAAGTGCTATTACTTGTGTTGATGGATGATATATCTAATTCACAGTGTTAAGTACTAGTGTTTGAAATGCATAATCTTTGTTTTTACTATTCTAGATCTATATTTGGGGTATGTTCTGCGATGTTAATTAAGCTAAGAAACTAATGCATGTTAATCCCAAGTGTTAATAGATGATTGTGAAAAGTGTTATTATCGCATATTTGTGTCCCAGCTTGGTTACAGAAACTTGCGTCCTATAACCCTCTCTGCTTCTACCTCGGGTTAGACTTCGCCTACTTTGCAGGTGTTGCCGAAAGGGCTGGTAGTTGGGGTTTTTTTGGTGCGTTGTTAAGCATTGAACCCTAGGTTTTCCCCTGTACCAAGAAATGGTTCTGTTGTCAGGACTTGAAACTATGATTGTTGGGAACTAAAATAAATAAAAGAGAAGATCTATGCGTAGATCTATTGTTGAAGTGCGCAGTACTCTACTTGACTTGTGAATCTTTGTGCTAAGAAAGAAATCCAATCTGAAGAAAAGAGGTAAGATCCTAAAAGAGGTAAATCTTTGTGCTTTGACTAGAGAAAGATAAGTGAAAATTTTTGTTTTGAAAGCATGAACTTAAGTATGTTTAATATATTATGTCCTAGTCTGAAGGCTAGGGCGCGGTTAAAAGAAAGAGATGATTTGGGTAAATTTAATAGAAATGAAGTAATATTTGTTATTCTTATGCATAGAAAGAGTTTTTGGACTAATAACTGGATGCAGGAACCTAGAATGTTTTTTTGCAGATTGTGGGTCCAACACTATGACCCTAGAGGAGATGTACAGTACAGAAAAGGTTTGGGAACATTTAAGAGAAAAAGAGGATTAACTTTGTGTTATAACTACAGAAGGTCGGGACATCTTTCTAAGGAATGCCCTGGTGCAAGTCTTATTTGTCTTTGTTGTAATATTATTGGTCATGAGGTTGAGGATTGTCCAAGGATTATTGCTAAAGTTTAAGGGATGAACGTAAGACAATAAAACTATGAAGAAAATCAAAAGACAAAGAGCATGTTAGAAATTCATAAAGAGAACGTGTCAGAGAAATTCTAGACTACGTTATTACAGTTGAAAGAAATAATGGATGTTCAAAAAGATGTCAGTTTACCAGAGATCCTGAAAGTAAAACAACGCATAAGTGCAAGAATAGAAGACTTCGACATAGATTGTGTCTTGGATGAAGAAAGACATGCGAATATTATGACAGAAGACACTTGGGAAATTTTGGGAAATCCTATTGTGGTACCTTCATTGGGAAGGATAGGCTTTCTCAAGGGTAATATGATAACTTTATGTGGAAGAGTTACTAATGTACCTATTATTGTCCATGAAACATCAACTGAAGAGGAATTTGAATTCATTAAGTTTATTGGGGACAACACCCCCTTCCCAATTTTGTTAGGTAAGACTTGTATTGAGAAGGATCAGATCAAAAGGAAAGCAGAGGAAGAAGCTACAGAAAATAAAAAGCAAGAACTAAGGGATTTCATAGCTAGAAAAATAGATCAACTAATAGAAGAACGAGAGGATAAGTTGAAGCAACAGAACAAAGTAACAATATAGGAGGAATAGAAAGAAAGAGAATTAGTTGGCAAGGTTGAAAGAATTCAAGAAGGCTTCAAGAACCTATCTATGCAAGAAAGAAGTATATCCACCCAGGAAGTATTAATATACGGGATATTAACTTTAGACCCTTTGAGGGAACCTCAATAGTGTGAAGCCACTGCGCTAGGGGAAGAAAAGAATAAAAATGGAAAGAAGATTCAAGAAATAGTTAGAGAGACTCAGATCATAAGGAAGATGGAAAGGAAGCTAAATAAAAAGAAATATAAGTTGGAAAATCTACAAGAAGCTAAAGAGAACAAATGGAAGACTTCGCAGACTAGAACATCACAGGAGGCAGGTTCATAGGATTTGAACCTCACTAGAACATCAGGTCCGTGTAGAATGGGACTTCGCCCTGGTGAATTTATATGACCGTTGGAGGCACCCCGACCATTAGAACGATGCTCCAGAATGGTTAGAAAAAACATTTATGGGATGATGGATCGCTTTTGGGACATTGATTCCATGCTATAACGGACAGATTCACATTGATGGAAGCATTCTTGGTTGTTGGAAGAATCTGTTACAGTGCCCCGCTTATTTAACTCATCGGTCGCTGCACCGGGACCACTTTTTTCCACCCGTGATTAACTGAGACAAGAAGAGAATTTTCTATGTGTCAAGTTGTGCTATATGAAACTAGACCCTCCCTATCCGCTTGTCTACCCCGCCTATCCATTCATGTACCCCGACTTGTCTGCTTAAAAGTTAGAATGTTGGGCAAACCTAGTGAATTAGAGAAGTCTGTCAAGGAAGGCCTTAAGAAGCTAATTGTCGACAGACCGATATCCAAAGGTGTCCAAGCATCGTTGACTAGGGGACTGGAGGCTTCCCCTTCGACTAGACATCATTCTTGTCGTGTTAACCCCATGACTGAGCAGCAAAGTAAACACCCTAGTGATCTAGCTAATGCGAAGTAGATCCCATCGATCCTACCAGAGTACATTCCACCTTTGGCAGGCATCATTAACCACAAAAGCATCCCCAGAGATTATGAGTACATCATGTTCACCGTGTACATTCCAAAAGGAATACACATAGTTGGGAGTTAGTTAGGACAAATCCCACTACTGAAGAACAACAAATTCAACTTGGGAGACCGAAAGAACTATGCCATGTTGGCGTTGAATTGCTATCTCACAAAGTTAACTAGGAAGAAGCCTCACCTCATCTCACATCCATGGATTAAGGGGCTAGCATAGTCCACCATGCTGAATGTGATGAAGATCCTGCATTTTGGTCGCCACCAGGAAGTTAATGCTTGCGTTAAAATCCTCCTGTCATGATATCATGGAAGATACTTGTGTCTCAATAGAAGGATTACCATGGATCCGGCATTGATCCACTGGATCACAGGCTTAAGTGTGAAGGGACCTGACCCTCGGCATTTTTATCCAGGGAATGCCTCGGACCATTCCCTGACACAACGCATCAAGGAATCCTATGGAGAAGTCAAAAAAGGAAAGTGAGGTTACAAGGTAGCCTCTATATGGGATGGCGCGGTGTGCCTCACTTTCCAACTCATAGCTGGAAATCTCGTAAGGGATAACTACCCCACACAGGTCACCGGGTTCGTGGTGGACCTCACAGGAAAATGTGTGCAGGGCATGTAGATGAACTGGGTGAACTACCTTGTCAATGAACTAGAGAAAGATTTCCATGAAGCCCAGGATTTGGGATATGAATTCCGCTACAGTTGGCTGATCATTTTGATTGCATTTGTCACTTGGAAAATGCCTGAAGGAGCCACCTTCCTAGAGATCAAACCCTCAGATCCATTGGCCGCTCGGTTTTCCACCTTGTGGTACACCAACAACATGAAGAAGCAGTGGTAGTCCAATGGCGTGTTTCATGCATACTATCAACAATTAAAGGTTCCATTGAATTGTTTCTGCGCATGACACAACACACCATGCACTAGTATCGACCAATAGCAAAGTTCCGCACAGATCCAAATTCCATCTACATCACTGTGCATAGAGACGAGAACGAGGAAGATTTACATTCATACTACAAATTGAAAAATGAAGACATGGAGCAAATTAAAAAGGAGTGGCCGGAGGAATTTCTTGTACCTATCACTGATGCAGAACTCTCCAACACTGACACCATAGGAATCCCCATAGTTACCCGAGTCGATCATGTCGGATAGTCCAATGGGACGAAGAAGAAGAAAAAGAAGGAGGAATTCCAGGATATAGTGAGCGATGAGGAGGACAATGCTTCTGAAGATAACAGGTCTGACTCGCTAGGAGGAGGAGAAGGCGGAGAAGAAGGACAGGGAGGAGGAGATGAAGGAGAAGGAGAGTAAGGAGGAGGAAAAGATACCACCCCTCCACTTAAGGATCCTCTTGTTGGGATAGTAACACCACAAAAGAGGAAGTAGCAGTCGGGGCACCTCCAACAGTTATATAAATTTGTCGGGGAGAAGTCCAAATCTGTGTGAACCTGTTGTTCCAGCGAGGTTCAAACCTTACAAACTTGTTATTGAGTAAAATATATGAAATTATCTTACTCAAGCATTTTTAGATCTTTCTTGGCTAAAGAAATATAGACGGGAATATCACCCTAGATTTTTAGCCATCAAAATTGGTATCCTAACTCACAGGTATTGTTTACAAGTGCTTATGATATTTTTTTTTATAAATAAAAGCTTGATGAAAAATTCATTATTTATGTAATTTTTTGAACATAACAGATGTTGAAATAAATATAGAGACAAGAGTAAAGACACCAACTCAATAATCAGGACAGATGAGACATAAATCAATCCTTTATTTCATTCCAATTCATCAAAGAATCATTCTCTTTACAAAAATTCCTGAAGAAATTTTGGACCAAATTCAAACTTAGACGTCCCCGGTGAAACATACAAAAGGACTTCTGACAGAAATAAAAAACTGAACTTGAAAAGCTATATTATCTTTCCACAGATTGCTTCCCACTCAACTCTGCACAATAGCCTTTGTCAGTCATGAAAACTAATTCACAAATAGAAAAGTCTACACAGACTATCAAAGATAGATCAACACCTCTGAAAAACAAGTGTCTGAATGATGTAATTCAACCTTGAATGTTGTTATCTACAATAAGACCATGTTATCATAAAAAATAATTAGGCTTGTGATAAATTAAGGAATGAATGAAAACTAAACTATCTCAACACAAACTCAAAGAGAAAACCTTAGTATGTTTCTCCTTCTATTCTCCTCTTGTTCCTCCCCTCCCCTTTGTCTTTAAGCAAATTAGAATTGGTTGAAGTAGTTGAACTACTTCATTAGTTAAGTTAAGTTAACTAAAAATCAACCAACTTTTAGTTAGGGGGGAAAGTAATAAGTCATAATAAGGGTTTTAAAATAAATAATAACTAGTAGGTGGGACCCCTTGTGACTCCCTTTATCTTTCAACTATCATAACACAAATAGTTAATTAAACAAACATCCCACCTTGTGACTCCCATCATCACATTCATATTTGACAATTTATCTCAATAATATTTGCAATTATTTCCAAAACATATTACCAATATATCCAAAAAAAGCATGCTCTCCAAAAAAATATGAAGTCAATTGTCCTCAACAATTAATAAATGAAATCAACTTAAAATCCATATTTTCCACTCTGAGATGCAATATTTCCCTTTTCGTTGTTGTCGCCTTTTGATCTCTCTGAATTTGCCTTAGGTTGTACTGATCCTTTAGGCCTAATCTCGTTGATCACATGAGACCAATCATCCCTCAAATGCATTTGGGAGGACACAGATTTATCAGAGCCATTGGAGGGTGAGGAAGGGGGCAGCAGTGGCTTTCCCTTTGTCAGGGGCATGGTGGGCCTCGGTTTTCAACCTTTTTCTAGCATGGGAAGATTGAACTGACAAGTGGATGTTGATTAAGGTTGGTTGTCATTGATATCAACCCTTGAAGAAAGCCCTGTAGCAAAAAGTTTTGGGTAATTGACCCAATATTGTTTGATGTAAATATGACTCATTATTGTTTTTTCATGGTTGATAAGAAGTAAATATGGATGAACTCCAAAGTGGTCCCCTTATGGTGAAAACCCTCACAGGAAGACGCTTTGCAGAGTAAGAGAACCCATGCCTAATTTTGGAATAATGAGATGAAGGACAGTGAATTTTTCAAAAAACCTATCCTAGATGGATAGTGCTTGTCATGCCATTTCTTGTGGTATGTAGAACGTCACATAACTCCTCATGGTTAGAGAGTTATGACCATGTGAAGTTGGAGAACCCAGGTTTGGGTAATGGACCCAAGTTTGTTTGATGGATAACGGTATGATTTTTGCAATATTTGAAGGTAATACTATTCTATATGGATAGTACATGTCACTCCATTTCTTGTGGTATGTGGAATGTCACATAACTCCTCACGGTTTGAGAGTTATGGCCTTACGAAGTTGGAGGACCCTCATATGTCATCTAGAAGCCCCAAAAGGTCAAAGTAGTCAAAGTGGTTTAAGAGATTTTAAAAGG